>CM035158.1:94003755-94189330 GCA_020205615.1 Panax quinquefolius | reverse complement strand
AAATCCAGGTACTTCATTCCCACAGGATCTGGTGTTCACTTAATCAAACATTCATATCTAACTACCCAATCACAATAAAAATGGATAAATAAAACATTTCCCATTAAAGGGTTACATAATAAAATCTCCCAGGTTATCTAACCTTTAATTACAATCATTCAATGCGGAAATTAAATAAACATCATTAAACCAAGTCTAAGATCATCATAATATAAATCTAACATCTCAATCAAAGTAAAATTACAAGTCTTCATCACTTGCACTTTTCCTTTTCCTTTGCTGAGCGAAGGTTCATCTACCTTCTCTTCTTTAGCTACTGATGAGTTTTAAAATATGCAAGAGTGAGCAAAACAATTGCTCACTTTGGATATAATATAGAATCAACGAGAGTATAACAATAATAATTTGCCAAAATAGGCTTATCAACAAGGAATAGTACTCTATCAACAATAATAAGCGAAATCCAAAATGTGGAATAAATATAAGCGAGGTCATAAGACCATGAACTATATCCACAGTTGCGAATAATCTTTCAACTCCAACTTTAACAGTCATAAGACTATAAGGACTCCTCGTGCTTAGGGGATCGACCCTTATACCATGTATTGTGCACAAACATTTAACGCTATCGTAAGTTATCCCCAATAATAATAGGGTTGTTCATCTCGATTATTTGGAGTACAAGTCCGCACCAAAGAGAGTTTTGGTTTGGATAAGCTTTCAAGGGGTAATTTGAAGTTCAACGATCATCAACTAGAGGACTAGTTGAATTAATAACATCATATTATAGAATAATCGTGATTGAATCAACATGGTAAATCAAAATCATGCTTTAGGAATAATCTAATAGCATATACTTTGAATAACTATAACATGCCTTGCTTGAACAATATTAAGTCGAGGTTAATTAGAATTGAATACTAAGCATGCATAACAATTTGAGCGATAAAATTGCTCGACATTAGTATAAATAATTGTGCATCTTAAACAACAAGTTAAATACAAGAATAACTTGTCGACATCAAACCAAAGTTTAGGAAGCTTGCATCATTTATTAAGTGATCGAATTGAATAAATAGTTCAACAAGATAAAGAATTAGAAAACTTGCATTACTATATTGAGAACAATAATTGATTCCAATTACAAAAGTAGAGTTAGAGAACTTGCCTTGTTCGTGGACTAAATCGAACAATTCAAACCACAATATCCTATAAACATATGTCATCATGACATAATTAGTCATTACCATCTTACAAAACATAACTAAATCGTTCATCATTTAAAAATTTGATTTTAATCGCATAATCGAAGTTATAACACAAGTTAATCGTTAAATTCATAGTATAGGAATACTAAAATCAACATTTAGCGATCTTATTATCAACACATAACTTTTCTTAAAATTTTGTGTACAAAAAGTACCTTTATCGAGACCATTACGCTTTAACTTTCATGCTTGCGGCTACGATTTACATTGTGGTGTATTTGACTATGCGTGGGCATGGCGCTTCTATGGCGTGGCGACCAAACTACAAAGGCTGCGTTGCGATGTGAGCAGCATGGCGCTTCTGGCGCCACAAAATCTTATGAAGTCATGCCATGCGTGATTCTTCAGAACCTCGGCGACGACCTCGACAACAACAAGAAAAAAGCGATTTTGGCCTCTGAAGCTCGTTTCTAATAGACCAAAAAAACATGTAAATCATCGACAACTTCATGTAAACATATTTCACAAACTCTAAACATGATTCTACCCATACAACAACATAAACAACAAAATTAACACACCCAAATTCACTATTTTTGGCTAAAACTCATTTTTTTTATATTTGAATGAAAATCAACCTTTGTAACTTTTGTTTTTTAACCAAAACCACTAATTCAAAGTGTCTTTATCAATGATTATACATACTACTAACAAATTAAACAATCAATTTATCAACTACACCACTAATTCACCCTCGATTTCTACTTTAAGCTAAAACCAATATATTTTCATAAAAACTCTCAGTAAAATATTTTCTTCACAAACATATACATAACCACAATACATTGATTATAATCATATATATCCTATAAAAATAACCTTACAACACTAGTTTATCACATGAACACACATAAAATCAACAACTATATTAACACAAGAATTTTACTGAGAAAAATAGGAGAGAAAACTAAAACTTTTAAAACTAAAAGGGTAGAAGAATACCTTGATAGAAGATGATGGCCAACCTTTTTTTTTTATTCTCAAGCTTCTTCTTTCTCCAATCCCCTAGCCTTTCTTCCTCTCTTTTTTCTCTCTCTTTTTCTTCTTCTTTTCTTTCTTCTTCGAGGTTTTTGTGTTTTCTCTCTAACTCTAACTTCGTCTTACTAGATATCTAACGTATGATAATAATAATAATATTAAATATATAATATAATACTAACTTAAGCGACATCGGTTATGTTTTATTTGAAAATCAAAAGCCATAAGGCTTGTTTGGCTAAACAACTAAAAATAATAATCAATTAATCCTTATGCCTTGTTTGGTTAAACCCAATTAGAATAAAGACTTAATAAGTAATAAGTCTTGTTTGGCAAAACTAAATTAAAACTCCTTTAAGTTATTTTAATAACTACTTTATAAAAGGTTATTTGTCACACTTTATTAAATTAAATTAATCATAATAACAATTTATTAAATCACTTCATCACATAAATCAATACCACCAAAATTATAATTTTCTATATAATTATAACTTTATTTAATCCAACTAACACATCCTTTTTAATTACAAATTCAAATAAAAGAATAATAATTGAATTAATCAAAATTCTCTAACTTAATAATTAAATTAAATTAGCAAAATAATTAATTTTCCTTAATTATTTATTTAACAAATAATTAACCACATCGATTCAAATTTGAACAATAATTTATTCAATAATAAACACATCCATTAAATATTTAAATAATTCAATAAATATTTAATATAACAATTAAAAAATTCTAGAATGTTACATCATTCCCTCCTTACAAGGATTACGTCCCCGAATCACAATTCAAACAATTCATTAAATCACATCTCCCCTACTTACAAAGATTACATCCCCGAGAATCGAAGACACTGATTAAACAAATAACTTTCAGGGTAATTCTTCATCATTTAACCGAGTTCCCACGTAGCCTCTTCGACATTGTGGTTCCTCCAAATTACCTTCACAGGAAAGGTATCACCTTATTCTGAGCACTTGTTCTTTCACATTCGACTATCTGAATAGGAACCTCTTCATAGGACAAATCTTTCTCAAAGCTGCAATGGTTACGTACTCGATCACGTGCTTGTAATCGAGGTTTATATGGTCGTAACTGCAAACCGTGAAAAACATTATGAATGTTTTGCAACTACGGAGAGTAGAAACTACCTCGTAAGCCACCTCTCCACCCTTTGCGACACTTCAAGGTCCAATAAATCTCGGACTTAGTTTCCCTTTTTTACCAAATCAA
The DNA here is from genome assembly GCA_020205615.1 of Panax quinquefolius. Lineage (NCBI taxonomy): Eukaryota > Viridiplantae > Streptophyta > Magnoliopsida > Apiales > Araliaceae > Panax > Panax quinquefolius. Next base: position 94,185,841 of record CM035158.1, on the reverse strand, counting down.
ATTTTCCTTTCGAGGAGAAACCTTTAGGAATATAAAATTTCCTACATCGAATACGATCTTGTATGCATGTTGATCGGCATATTTCTTTTATCATCTTGACGACTATCAATCTTGTTACGATGGTTTGACAACCTCGGTGGTTTGTTGTACCGATTACGGTCCTAATAGTTGGCGTTCTCAGACTTCATCCCGGCCACGGTGGAGTTCTACACACTTCTGCTGCCGTATAATGCTTACGTGAGGCGGCATCTTAGATGCTAAGCGTGGTAGGCTGTTATTATTATAGAAAATTCCACCAATGGTAATTGTTCATCCCGACTTCCTTTGAAATCCATGACGCATACTCTCAACATATCTTCCAATGTCAGAATCGTTCGTTCACTTTGGCCATCTATTTGTGGATGATATACGATTTTCATTCATGGCCCTGGGTTCCCATACATTCTTGTAGTCTCTTCCGGAAGTTTGATGTGAACCTTGGATCTCTATCGACACATTGACAACTTGGAACTCCATGTCTCGACCACGATCTCTTTAACATATAACTTTGCCGGTGATCGAGATTGAATCTAATCTTTATTGGCAAAAAGTATCTTGATTTTGTCAATCATCCACTATCACCCAAATCGCATCGTATCCTTTACGAGTTGTTGGAAGACCTACCACAAAATCCATTGTGATATGCTCCCATTTCCATTCAATTATCTCCAATGGTTGAAGTAACCCGCTTGGTCTTTGATGCTCGGCCTTGACTCTCTGACATGTCAAGCACTTTGCAACGCATTCTGCAACGTCTCTTTTCATATTTGGCCACCAAAAATGTTGTCGTAAATCTTGATACATCTTCGTACTTCTGGATGAATTGAATATCTCGAGTTATGAGCTTGGTCAAGATTTCTTCTTTAATCTCTGAATGCTACTTTGGAACCCATATTTGTCCTTCAATCTCGGCATTCCATCGATATCAATCCTCATATTTCACCTCTTTTCCCTCGACCACACTTTCTCTTATTTTTTACGCATTCCTCATCCTGTAGTTGGCGTTCTTCACTTTGTCCACCAAAGTTGGGCGGCTTCCATCTGGTAACATCTTTCATTGGATTCTCTTGGAAATTTGATTTCCAACTCTAACCTTGACATTCTTTGTAATAAGCTCTTCCTTATCGATTAACAACATCAACTTTTCTCTTCCTTTCTACTCAAGGCATACTGTAACCACATTTTCTTTACCTAGGATGATAAAAGATCTCACAATCATAATCTTTTATCATTTCCATCCATCTTCTTTGGCGCATGTTTAGGTCTTTACGTGTGAAAATATACTTGAGACTTTTATGATGCATGTAGATCTCACATTTCTCTCCGTAGAGATAATGTCTCCATATCTTGAGGCAAAAACACTGATAGCCGCCACTCTAAATCATGAGTTGGATACCCTTTTTACGTAATCTTTCAATTGTCTTGATGCATACGCAATGACTTTGCCGTTCTGCATAAGGACCACAACCCAACCCTTTATGTGAAGCATCACTATATACCAAAAATTTCTGTATTATCTAGTAATGACAACACGAATTGCCATACCTAGCTTCTTTTTCAATTCACGAAACTTTCTTCACACTTCTCGTCGAACAAATTTTATGATTTCCTCGTTAAATTTGTCAGCGAATGGCAATCTTGGAGAAATCTGGATAAACCGTCGTAATACCTCTCTTAATCCCAAGAAACTTCTCACTTGATGGAGTTCTCGGTTGTTCCCAATTTATCACGACTTGACCTTTGATGGATCCTTTGAAATTCCATCCTTATCGATTCGTGCCCAAGAAATTGTACACGTTCGACCAAAATTCACATTTAGAAATTTTGCATACAACTTTTCTTTTCTTAGCATCTCCGGCGTTAGGCGTAAATGTTCCACATGTTCCTCTTGAGTTTTAGAGTACACGAGAATATAAATCGATAAACACCACCACAAACTTGTCCAAGAATGGTTTAAACACCACATTCATCAAATCCATGAGCAGCTGCGGGGCGTTTGTTAAACCAAAAGACATCACCAAAAATTAAGTAAATGTCCATCTGGAGTTTGGAATGCCGTCTTGTATATCCTCCTTTCTTACCTTGAGTTGATGGTACCCACTTCTCAAATCTATTTTTTGAGAAATATCTAGCACCCTTGATTGATCAAACAAGTCATCTATTCTCGGCAAAGGATATTTATTTTTAATAGTGACTTTGTTTAACTCTCTATAATCAATGCAAAGATGCGCGTTGACCCATCCTTCTTCTTCTGAATAACATCGATGCTCCCCACGGTGACACACTTTCGGTGAATGTATTTCTTGTCCAACGCTCACGTAGTTGTACCATCGGTTCTTTCATCTCCACCGGAGCCATTACATCTGGGGCTTTTCGATATCGGGCGGTTCACGGTGCTAGGTCGATCACGAACTCAATCTCTCTGTCGGTGGAAGTCTGGCAAATCCTCTGAAATCGTCCACAAATTCCCTAACCACTTTGGTATTTCTTCCAGTTTTACACCCTTCTTACGAGTATCGACTATATAAGCTAAATAACCCACGATACCTGACTCAACAACTTTTTGGCTGCGCATCAAATCGACATCTCATTTGTCTAGGCGATTTACTACCATTGAATACTACCTTTGGCGGAGTCATAAGGTTTACATTTTCTTTTGGCGATCGATTATCGCTCCATAATTGAACAACCAATCCATTCCCAAAATAACGTCAAACTCTCCTAGCTTTGATCGAATCAAATCTCTTGCCATAATATTTCCTTAATGTTCACCCTACGGTTCTTGTATACAAACCTAATAGGAACTACTTCCTTATTACGCAATTTCTATGTTTAAAGGAAATTCAATTCTTCACTAGGCAATCCCTAATCTCATAGCAAATTCATCAGATATATAAATGAGCAAGTAGCTTTTGAAATCAAATAATACATAAGCATCAATATCATTGATCGGGATAATACTGACACCACATCCTTTGATTGCCTGACATCTTGCATGATCATGTTGAAGGTTACGGCTATGGGGGCTTATTGTTGTTGTTGTTGGTCCATGATAGCCAGCGCACCTCCACTAGCATTTCCCTTGCTTCCATTTGTCTCACGAGATCTCTTCTTGGGGCATTCACGAGCAAAGTGATCCTTGGATCCGCCGCGTGAAACACACATTCTTCTTAACGAGTGCAATTTGGGGCGATGTGACCCTCCAGCCCTGATTGAAGCATACTCGTTTCCCAATGAGACACACTCCTTATGAAACTTTCCACACGTGCACATGGTTCGAACTTCTTATTTTCTTTGGTTTCTTTGCGATTTCCGGCTCCTCATTCCCATTCCACTTCCTCTTGAGGTTGTTGCCATTACTACCATTACCACTACTCTTAGCTTCACCTTCACTTTTTTCTCTTTCTCTGCTCTTGATTATGCTTTATTCTGCCTCGCCTCCACTTTCGGCTGAGAATCGCCTTCTCCATCCTTCTTCTTGCAAATGTCTTGATTGGAGCAGAAACCCTCTTTGTCTGACCCAGGTTTGATCCTGCTCAAAACCTCTTCGCCTTGCGCTTTCGTGCATCTTGACACGATATGGCGCGCGAAACCTCGCTGACTCATTGAACTTTGCGGCATACTCAAACCACAAGCATTGTTCCTTGCTTGACTCCAAAAGCTGAACCTCCGGTGACTCTTGAACTCTCGGGGAAATAAGTCTCGAAGAACGGCTCCTTAAACTATATCTGGTCATTACTCCTGGTCCTTCCAGAGTCTTGTTGGCTTCCTTACCAAAAAGCTAGCCTCCTCCTTCACATAAGCGTTGCGGCGATCTTACGATTCTCCTACTACCTAGCAACCTCAAAACCTTCTCAATTTCCATGATCCAGTGCATGCTTCAAGCTGGATTCATGGACCCACAAAATACGGTGGTCCAATAGCCTTTGAAGTCCTTAAATGTAGCACCTTGATTACGAGGTTGATTACTGCGGTTGATTTTGCGATTACACTGTCGATAACGTCACCAACTGTTGAACGGAGTTAGTTTCAGCATTATTGTTGTTGGTTCCTTCGGTGGTTCTCTGACGGGGTGGTTGATGTCTTGGAGGCATTTTCTGTTAAAAAGAATACATTCATTAGATTATTACTCAACTCTTTTCAAGTAATTTCTACTTAACTTGCCCCCATGAAAATAATCATTCCATAACACATAACACTTTGGATAAAGAAAATAATAACTTTTATTCATAACTTCTTTGAAAACATCATATCAATAGCATCACTACTACTTACATTATTTCCCTGAACTACTAAAGTTTCAGGACATCATCATCATATCCCATAGGTTGCATAACACTTAGGATTAACAAATTATTTATCATAACATAACTTTCAAGTACACTCCCTACGATGTCTATTAAGATATTGTAAAGCCTTGACGCTCTTCTTCCATCACTCGGAACATGGTTCGACGGTCCGATATGAGCGAGGGTAGCGTCTCAAATGAATTGGATAACCCGGCGGCCGGTCTTGAGCTCGATTGATCGCGGTGTTGAACCGTTATCCATTTCTTCTTCTTCTCTTCTTTTAGCGTCGTCTCCTTTTTCTATTTCAAGTTGTTGATAAGCTTCCTTTGTCTGCGTCTTGGCTCTTGCCCTTTTGCGCAGATTCTTCTCTCAACTTGCTCTTGACTCTGCAACCTCTGCTCTCATTTGATCGTTCTCTTCTTGATGTGAACCGGCTTCTCTTCAACATTGTTCGATCGTTCTTCTCGATCCACGAATCTCGTCGTCATTCATACCCAGCGAAATACATTGTTCATTCTATCTCTTGTAATTCCTCAGCGGTATCTTGAAGTTCCACGTTGCGGTCATGCACCTCATCGTATATCTCTGACCCATCTATCGAGTTAAGTGGAATCCTTTCCTCCTCGTCCTCTTCATCCGTCTGCTGCTGCGACTCCACGGAATCTTCCTCATCTGTTTCTACATCATCATCATCATCCTCCTCGACCCTTTGCGAGTAATGGGTGACTCTCGTGGGCGGTTGTTCCCCAAACCACTTGAATATCAACGAGATTCCTCCTCTCTAGGCATCGAGGTCCTTCCTCCCTAACTTTGATTGGATTCTCAGACATTAGTCATCCCGAACAACAAGATTTTTAAGTTTTAGTTATTAATCATCATTACTCGACACTCACGAACACATAAGTCGTAAACACATAAGCACATAAGTGTTTTATTACTTCTTCCTTAAAACTCCAATAAGAGTTTATCATCACTATCCTTTCGAAGGTTACTTCTAAGGCTTTTCCCCCACCTAAGGTTCATAACCTAAAGCTTTGATACCAACCTGTGACACCCCCAAATCCAGGTACTTCATTCCCACAGGATCTGGTGTTCACTTAATCAAACATTCATATCTAACTACCCAATCACAATAAAAATGGATAAATAAAACATTTCCCATTAAAGGGTTACATAATAAAATCTCTCAGGTTATCTAACCTTTAATTACAATCATTCATCACGGAAATTAAATAAACATCATTAAACCAAGTCTAAGATCATCATAATATAAATCTAACATCTCAATCAAAGTAAAATTACAAGTCTTCATCACTTGCACACTTTTCCTTTCCTTTGCTGAGCGAAGGTTCATCTACCTTCTCTTCTTTAGCTTCTGATGAGTTTTAAAATATGCAAGAGTGAGCAAAACAATTGCTCATTGGATATAATATAGAATCAGCAGAGTATAACAATAATAAGCGCCAAAATAGGCTTATCAACAAGGAATAGTACTCTATCAACAATAACCAAAAATGAAATCCAAAATGTGGAATAAATATAATTGAGGGTCATAAGACCATGAACTATATCCACAGATTTAGAGTAATCTTTCAACTCCAACTTTAATGATCATAAGACTATAAGGACTCCTCGTACTTAGGGGATCAACCCTTACGTACCATGTATTGTGCACAAACATTTAACGCTACAGCGTAAGTTATCCCCTAATAATAATAGGGTTGTTCATCTCAGTATTTGGAGTACAAGTCTGCACCAAAGAGAGTTTGGTTTGGATAAGCTTTCAAGGGTAATTTGAAGTTCAACGATCATCAACTAGAGGACTAGTTGAATTAATAACATCATATTATAGAATAATCGTGATTGAATCAACATGGTAAATCAAAATCATGCTTTAGGAATAATCTAATAGCATATACTTTGAATAACTATAACATGCCTTGCTTGAACAATATTAAGTCAAGGTTAATTAGAATTGAATACTAAGCATGCATAACAATTTGAGCGATAAAATTGCTTTCATTATTAGTATAAATAATTACGCATGCTAAACAACAAGTTAAATCTGAGAATAACTTGTCGACATCAAACCAAAGTTTAGGAAGCTTGCATCATTTATTAAGTGATCGAATTGAATAAATAGTTCAACAAGATAAAGAATTAGAAAACTTGCATTACTATATTGAGAACAATAATTGATTCCAATTACAAAAGTAGAGTTAGAGAACTTGCCTTGTTCGTGGACTAAATCGAACAATTCAAACCACAATATCCTATAAACATATGTCAAATCATGACATAATTAGTCATTACCATCTTACAAACATATAACTAAAATCGTTCATCATTTAAAAATTTGATTTTAATCACATAATCGAGTTATAACACAAGTTAATCGTTAAATTCATAGTATAGGAATACTAAAATCAACATTTAGCAGTCTTATTATCAACACATAACTTTTCTTAAAATTTTGTGTACAAAAAGTACACCTTGTCGAGACCATTACGCTAACTTTCTTGCTTGGCGGCCACGATTTACACGTGGGTGTATGACTTATGACGTGGGCATGTACATGCGACGTGGCGACCAAGGCTACAAGGCCATGTTGCTAGGTGTGAGCATGGCCTGCTCTTGGCGCCACAAAAAAAATCTGATCAACGTCATGGCCGCGAATTGCGAGACCTCGGTGAACGACCTCGACAACGACACACGAAAAAAAAAGCGAATTTTGGCCTACTGAGCTCGTTTCTAACGGACCAAAAAGCATGTAAATCATCTGACAACTTCATGTAAACATATTTCACAAACTCTAAACATGATTCTACCCATACAACAACATAAACAACAAAATTAACACACCCAAATTCACTTTTTTTTTGGCTAAAACTCATTTTTTTATATTTGATGAAAATCAACCTTTGTAACTTTTGTTTTTTAACCAAAACCACTAATTCAAAGTGTCTTTATCAATGATTATACATACTCTAACAAATTAAACGATCAATTTATCAACTACACCACTAATTCACCCTCGATTTCTACTTTAAGCTAAGCAATATATTTTCATAAAAACTCTCTGTAAAACATTTTCTTCACAAACATATACATAACCACAATACATTGATTATAATCATATATATCCTATGAAAATAACCTTACAACACTAGTTTATCACATGAACACACATAAAATCAACAACTATATTAACACAAAAATTTTCTGAGAGAAATAGGAAGAGAAAACTAAAACTTTTAAAACTAAAAGGGTAGAAGAATACCTTGATAGAAGATGATGGCTAACCCTTTTTGATTCTCAAACTTCTTCTTTTCTCCAATCCCTAGCCTTTCTTCCTCTCTTCTTTCTCTCTCACTTTTCTTCTTCTCTTTCTTCTTCTTCTTGCGAGTTTTTTGTGTTTTTCTCCTAACTCTAACTACGTCTTACTAGATATCTAACGTATGATAATAATAATAATATTAAATATATAATATAATACTAACTTAAGCGACATCGGTTATGTTTTATTTGAAAATCAAAAGCCATAAGGCTTGTTTGGCTAAACACTAAAAATAATAATCAATTAATCCTTATGCCTTGTTTGGTTAAACCCCGAATTAGAATAAAGACTTAATAAGCGATAAGTCTTGTTTGGCAAAAGCTAATTAAAACTCCTTTAAGTTATTTTAATAACTACTTTATAAAAGGTTATTTGTCACACTTTATTAAATTAAATTAATCATAATAACAATTTATTAAATCACTTCATCACATAAATCAATACCACCTAAATTATAATTTTCTATATAATTATAACTTTTATTTAATCCACTGACACATCCTTTTTAATTACAAATTCCAATAAAAGAATAGTAATTCAATTAATCAAAATTCTCTAACTTAATAATTAAATTAAATTAGCAAAATAATTAATTTTCCTTAATTATTTATTTAACAAATAATTAACCACATCAATTCAAATTTGAATTTTTATTCAACAATAAACAAATATTTAAATAATTTAAATTTTAATTAACAATTAAAATAAACATCATCCATTAAATATTTAAATTGAATTAGATAAATATTTAATATAACAATTAAAATTCTAGATTAATAAAATGAATTATTATTCAAATAGGCACTATTCACCCGAAGCGAAACCCTAAGGGTTAGGGTTTGAATAACCTAAGCCTTTTTGTGAGTTTGGTATGTTGAAATGACATTTCGTCGAAAGATTTGACGATAATATATCTTGAAAAGTTAAGTAAGCCGATAAAAGTTTTTCTCAAAAAACGTGCAGAAATCGGACGAAATAAAAATGACGAAAAGTACTGCTATGTACTTTTCATTTGTTTAACTACTTTAGGGGAAAACGTAAAGGAAAATGCTTAATGTCAAAAAGTGTTTTTTAATTTTTTGGAGATCCGAAGAATGCGTAAAAGTTAATCGGTAAAGGAAAGACGAATTATCCAAAAATATTTGGATTCTGAGAATCTCAGTTTTTTGAACTGTCGGACGAATCCCGAAAGACAGAACCACGAAACTTCCAAGGGAAGCTTCATTAATAGTAAGGAGGTCGAGGTAAGGAGGTGTGAATAGTAATCGGAGGGGCAAAATGACTATTTTGCCCTTAGCTTTTAAAATCTATAAAAAGGAAGGTAGATTTCATTTGTTTGGAATTTTGAAAATTGTCTAACATTTGAGAGAGAGAGAGAGAGAGAGATTTTGGATGAGGAAAAAGAGGAAAATGAGGAGGAAAAGTTGTCTCGTGAGCAAAATTTGTCCGATAGAAGGAGATTAAAGAAGGAGGGTAATCCGAAACCTAACTTCTATATTTTTCTTTAAGTTTTATATGTTTAAAACACAGCTTAATGAAAATAAGAAGTATTAGATGTTAAGAATGATTTCATATGGTTGAAATCATGAGAAAATGAAGAAATAAGAATTAGAAGTTTATTTTATAAATTTCTTAAAGAAGTATAGGATTCGTAATGAATTTGAACAATCCGAATGAATCATATAAACAATTCAGTGAAATAAGTAAGGAATTAGGTTTTATAACATCGAATTCCAATAAAAAATGAAATCGTAATCAAAATATCGATTAAAAATGAAGAACGAACGAAGAACGCGAAGAACACGAAGAACGTTGTTGATGGACAAATTTAAAACCATCGTAGTATAATTGTTGTTGATGGACAAGTTTAAAACCATTGCGTATAAGTTAGATGCTTATTGCTTGGTTAGGAATGGTAGAAACGTTCATGAAGAACAGATTAAAACTTAGCTATAACAAAGTTATGACAAAAATAAAGAAGAACGAGAATTAGAAAGTTAGTAAATAAACCCGAATGTGTAGGGTTTCATAAGAATGTAAGAGAACATAGAAAAAGTGAGTCGTGGACTCAAGAACAAACACGTTCCGAGTTCGGATGACCCAATTACGGACGAACGAACGAAGAACGTTAAAAATATAAAACGAACAAAGGATGACGATTAAGCCAATCGAATGGCATGTTAACGGATGCAGAATGAAGTTCTGTCTAAGGGGGATTGAAGTACGTAAGATAAGGAAGAAAATGGTTTTGGAAGGACCTCGTTCCGAGCTATAGTGAAGAAGATATGAGATTTCAAAGTAAACGTCTTAAACAATTTCCAGACTTAAAATTTTTTTGGAGATGTTGAGCATGGCACCGCAGCGCCAGCCAAGCCTTGGGAGGCAGCGCCACAGTGCCAGATCGGGCCATCATCTACTACTGAGTGGCACCACGGTGTGAAGGAGAAGGAGAGAGTTGGAGCTGCAGCGCCGGTGCAGAGCAAGGCCCAATAATGAGCTTTTAATTGCTCAAATCCTAGGGGAAGGGTAACGAAAGCTAATGAACGTGTAGTTCATCGAATGTAACACTGAATCAAAGTTAATTAAACCTTTAGTAAAGGTTAAACGAAAAGATTAAATTGGATTAAAAGACCAAGAATGTAAATGCGGGTTACTGAACCGATATCTGAATGCAAGTAGTCATGATAAACGAACATGGGGGATTGCTATTGTTGTGATTCCTTAGACGTTAAGTGATGAGGGTAATGAATAGCATTTTGATGATATGTGGTGGTAATGAGAGATAAGTGTAAAGCGTATAGACGCTGTGTACGCAACACTATTGCAATAAACAACTGGTCTTAACATACAACGAACCGTATAGCTTCTACATTAAGAAAGAATAACGAACGGTAATGAAGACTAATGAATAAACTTGGGAATGGTGAAGAGCTGAATTAAAAACAAGTAAGCATAACGTAAAGAAGCTGAGTTAATGTTTATAACTTGGATAACGTTCCAAGTCGAATAAACTGGACATTGTAAGATAAGAATAAGGTAACGTAAAATGCTCTGTGTGTCATAAAGCCGTAAACCGGTAATGAAAGTCGAATGAACGCGAACCCTAAGAAGTAAAGTTAAGTAAACTAATGCGTAAGTCAGATATGTGGCTAATTGGTTCATGCTATTTTCCTTATGTGATATATATGGATTGGAATGAGCAGTTCAGCGTAAACTATAAGTTGTAGCTGTGCGGAAGGCAAGTTTCCTAACTTCAATCATATTTTAAATGAATGCTAGTTTCTTAAACTTCTCAGATGTTGAACTTAAGAAGTTTTGTTTATGTGTGAATGTGTGATATTTGTACAAGGTGGTAGAACGTATGAGGCCTTGTGCCATAATTTGAACACTTCGATGTTTATATGAGATGAACTGTTCTGTGATTAAACTATTCAATATGAAAATGTTATGTTTATACATGAACCGTTATTATTAAGTCTGTGCTAATGATTCTAGCCAGACAGGATGTGTATGAAAAAGGTAGAAGAATGAAAGTATTTCAAAGTGAATGTGATTAATGTTTTAAAATGATAGGAATCAGAATTATTCTTATTATTCAAGCTGCTTCATAACCTTTGTTAGGTTATCGAAGTTCTAAAGGAATGTTTAAATTCTTGAAGTTGTTGTTCAACTGTTATGACTTGCTGGGAAATTGAATGCTCACACTTGCTTTAAATGAAAAACGTTTTCAACGAACGATGTTAGAAGAACTTAAGGATCCCGTAAAGATCAAGCTGATCGGTATCTAGGAGAAGTGCCATTCAGTATATGGATGGGCGTGAAGATCAAATGAAGACTTGTAATATAAAATAAGTTAATTGAACTTTAGATTAGTTTAGTGAACTATTATGTATCCTTGGTGGCGGATGAAAGTTACTTGTGTAAGATGTAAAGGATAATGTAATTATTATTATTTGTAATAAACGGGTTATAAGGTATTAGAACCTGGGAATTGAGAATGTATGTTGTTATATTTTATTATATAATGATGTATGTTTGTAAAGAAGTGGGACCGTGACGTACGGAATCAGGTGTGAAGATAGACCAGATTTTGGGGCGTTACAAAATGGTATCAGAGCTGATAGGTTATAAATCTTTGGTATGAGTACCTAAGACTATAATCATAGAGAGAAGGACATGAAGATCGTTGATTTCAACGATTAGGAAAGAAGATCACTACGTTATCATAGTGAATAGTAATAACAAATGTTATGTTAAACGATGAATGATTTATAGCTAATGCTATAAATGAATGGTATTATGAAGTAGTACGGAAAGAAGAACTTAGATTGAGTTGTAAAGGATAACATACGGATTAAAGAAGATTCATATTAAGTAAAGAGAAAATTAGAATTTGTAAAATTTCAATTGAGGACTCATGTGACAGCCGAGTTGTATGAACCTTTGTTATGGGCAGAGGTTTTTTCTTTGGTGTAACAACTGCTTAGCTATTACAGTGATAATCATTAGAATATGTCGCACTATCAATATGTATATGACGAGAAGGTGAATCTTTTCTCATATACATGCTTGATAGGTAGAGAATGATAAGTTAGGTGCGAGTTCTTGAAACTCATAGTTATGAAAAGTTTGTGACTTATAGTTATATGCTATGTTTCTGAGCCCTAAGCATATGGATAGTCCTTAATTTGTTCTTGGATTACATATTATGAAGATAAGTTCTTAAACACATATGGTTATGGAAAGTTCCTAAACACATAAAGTGTGGTAAGTTGATGGACTATACTAAGGTATAGAAATGTTTAGACTGAAAGCAAGTATTTTCAGTATACTTAGCATTAAAGGTGATAGAGAAGATTAAGTATTTTCACAAGTAAGGCAATGAAGGAAGATGTAGAATAGGATATTCCAAGTCATCTAGCTATGCTAGATTTCAAAATTTATTGAAATCGTGCTTATGTGTGTGCGTTTGAAAAAGGGAAGAATTGGTTCAACTTTTGGAACCAATGGATTTTAAAAGAACTATTCTTGGTATGTCTATGCTAATTGTTTCAGGTAGACAGAAATTGATTTGAAATATCAAAATGAATTTTATGCAAAGATGGTGAAAAAATGGAGCTATTAATGAAATTAAACCTAGTGTTGGATGTGATCTTAGGTTCAACAACCTGCTATGGTATGATGTATAATGACGAAGTCATAAACTGATGAAGTCTTCAACGTACTGTGAAAAGTACGGTATCATGACATCATAAAACTGTTGATGTATTCTAAAAGAATTTAAAGAAGTAGTCGATGTCAATTGATTTGACTAAACGAGTGTTTGAAGTTGATATCCAATTTATTGGTATGGTCTAAGCTATTTGATTCGGCTAAGACAAATGGTATGTTATGTTATAAGAAAATTGAGCTTTCTTTAAATGGTTGTGCCAAACCAAATTGTTTTGGTGCGAAATCTAATGATTAAGTCTGAGGTGAACACACCCCAAAATGGGGTTATACAATGGGTTGATCACCTACGTATGGAAGAGGTAGTTTACCTTCTGGGTGATTGTAAACTGACCGTGAAAGAAGGGTTACGGCGTCATGTTGTTAAACCTAGTAAGAGTTCATGGTCAATTTGACCCCTTAGCAAAACTATGAAATGTCTTAAAGGAATTCTAATATTCCTCGTTATTCATTCTACTTAATAATTCTTGATAAGTTATGAAGGTTTGGGAAGGTTTGAAAGATAAAAACTTGTTTGAAGAGAAGTTGAGAAGAAGGGTAAGCTAAAATTTCGACGATGACATTCTAAGGACGAAATTTTTATAAGGAGGGAAGTGTAACAACCCAGAGAATCTGGATTGTTCAGAAATTAAGATTTAAAGAATTAGTTATTAATAAAATGAATTTTTATTAATAATATTATGTGCTATGTGTTTATTAATCGTTCTAGGACCTAGGATGATTATACTACGGGAGGATTCTAGCTACGAGCTAGACTGAATGAGTAAGAATTTTCAAGATAAAAATAAAAATTTTCCAGGAACAAAAGTATTTTCGAGAAAAAAGACGAAATAAACACTATTCACCCGACGAAACCCTAAGGGTTAGGTTTGAATAACCTAAGCCTTTTCGAGAGTTCGGTATATCGAAATGATATTCCGTCGAAAGATTAGACGATAATATATCGTGAAAAGTTAAGTAAGCTGATAAAAGTTTTCCTAAAAAAATGTGCATAAATCAGATGAAATAAAAACGGCAAAAATTACTGCTATGTACTTTTCATTCGTTTAACTACGTTAGGGGAAAACGTGAAGGAAAACGTTTAATGTCGAAAAGTGTTTTTTAGTTTTTCGGAGATCTGAAGAATGCGTAAAAGTTAATCGGTAAAGGAAAGACGAATTATCTAAATATATTTGGATTTCGAGAATCTCAGTTTTTCAAAATGTCAGACGAATCCCGAAAGACGGAACCACAAAACTTCCAAGGGAAGCTTCGTGAATAGTAAGGAGATGGAAGTAAGAAGGTGTGAATAGTAACCGGAGGGGCAAAATGACTATTTTGCCCCTAGCTTTGAAAATCTATAAAAAAAGAAGCTAGATTTCATTTATTTGGAATTTTGAAAATTGTCCAACATTTGAGAGAGAGAGAGAGAGATTTCGGATGAGAAAAAAGAGGAAAAAGAGGTGGAAAAGTTGTCTCGTGAGCAAACTTTGTCCGATGGAAGGATATTAAAGAAGGAAGGTAATCCGAAACCTAACTTTTATATTATTTTTTCCTTTAAGTTTTATATGTTTAAAACATAGCTTAATGAAAATAAGAAGTATAAGATGTTAAGAATGATTTTATATGGTTGAAATCATGAGAAAATGAAGAAATAAGAATTAGAAGTTTATTTTATAAATTTCTTAAGGAAGTATAAGATGTTAGGTTTGTAATATTCATGATCGCAATCAAATTGCATAAAAAGTGCGAAAGCGTGTAAAAATCAGAGTTTAAAATTTTACAAACCATATACCCGGATCACCCTTTATGCACAATTATTAATTAAACGAAAAGATAAAGAATAAATCATACCCTTGAAGATCGAGCTTCCTCAGGTACAAGTTCACCTCCAAATCCTTTCGCGTTCAATCTTGAATCCACCGGGTTTGGTTCCTTCCTTTGATCAACGTTAGCCACCCAAATGTTTGGCCTCTAGAGGTGATCCACCAAGGAAGAATAAAATTCAAGAAGATGGGTGTTATGGCTAACCCTAGTTTTCTAGGCATACTCCCAACAACTTGGAATTATTACGTACTTTGTTAAAGTCAACAACCCATACCACCCATAATAAGACTCCTCTTATTTATAGATGTGGGCAACCCACCTTAACAATTAAGGAATTGGGTTTTAATTAATTAATTCTTTTAATTAATTAAGCTCCCTAATCTTATTAGGGATAATTAATTAAACTCCTTTAACTAATTTTCCTTCCTAATCCAATTAGGAATAAATGAGAGTACTTATATTAAATTAATTCCTAAACTCTTTTAGAAATTAAAATAATAATAATTGTAATAATATTAATAAGACTCTCTTATTAATTTATATTTAATATTTCTAAAATATTAAATAATAAATATTAAGCTATTTAATTTATTCTATCACCATAGATTAAATTAAATATACATAACATATTATTACGATTATGCCATTAACTTCTTAAATAATTATTCTTCCTTTTATGGTGTGACCCTTTAGGTTCTCCATATTAAACCTAAGTTGTGAATAAATCAATTAGAACAATTCTAATCTTATTTAAATAAATAAATTAAACAATTAATTTATTTAAATAATATTTATTCTACAATAGGATAAGCCTCCCTAGCGATCAATGACTTTCCGGATAATATAGATTTCAACATTAATCATTAAAGAACCTTTGAGTAAATAGTTACTGCATACAATTCAATCCTTCTACCATACAATGTCCCAATTAAATATAAGACATGGAATTACTTGTCAAGTCTTATTTTATTTAATTATATGTATTTCGATCCTTAAATGCATGACTCGAATAATGAAAATTAGAAACTCCTTTCTAATTTCATTCGCCTTAACCAAGGACTCTTTGGGTTGTCATTTATCGAATCACATAGGACATTTCTCTTTTTTTATTAGAAGTGGTAGATTCTTTATTGATCATACATTATCTCCATGTACAACTTATTATACCCAAGCATACCCTTTGATATACCCTAAGGGTCTTAAGGAATAAGTCAAAGTATAACTCATCATACACAAGATACTATGATGATCTCAAGTCCAAGGATCACTTGTACTACTATCACTACAGAATTCCTATTGACGAGTGCAAATAAAACTCCATTAGGTATTCCTTAGCGAGCCAATGCTTCGGTGAACTTATTCTCTAATAAGCACCTACATACTTGCTTTAGTGTCTCCACACAAATGATCATGAGATCAATCATCCTCATCCAATGAGCAAGCAAAACGTATGTACCAATCTATCCGGATTCACTAATCCCCAATTTAGTAATCCAACGATTGGGAACTATTTTAGTTTTAAGCTTTCTAAGAATTTAGATATCATTAGAATGATCATCATCATTATTCTAAAAGCATTGCTTAAAACTATGGGTTTATCACATATTATTAAAACAAAGATCATGTAGATAATTAAAAGCCTTTAATAAATTAATACTTTTATTAATAAATGAATAAGATTGTTACAAAGTATATGCTTTATCATCAAACATGATTGGCTTGTGTGCATACTACTTTCAATCTCCCACTTGCACTAAAGCCAATCGTCATGGTATCTTATACTCTTCTTCTCTAAGTGACGATTATCCTGTTTGTTGGATAAGCTTTAGTTAATGGATATGTAATGTTGTTCTTGAGAGTCCACTATCTCTATAGTGATTTCCCATCTTTCAATGATTCTAATAATCAAATGAAAGTGCCACAACACATGTTTAGATCCAAGATGAGACTTGGGAACTATTCCTAGTTACGTAATGAAGTTTTAATCCAAACAATCAACTTGCGGCTTCATTTATAGCTATATACTTTGTCTTTATCACTAAACCAAAGAACTCTTTCTTTGTTTGGAACCTTTCCAATTCAACGCACTAATCGTTCAAGATAACGCTTTTACCTTAAAGTGGATTTTCTTAGGTCGTCTTGGTGCATGCGAAAAACTTGAGTCTCAGAAGCCCTCTAGTTTTAATTCAGACCCACCATGTATGCTCACATCCTTAGTGCCAGTTAAGAACTTTAAGATGTTTTTCACTGACTCATAGTGAACTTCTCCAGAATATGACTGATCAACATCAAGTCTCGTACATTTCATTGCATACATGATTGTCACTCATGCGATCTCTCTTTTAGGAGTCTGTGGGGACTATTAAGAGAGATATACTCCATAGCTCATCGACATGAGTTATCTCTTGGAGTTTGCCATGCTATACAACTTTAGCATCAAATGAATATACGTTCCTTGGGTTAAGTCGAGCATCCTCTTAAATCTATCTATATAGATTTATATCCCCAACTAAGATACTCTTCCAAATCATTCATGGAGGAATGTTTAGACAACTTTATCATTACTGATTGTAGCATTAGTATGTCATTCCTTATCCGTAGTATATCAACATATAATATTAGGAATGTCACGACGCTCCCACTGACCCTTTTGTACACACTAGAACTCTTACCTCATCGTATGTAACTCTGGATCATCATCTTCTATGATGTGTACCCCATCATCATCATCCATGATGAATCCATACCACCTAGGTATCTTTGGTACTATTCCAGATCTACGATTCGGTTGTGGTACAATAGGTTCATCTACTGAGTTCCTCTTATTTAACTTATAGTGTTTTGTGGTTCTTGAACTCTTCAAGATCTATTATCCTCCCACTAGCCCCTTCAATGATAAACACCTTTATCTTAGAAGCGTGTTTTCATGAACAAACACCTTTTGCTAAGTAGGATTATAGAACATATACCCTAAACTTACTTTAGGATGTCCCACAAATTGTACTTGTCAAATCTTGTCCCAAGCTTATCCTTTGAAACCGTTTCACATAAGTTGGACAAACCTTTATCTTAACATACTTAAGATTAGGAATCCTCCTGTCCATAACTTTTATGGAGTCTTGGGGGATTTTGAGGTTACCATTTTCGTGAGATATGCGACCATTTCTAGGACATTATCCCGTAAGGATCTTTGGAATGTCGATAAAATCATTATGGACCGCACCATGTCCAACAAGGTCACGATTTTTCATTCAGATACATCAATCAATTATTGCATATCGGGATGTGTCCATTATGAGAAAACTATTTGAGATGATCTAGAAACTTATTGCACAAGTATTTATCCTTGATCTAATCAAAGAATCTCAATACTTTGCCAATTTGTTTCACTTCAGAATTCTTTGAACCTTTCAAATAATTCACACTTGTATTTTAGCAAATACACACATTCAACTCTTTGAATGATCATCTCCTTTTCTTATACTAATTTGTTCAATATGCAAAATTATTTTCATGTAAGTCAAGTATACAAAATTTATTAAGTAATATTCCAGTTCTATACAAAACATTATTATTATAAATAGAACAACAATTGTTCTTAATTATAATACCAAAGTTTTCATTGTCCAACAATAAAATGGAAATAATATTTTTAACAAGAACTGGAATACAATAACAACTTATTGACTTAATAGATTTGCTTCAGTAAGCGATGCTAAACTATAAGTTTCTATAGCTAATGCAGCAACCTTTGCTTCATTTTCCACACATAGGATTTACTTATATTTGTTTAGCTTTCTACTTCTGCTTGGTCCCTTCATAAATCTATATTTATGATAACCAAAGTCGGTATCCAATACCCAAGTAGAACCTTGACTTAAAGAAAAATTTATTTCAATCATGAACAAAAACTGTATTGTAACCGAAACTTCACTAAGCTTCTTTGGTTAGCCTCAACAAGATGCTTCTCGCAGTTTCTTTCCAGTGTCCAGGCTTATTGCAGTGGAAGCAAACTCCTTTGCTATCCGTATCAGTTTTGTTCTTATTATCCTTTGTTTTTGCCTTTCTATATACCTTCTTTGAATCGTTCTTCTTTTCAGAAGATCCTTTGGCCCCTACCAGTAAGACTTGATCTTTCTTGGTTGAAAGTGACTCTCAACATTTTTCAATATGTTAAGCAAATCGGCGAGTGATATATCTAGCTTGTTCATATGAAAAATTCACAAAATTGTGAAAGGAGTCCAGAGGAGTGAGGCAAGAAGATCAAATCTTGGCTCAACTCACCATCCATGACAAAAACCTGTTGTCCTAATTGATCAATCAAATTGATTATGTTAAGATCTTTTATCTGTACTATAGTGCCATTGGCCATTCTAGATCGGAAGAGCTCCTTAGATATCTGATATCTATCAGTCCTACTTTCCTCACCATCAACTACTTGATGTGCAGGAATATAGTAGAAGCATCCATAGTTTCATGCTGACGCTGAAGCTCGTTACTCATAGATGCGAGCATGATGCATTGAGCCAACTGTGCATCATCTTTGCCACTTTCTAAAAGTAGCAATGTCTTCCTCAGAGGCATTGTCTGCAACCATTGCAGGGATAGGCGTATTAAGGACATAAGATAGCTTTTCAGCTATGAGAACTATTCTCAAATTCCTTAACCAATCCGTTTAATTCGGTCTGATTAATTTAGCATCTAATATGCTTCGCAGTGATAGTAATTTTAGACATTGTAAAATTCTGTAAATGAATTTGTAATTAACAACATTTTAACATACATTCTTTTATTAATTACCAAAATAAATTAGGTCTTGTTTTAAATTGGTATCTCCCACTATTTTCTTCAAACTATATTACCCTCACTTATATAGTTCGGCAAAATCTAATTAAAGATTTGC
The DNA here is from genome assembly GCA_020205615.1 of Panax quinquefolius. Taxonomy (NCBI): domain Eukaryota; kingdom Viridiplantae; phylum Streptophyta; class Magnoliopsida; order Apiales; family Araliaceae; genus Panax; species Panax quinquefolius. The sequence continues at coordinate 94,166,238 of CM035158.1, read as the reverse complement.
TAGTGAGAATAAGGATCCCATTTCAAATGTATATAGCCTTGTGGTGACACAACAAACTATATATAAATAAATAGGTAGACAACTTTTGTCAATTACATCAACTATGCAACTCCTTGTATTTGCCTCTTAGATTATTTTGATCAAGTGGTGGCACATCCGAATCAAAATTATCCAAGTTAAGTCCGACCTAGCTCTCCATATATTCAAAAAAGAAAAATATCATCCTTGTGGTGACACAACAAAACAATATTGTTCAATTTTCTTTATAAGCATCAAATGTGATAAATTAACATCTTAAATACTTAATACTTGCCTTGTGGTGACACAACAAACTCATATTAAATATTTAATACTCTATTAATTTTATCATGCTTAGAAAGCGACGCTCGATATTCCAAATATCTTTGAACGCTTAGGACTTAATATAAAAATTGAGGGTTTGTTATTAATTTGTCTCATCTTGTTTAGCGGCGCGTACATGTATATATATATAAAATACGCGTCATATTAATGAACATGCGAAGCATGTTTGCATAATATATAATATATATATATATATATATATATATATAGTATAAGCATGCACATATAGAATACTATATTCTACCCGGATTGATTATGGACTTTTATTCTAGTTTGGTTCACTAGAGCCACCAAGTGAACCAAAAGGTCAAACCCTAGGGGTGCAAGAAATAATATTTAAATATAACTATTACATTTAAACCCGGGCTCCATTACAAACGGGTCTTCAAGCGCTCCTTGCTCCTTGATCTCTAATTCTTCAAAAATTAATTCTAACTATTCCTATTACATAACTATTTTAAAATAAATAGAAACCTTGATCGTGATCGAGGGAAGTACATAGGAGGAGATAGAATTTACATTAAGAAAAATTAGAGAAGACGAGGTACGCAGACCCCATTTAATAAAACCCATACATTCATGCATCCAACTAAAATAAATCCAATCGCATTGGTCAATAGTCCATAATCAATCCCATTTATTATCATACACATCACCATATGCATCAATAAATAACATTCATCTCATGAATAAATAAACATTTAATATATATATTGATATCATTTAATAGGCAAATTTAGTTAGTATAAAATCTATTTTTGAATCAAAATAAACTCCTTTATTTTAATCCAAATTTAAATCAAAATAAAACTATTTTATTTTAATTTATCCTATTTTGAATAAAATAAACCATTTTATTTTAATCAAAATCTTTAATCAAAATAAACTCCTTTATTTTAATTAATTATGGAATCCAATTCCATATATATATAAAAAAAATCTTTAATTAAAATAAACTCTTTTATTTTAATTAATTATGGAATCCAATTCCATGAAAAAAAATATTAAAGGAAACACTTGATATTCTTTCCTATTCATAAATAAACTCCTTTATTTTGAATAATATGAAATCATATTTCATATCTAAATAAACTCCTTTATTTAAGGAAATTAGGATTCTCTTTCCTATTCACAAATAAACTCTTTTATTTTGAATAATATGAAATCTATTTCATATCTAAATAAACTCCTTTATTTAAGGAAATTAGGCAATCCAATTTCAACTCCAATTAGTTATCATGGAATCCAATTCCAACTCTAATTAGTTAGCATGAAATTCTAATTTTAAAATTAAAATAAACCATTTTATTTTAAGATTAAAATAAACATTTTATTTTAAAATTAAAATAAACTTTTTATTTTATTTTTTTTTAAAATTAAAATAATTAAGATTATAATAGTTATATATATATATATAATAGTTATATATATTATATATATAACGGTATATATATATATAATAATAATCTTAATTCTTGAAATCAGCCAACTTGTTTTCCGTGCACTGCTGAACAAAAAACAAAAACGCAACTTGTTCCTTTTTTTTTTTTTTGTTAATTGCATGATGCGGTATATATATATCATATATATTATATATATATATATATATACTAGAAATCCTAGCGGCCATGAAAAAAAAATGAATCCTGTTAAGTGTTAACTAACTTTAGATTCTGCCGAATTTTCTTGTTAAAAAAAACGTGGCCTTTTTTTTTTTTTTTTTAAATTTTATACAATAAAAATTATGCCCAATAAAATTGTTCTTAACACATATCAACATACATATCAAATTAAAATAATTAATAATTCGCATAAAGGTTTGGCTCTGATGCCACTGTTAGGTTTGTAATATTCATGATCGTAATCAAATTGCATAAAAAGTGCGGAAGCGTGTAAAAATCAGAGTTTAAAAATTTTACAAACCATATACCCGGATCACCCTTTATGCACAATTATTAATTAAACGAAAAGATAAAGAATAAATCATACCCTTGAAGATCGTGCTTCCTCAGGTATAAGTTCACCTCCAAATCCTTTCGCGTTCAATCTTGAATCCACCGGGTTTGGTTCCTTCCTTTGATCAACGTTAGCCACCCAAATGTTTGGCCTCTAGAGGTGATCCACCAAGGAAGAATAAAATTCAAGAAGATGGGTGTTATGGCTAACCCTAGTTTTCTAGGCATACTCCCAACAACTTGGAATTATTACGTACTTTGTTAAAGTCAACAACCCATACCACCCATAATAAGACTCCTCTTATTTATAGATGTGGGCAACCCACCTTAACAATTAAGGAATTGGGTTTTAATTAATTAATTCTTTTAATTAATTAAGCTCCCTAATCTTATTAGAGATAATTAATTAAACTCCTTTAACTAATTTTCCTTCCTAATCCAATTAGGAATAAATGAGAGTACTTATATTAAATTAATTCCTAAACTCTTTTAGAAATTAAAATAATAATAATTGTAATAATATTAATAAAACTCCTCTTATTAATTTATATTTAATATTTCTAAAATATTAAATAATAAATATTAAGCTATTTAATTTATTCTATCACCATAGATTAAATTAAATATACATAACATATTATTACGATTATGCCATTAACTTCTTAAATAATTATTCTTCCTTTTATGGTGTGACCCTTTAGGTTCTCCATATTAAACCCAATTTGTGAATAAATCAATTAGAACAATTCTAATCTTATTTAAATAAATAAATTAAACAATTAATTTATTTAAATAATATTTATTCTACAATAGGGATAAGCCTTCCTATCGATCAACGACTTTCCAGATAATATAGATTTCAACATTAATCATTAAAGAACCTTTGAGTAAATAGTTACCGTACAATTCAATCCTTCCACCATACAATGTCCCAATTAAATATAAGATATGGAATTACTTTGTCAAGTCTTATTTTATTTAATTATATGTATTTCGATCCTTAAATGCACAACTCAAATAATGCAAATTAGAAACTCCTTTCTAATTTCATTACGCCTTTGCCAAGGACTACTTTGGGTTGTCATTTATCGAATCACATAGGACATTTCTCTTCTTTTATTAGAAGTGGTAGATTCTTTATTGATGATCATACATTATCTCCATGTACAACTTATTATACCCAAGCATACCCTTTGATATACCCTAAGGGTCTTAAGGAATAAGTCAAAGTATAACTCATCATGCACAAGATACTATGATGATCTCAAGTCCAAGGATCACTTGTACTAATATCACTACAGAATTCCTATTGACAGCAAATAAATAAAACTCCATTAGGTATTCCTTAGCGAGCCACGTTCATTGAACTTATTCTCTAATAAGCATCTACATACTTGCTTTAGTGTCTCCACACAAATGATCATGAGATCAATCATCCTCATCCAATGAGCAAGCAACGTATGTACCAATCTATCCGGATTCACTAATCCCCAATTTAGTAATCCAACGATTGGGAACTATTTTAGTTTTAAGCTTTCTAAGAATTTAGATCTCATTAGAATGATCATCATCATTATTCTAAAAGCATTGCTTAAAACTATGGGTTTATCACATATTATTAAAACAGCATCATGTAGATAATTAAAAGCCTTTAATAAATTAATACTTTTTATTAATAAATGAATAAGATTGTTACAAAGTATATGCTTTATCATCAAACATGATTGGCTTGTGTGCATACTACTTTCATAAGATTCGTAATGAATTTGAACGATCCGAATGAATCATATGAATGATTCGGTGAAATAAGTAAGGAATTAAGTTTTATAACATCGAATTCGAATAAAAAGTGAAATTGTAATCAAAATATAGTTTAAAAATGAAGAACGAACAAAGAACGCGAAGAACATGCGAAGAACACGAAGAACGTTGTTGATGGACAAATTTAAAACCATCGTAGTATAATTGTTGTTGATGGACAAGTTTAAAACCATAACGTATAAGTTAGATGCTTATTGCTTGGTTAGGAATGGTAGAAACGTTCATGAAGAACGGATTAAAACTTAGCTATAACGAAGTTATGGCAAAAATTTTGTAAAAGACGAATGAGAATTAGAAAGTTAGTAAATGAACCCGAACATGTAGAGTTTCATAAGAATGTAAGAGAACGTAGAAAACATGAGTTGTGGACTCAAGAACGAACATGTTCCGAGTTCGGATGACAGAATTACGGACGAACGAACAAAGAGCGTTAAAAATATAAAATGAACGAAGGATGAAGATTAAGCCAATCGAATGGCATGTTAACGGATTCAGAACAATGTTCTATCTAAGGGAAATTGAAGTACGTAAGATAAGGAAGAGGAAGGTTTTAGAACAACCTCGTTCCGAGCTATAGCGAATAAGATATGAGATTTTAAAGTACGCATGTTAAACAATTTCCAGACTTAGAAAATTTTTGGAGATGTTCAGCCTGGCGCCACAGCGCCAGCCGAGCCTTTGAAGGCGGTGCCATAGTGCCAGACCGGGACATCAGCTACTACTGAGTTGCGCCGCGGCATGAAGGAGAAGGAGAGAGCCGTCGTCGTAGTGCCGGTGTAGGGCAAGACCTAGTAATGAGCTTTTAATTGCTCAAATCCTGGGGAAAGGGTAACAAAAGCTAATGAACGTGTAGTTCATCGAATGTAACACTAAATTAAAGTGAATTAAACCTTTAGTAAAGGTTAAATGGAAAGATTAAATGAGATTGAAAGACTAAGAATGTAAACGCGGGTTACGAAACCGATATCCGGGGACCGTAGTCATGATAAACGAACGTGGGGGATTACTATGGTTGTAATTCCTTAGTCGTTGAGTGATAAGGGTAATGAATAACATTTCGATGTTATGTGGTGGTAATGAGAGATAAGTGTAAAGCGTATAGAAGCTGTGTACGCAACGCTGTTGTGATGAACAACCGGTCTTAGTATACAACGAACCGTATAGCTTCGACATTAAGAAAGAATAACGAACGATAGTGAAGACTAATGACTAAACCTGGGAATGGTGAAGAACTGAATTAAAAAAAAGTACGCATAACATAAAGAAGCTGAGTTAATGTGTGTAACTTGGATAATGTTCTGAGTCGAATAAATCGGATATTGTAAGATAAGAATAAGGTAACGTAAAATGCTCCGTATGTCATGAAGCCGTAAATCGATAATAAAAGTCGAATGAACGCGAACCCTAAGAAGTAAAGTTAAGTAAACCAATGCGTAAGTCAGATATGTGGCTAATTGGTTCATGCTATTTTCCTTATGTGATATATAGGGATTAGAATGAGCAATTCAACGTAAACTATAAGCTGTAGCTGTGCGTAAGGCAAGTTTCCTAACTTCATTCATATTTTAAATGAATGCTAGTTTCTTAAACTTCTCAGATGTTGAACTTGAGAAGTTCTGTTTATCAACATTTTCAGATGCCATTTTCAAACACTTCCACAAAACAAGGGTTAATTGACATGCCACATGTTATCCCTATATTCTGACTGACCAATTAAATAATAAATAAGCATAGGTAGGTCATACTAGCGAAGTATTTACCCTTCTCTCCCCTCCTAGTTCTAGCCTCAAATCTCAGCCAGGGATCATATCCCAAAGCTTTGATACCAACTGTGACACCCCCAAAATAGGTATACACAACCCATTCTGAGTCGCCAAATACATGGTATAAAATTTAAATACAACTTCATTTATACAATACGATAAAAATGTAGCTGAGAGTTTTAACACGAATATTGTCTTGTAGACAATATCCAAACTTAAATGGCATCCTCATTACAATTGTTATCACACTATTTTTTAAAATAGTGAGGACTACTACAGCCACCATCTCGGACCATCACTCCATTCCCCTACTAGTCCCGACTATGTTCTCATTTCCTGAAGAGAACAATGAAAGCAAAAGGGTGAGCTCAACTAGCCCAGTAATGAATATTCTGACTAAGATAATGCAAAATAAATTATTGTTAGCCTTCAACAGTATAAAACTGATAGAATATAATAGACAATAAGTCTAACTGCAGCGGAACAAACAATCTATCAAAAGAGTCAAGTAGAGCATAATATCTATTATCTTCTATGGTTTAAAAGTTCATCATCGTTATTTTATCGCTGTAACACAACTCAATAAATAATCCACATCACTGAATTATCCATGCATTACGGGCCAAGGATATTTGTTAGTATCACATCCATGAATTATCCATGCACTACGGGTCAAGGATATTCATTATTATCACATCCACGAATTATCCATACACTACGGGCCAAGGATATTCGTTATTATCACCAGTGGTCATGATCATGCCAACAACTGTCCATCAATGCATTATGGGCCAATGAGGACTTTTACCACATCATTTGTAACATTACAGGTGTAGACACTCGAAATTTTTCTGCCTACCTGTTACTAACATTGCAGGAAGCGCGGAATCTTCTTTAAGAGATAACCCTGGAAGACAGCTCGGCTTTATCCCAAAAATACCACCAGAATTTCAATTTCAACCCCAAAAAACACACCGGGAGTATCCTTTCCCCATCTCGTATATAACCCCAAGGATACATAGCCGGGATCGATATATATCTTGTGCGTTTATCACTTATATATATATATATATTTATATATATATTTACATTTCTATCAGGCCTAGAGTTTACTTTGTGGCCTTTTACTGCTTTATTTACATTTCGTCCCGCTTGGAGTTTACTTCGTGGCGGTTGATTGTTTTTACCGCTTTATAAACATTCCGTCCCACCTGGAGTTTACTTCATGGCGGTTGATCGCATTTACTGTTTTATTTACATTTTTGATCCCCCATGGAGGTGCTTCATGGTGGTTGGTCATATCTCTATATATATATTTACCGCTTTTATATATTTACATTTTTGATCCCCTATAGAGGTGCTTTATGGTGGTTGATCACGTTTGTATATATATTTATAGCTTTTAGATATATAACTGCTTATTGATTTTCATATAAACTGTGACATCATGTGAGCCTAGGAATCATGTGATCACAGATTCAGTCTACTGAATCTAGATTCTGTTCCCGTGATGGACATTTTAGCTGTAAGCAGCTTGTAAATTATTCACGGTATTTGAATTTCCTTAGATGACTTTCATGCCCATGAGGAGTTCGGCACTACTATATATTATTTTCTCGAAGATGCTTCTCATCTCGAAAATAAAAGCAATCAAGCTGAACATTTAATAATAAAATAGAAGTATGAAAAGGTCTCAATTACTATTGAGCACAGGGTTTGAAAAACGTCTTTTACAAAACTTCACCGCTATATCATGTTTAAAATTAAATTTTTCATATAAATTCAAACCATTTGTATATAGGTACGAATGAGGCCTCGTACTACTTCCAAATAACAACACATTGACCCCCCCCCCACACAAACACACACACATTCCTATAATAGTTTCTTGAAAAGTGGCGGTCACCGTGATAACACGGATGTCGGGGGGTGCCTAACACCTTCCCTCCACATAATCAATCCCCCGAACCCAAATGAATCTAGGTTTCACACACCCGTTTAACAGTGTCACATAACTAGGACAATATGAAAACCTTTTCTCGGTTGTGTTGGTGCAACAAGTTAAAAACACCAACTGGTGACTCTTACAATTAAATCGTCGACATATACATGTCGGACCTTTTTCACTTGTTTTTTCAAACAAATCTCACATAACATGAGAACACCAAAGAACAAGAACAAAAAAGGGACAAATAAAAATCCTGACGTTGACAACAGGTCATGATTATTCTGATACATAGTCATAATCATACCAATGAACAGTCCATCTATGTACTACAGAACAAAGATTACTTCCATAAAAATATAAGCATGAGGATGATGACAATGATATAAGAATTCAATTAAATGAGAGCAAGGATAAATTTTAAAGATTTATAATTCAATTTATCCGGAGTTCAAGATTGTCCAAATTGTCAACATGATACTGCTTTATGGAGTAAAATTCAAGAATAATATTGTATCAAAAATATTTGCATATCTTGGCCAAACCAATGGAGGAGATATTTCAAATGTTGATCAATGAAGGAAGAATCACATCCCTTCTACCTCTAATCAATCCTAGTTCCAGACGGTTTAATTCTGAGGGAGTATGCCAATATCACTCCCACTCTCGCGGTCACATCACAGAAGAATACTGGGCACTCCGCCATCTCATTCAGAATTTAATTGACAATGGTGTCTTGTAAATGGCAGACGATGACACTTTGTTGCTCGAGAGTGGGAACACATGTCCTATAAAATGGAAGGACAACATAGCAGTTTTCTCTGCTGAGGATGATGGAGCTGCTAAACCACCCACAATCCAACTCAAAGTAGCTAACAGTCCTTTGAAAGTGGCTACACCAGAGTCAATTAACTTGCCATTCAGACCATAATATCCTATTGTCAGCCTACACAAAGTCCAATGGAATTATAGTCAGGCTGAAGGATTACTTCACATACTACTGCTGCAGTGTCGAAGGAGAATCCATTGTATCTTCCCCATCGGGTGATGAAGCCCGCTATCAAATCAAATGGGAAAGTTCCCATGGAGAAGATTGAAGAATTTATCCGTACCATGGGCCATAACGAAGTCAAAGTGGTTTTAAGCTTTAAAGAAGCTCCACATAAAATTTTAATATTGGACTTGGTTTTCACTTCTGAAAAATCATAGGAATGTATTGCTAAGGGTCTTGGAATAAGCCCATTTACCGAAATCAGTGGATGTGGAAAAATTCCAGCATCTGGTTGATCACATTTTCAACAACAATGTGATATCTTTCACAGATGATGACATACCCGCTGAAGGGCCTGGTCATTGCAAGCCGTTGCACATAGCAATTTTGTCCTCCGAATACATGGTTAGAGGAGTCTTGATAGATGGAGGTTCATCTCTTAACATCTGTCCTTATGCTACCTTGGAAAAGATGAATATCAACCCCAAGAGGATCAAAAACAGCCATACAATTATCAAAGCTTTTGATGGGTCCCGATGAAACGCCATTGGAGTAATTAAATTACTAGTGGAGATTGATCCACAACATTAGTGTATCCTTTCACATGCTCAAAATAGCCACGAGATACAATCTGCTGCTGGGAAGACCATGGATTCATATGGCTGGAGCTGTTTCATCAACAAATCAAGTACATTATCAACAATAGCATAGTCACTATTAATGCTGAACCGAAATGTCTGGAACAAAGTGATATGCCACTAATCAGCTTCAATTCAGAAATTGAGCTGGTCAGTTTCCACGCCCTGGAGGTGAGCAACACTCATTACCATCCCATTGGGTCACCACATCTTACACCCAATATTTCTATCGAGGTTATGTCGGCCACTCAAGAAATGATGTCGTTGGGTCATCAACCTGGACAAGGGTTGGGCAAAGAGCATCAAGGTATTAAGCACCGAATTCAAGTTCCTAGTCAGATAGGAACAGCTGGATTAAGCTATTTTACTAGCTCCAGTCACAGGAATCCTCATAAACAAAAATATATTACTTCAACTTTAGCCACACGGTGATTTTCTCCACCTGCAAATCCTGAGTTTATACAATCTCTGGTAAAGGTGCCAGCCCATATTATGGCTATGTTATTTTCCAAACCTATACCGGTTAAAGCAAAAGAGGTCCTGATTCCTGATCCCGAAGGGGAAGAGAGGGAGCAGAAATGTAAACAAGATATCGCCCTGATGATGTTAGGCATACGCATCATTGTCCATGATGAGCATACAAACAGATACACCCCAGACGATGATTGCCCAGATATCATTGTCATCATTAGGGAGAAGGAGGACGATGATAGCCCCTCCATCACTTCAGTCCATCAGGACTTTACCCTCGACAATTGGAGCAGAACTCCATGCATTGGTCGACAAGGGTAAAACGCAGGCGTAAATTCTATCTCACCAGAGATAACTTTAATCTTTACTTTTCTCATGCATAAAGATTAGCAGTTGTTTTATCAGAACATGCTAACACTTTGTATGATTAAACAGTTTCATATATTAAGTGAAATCATATTTTGTTTTAGGACTCTTAATTTAGATGTGCATGTACTTGCTGATGAGGTGCCTTTTCTCCACAAGGACTGTAACTTTGATGAAAAGTTGGACTCAGACTTGATGGAAATACAAGAGGACATTGAGATACCTCAGGAGATTAAGGAATGGGTCAGAGACAAACCTAAACCTAATCTTGATCAAACCACTTCTTTCAATCTTAGAACCATAGATAACCCTAAGCTAATCCAGATTATTTAGACCTCACTCCAAACCAACGGAATGACATGGTTGCGCTACTAACCCAATTCTAGGATGTGTTTGCATGGTCTCATGAAGACATGGTGGGTTTGTCCACTGAAATTATCCTTCATCTCATTCCCATTAAAGAGGGATTCAAGCCAGTCAGGCAGAAGCTCAGGCGATTGAAACTTAACTGGAGTTTAAAGATTAAAGAAGAAATTGTGAAACAATTTCAAGCAGGCATCATCATGGTGTCTACATACCCTAAATGGCTATCAAACATAGTACCCGTGCCTAAACCAGGAGGAAAGGTGAGTTTGCGTAGATTACCAGGATCTGAACAAAGCTTGCCTTAAGGATAGCTTTCCCGTGCCATTTATCCACATTCTCATTGACAATACTGCTCAATACGGCATGTAGTCCTTTGCGGATTGCTTTACGGGGTATCATCAGATTATTGTTACTGAGGAGGATCGTGAGAAAACTGCTGTCATCACGCCTTGGGGAAACTTTTGTTATAAACGGTTTTTATTTGGCCTCATCAATGCCGGAGCAACCTATCAGCGTGCTATGATAGCTCTTTTCCATGACTTAATGCATAAAGAGATAGAGATCTACGTAGATGACATCATTGTCAAGTCCCGAAGGGAGGAAGACCACTTAGACCATCTCAAAAAGCTTTTCAACAGGTTGCGTAAGTATAACTTGAAGTTGAATCTAGCCAAGTGCACCTTTGGTGTTAAATCAGGTAAGTTCCTAGGTTTCCTAGTTAGCCACAAAGGGATTGAGTTGGATCCCACTAAAATCCAGGCCATCAAAGAAATGCATGTTCCTCAGACAGAGAAGGAAATATGAGGATTTTTTGGAAGAATCAACTTCATTAGCAGGTTTATTTCTCAACTCACAGCAACCTATGAGCCCATCTTCAAGCTGTTAAGGAAGAACTCCTCCATGAAATGGAATGATGAGTGTAAAAAAGCCTTCCTTACAATCAAAGAGAAGTTGGTTAGTGCTCCTATTTTGGTACCTCCTAGGGATGATGTTCCCTTGTTCACATACCTGTCCATTAATGACAATTCTATGGGTTATATGCTGGGACAGAAAGACGATATAGGGCAAGAGCGAGTTATCTATTACCTAAGCAAAATATTCAGCAACAGTGAACACAAGTACACTCTGATTGAGAAGATTTTTTGTTCTTTAGCATGGGCTTCCATGAGGTTACAACATTACCTCCATGGTCACACAACCCATCTCATATCCCGCGCGGATCCTCTTAAATACGTGTTCATGAAGCCCATTTCAATTGTCGGTCATCCGGATGGCGATTGATTCTCGCAGAATTTGACATCGTCTATGTGACGCAAAATCCATTAAAGGACAAGGAATTGCGGATCAACTGGCCACCGCACCCGTAGGGGATTACAAACCCTTAGAAATATACTTCCCCGATGAAGCGGTCATGGCAATTCAACAACACCATCAATACGATGCATGCCATACGTGGAAAATGTATTTTGATGGAGCTGTTAACACATAAGGTTCTGAGGCTGGAGCAGTTCTAGTATCCAGTATGGGGGAGCAGTATCTATCGCCGTTAAATTGTAGTTTGTCAGCACTAACAACATAGCCGAGTATGAAGGCTGTATCATGGGACTCAAACTTGCCCAATCAATGGGTATCAGACGGTTAACTATCTTTGGGGATTCGGAGTTGGTAATCAAACAAACCACTGGAATCTATCAAACCAAAGAGCTACATTTGCTGCCTTACCATTGGCAAGTTTTACAGATGGCTTCGGAGTTTGAAGAAGTACACTTCCTCCACATTCCTCAGAATAGGAATGATTTTGCGGATGCGCTAGCAACTTTGGCCTCCTTGATCAACATGCATGACAAGGAAAACACGTCATGCATCCCATTTACACTACAAAAGGCTCCAGCTTATGGGAATTATGATGGAGAAGTATCGGATGAGCTACCTCCCATCCAACACCCTTGGTATCAGCATATCAAGGAGTATCTGTGAGATGGATCTACATCCGCTGAGGCGAGCCCGACTGAAAAAAGGCGGATCCATCGAATGGCTATGACATTTTACTTGAGTGGAGATGCACTATACAAAAGTGATGCAGGATTACGACTCCTTAGATGTCTGAACAAAGACCAAGCTCAGAGGCTCATGGATGAAATCCATGGTGGAGTATGTGGCCCACACATGAGCGGACCCCTACTCATTAAGAAAATCCTCAGGACAGGGCATTACTGGCTTACGCTTAAAGCTGACTGTGATGATCACGTCAAGAGGTGCTATCAATGCCAAATTCATGGAAATGCTATCCACGCCCCTCCAAGGGAACTCCACAATGTGAGTTCGCCATGGCCATTCTCAATGTGGGGAATGGACGTGATCGGGCCCATAGAGCCCAAAGCCAGTAATGGGCATCAGTTTATCTTCACCATGATCGACTACTTCACCAAGTGGGTAGAAGCATACTCCTTCCCCAGGGTTACTAAAGAAATCATCATTGTTTTCATCAGAAACAATGTCATTTGTCAATACGGACAACCAGAGGTAATTGTGTCAGACAATGCTAAGAACCTCAACAACAAAATGATGGAGGAGTTATGCAGTAAATTCCACATCAAACACCTTAACTCCATCATCTACCATCCAAAGATGAATGGTGCTGTTGAAGCAGCTAATAAAAACATTAAGAAGATCATGCAGAAGATGTCTGCCAATCACAAAGGATGGTGTCGACGTCGAGATTTTTATTTATCCCTTTTTGTTTCTTATTTTTTGGTGTTCTCATGTTGTGTGAGATTTGTTTGAAAAAACAAGTGAAAATGGTCCGACATGTGTAATGTCGACGATTTGACTGTAAGAGTCGCCAGTTGGTGTTTTTAACTGGTTACACCAACGCAACCGATAAAATGTTTGCATATTGACCCAGTGATGTGACACTGATAAACGGTCTGTGAAACCGAGATTCATTTAGGTTCGGGGGTTTGATTATGCGGAGGGAAGGTGTTAGGCACCCCCCGACATCCGTGTTGCCACGGTGACCGCCACTTTTCAAGAAACTGTTATATTAATTTGTGTGTGTGTGTGTGTGATCAATGTGCAATTTATTTGGAAGTAGTGTGAGGCCTCGCTCAAACCTATATACAAAGGGTTTGAATTTATATGAAAATTTAGTTTTAAACATGGTATAGCAGTGAAGTTTTGTAAAAAGAGATTTTTCAAACCCTGTGCTCAATAGTAATTGAGACCTTTTCATACTTCCATATTATTATTAAATGTTCGGCTTGTTTGCTTTTATTTTCGAGATGCGAAACATCTTTGAGAAAATAATACACAGCAGTGCCGAATTCCTCATGGGCATGAAAGCAATCTAAGAAAATTCAGACACCGTAAATAATGTACAAGCTGCTTACAGCTGAAAATGTCCATCACGGAAACCGAATCTAGATTTAGTAGACTGAATCTGTGATCACATGATTCCTAGGCTCACATGATGCCATAATTTATAAGAAAAGCAATAAGCAGTTATATATATAAAAGCTGTATATATATATATATATATGAACATGATCAACCACCACGAAGCACCTCCATGTGGGATCAGAAAAGTAAATAAAGCTATAAAAGACGATCAACCGCCACGAAGTAAACTCCATGCAGGACTAAATATAAATAAAGCAGTAGAAGGCCTCGAAGTAAGTTCCAGGCCTGACATAAATATAAATATATATATATATATATATATATATATATATATATATATATAATAGGCTCATCGGATAATAGTTTATATATATATATATATATATATATATATATATATATATATATATATATATATATATATATATATATATATATATATATATATATAAAAGCAAGTAAACGCTCCAGACTTAAGTCCAGGCTCAATCGAGGCATAACTCGATAATGTTAGTCCATATATAAATATATACATATATAAGTATATATATACAAACAGAAATGAAAACCACAGACCGAAGTCTGGGCATACACACATAACACGACTCTCAATATGAAGAATAGTGTGTGTAAAGATGAAGAGAAAGGCTTTATAGAGTGTGAGAAAGCTTATAGTGGGCTGCCAAAGTAGGCTTCTATGACTCTAAATGGATAAACACTCAGCTCCCGCCGATAAAATGTAGCTATATGTGAGCTAACAAGTGTTAAAATTGAGAAAACATTCAATATGGGGTGTGTACAGACCAAATTGGACAGGGTTTCCTCGCCTCTTTTTCTCTTACAAATGGCCACCCCAAGCCATATATTTATAGAGCTGGGAGCCGTAGGTGTACCTGTGGAAGCCAAAGATGCACATGCCCGGGGTGCCCCAGGCTCCGTGGGTCCAATCATCTCGAAGTACGTGCACTCACGCACTATGATGTCCGCTCGAACTTGCAGAACTTCAATCCGAGCATCCAAACGAGGTGTACAAGACCTTCTTTGGACCGCTTTTGTTGAGAGTTACGCAATGACATGGGATTAGAGGTTGTATGAATTCAGGAAGAGGGGACCATGCCCATGGTCTTCAAGCTTCAAATTCTATCCGGTGTGCTGCCACACGTAATAGTCACTCGGGATTGGAACTCCTTGGCTCTTATGGGACATTGTTGTCTAGAAATGTATGTATGAAATGTTGAGACGGCACACAGGGGTTGAGGTGGCAAGATGATGATTTGATTCCTCATCGGGGTTATCTCCGGTTCGGGCCGATAGTAGACGTTTCTCAGGGTTACATCTGAGATTGGACTACTGCAAGTGTTTGAAATCTGCAAGGTCATCTGTAAGTGTGCCTATCTTCCCAGTGTTATCTTCGGGTCTTTGGAATGAGTGCCTCGACAAGAGGTCTAAGATTGAAGCTGATCGCATGCATTTCAAACAAAACATTTCTGGAGTTATCGCTGAAACTGCAACAGCATTCATTGGGGTTATCTCCAGGACCGAAAACTTCGGTTTATCTCGAGAAGTTAGAATTGATACTCCCGGTGTGTGTTTCAGGGTTGAGACTGAACTTCCGGTAGTATCCAGAATGGATGTGAGCTGTCTTCCAGGGTTATCTTCGAAAGGCGAATCTGCCTTCCTGCAATGTTAGTAACAGGTCTGCATAAAATTTTGAGTGTCTACAGATGCCCCTCTTTATCATATTCATGCAATGCAAGTCATGGATAGGATAAAGAATCAAAGACACTTGAAATGAAACAAGATAAACATGATGCTATGTGTGACGCCCCCAAAACAGGCATACATCACCTATCTTGAGTCGCTAGATACATGGTACAGAACTCAACTACAAACTTAATTATATAACTGTCGTGTAAAATACGAAAAAACATAGCTGAGAGTTTAAACACGAATATTGCCTTCTAGACAATATCCACACTTAATGGAGTCCTCATTACAATTATTATCATACTATTTTATAAAAATAGTGAGGACTAATATAGAAACCATCTCGGACCGTCTCTCCATTCCCCGACTAGTCCCAGCTATATTCTCATTTCCTGAAGAGAACAATGAAAGAAAAGGGTGAGCTTAACTAGCCCAGTAAGAAATATTATGATGAAGATAATGCAAAATAAATTATCTTTAGCCTTCAACAGTATAACAACTGATAGAATATAATACACAACAAGTTTAACTACAACGGAACAAGCAATCCATTAGAAGAGTCAAGTAGAGCATGATATCTACTATTTTCTATGATTTAAAAAGTTTTCCATCAACTTTATCGCTGAGACTCAGCTTAATAAATAAACCACATCATTGAATCATCCCTGTACTACGGGCCAAGGATATTCATGTAATCATCAATGGTCATGATTATACCGAATAATCCCTGTTCATAATCATACTAATCAACAGTCCATCTATGCACGTAAGCCAAAGATGACTTTCATAGCAATATAAGCATGAGAATGATGACAATGATATATGCATTAATCAAACGAAATCAAGGATAAATATTAAGGACTTTAAATTTATCTAAAGTTTAAAAAATATCCAAATTGTCAACATGATACTGCTTTGTAGCGTAAAATTGAAGAATCATATTCTTGTATCAAAAATAATTTGAACAGAAAAGAAATATATTTTTTGGGTGAATAGTACCCCATGAATAGTATCCTGTGAATAGTACCTCATAATTAGTACCCCGACACAAAAAGTGTCCCAAATACCAGAGTGAATAGTAATTGGGTGAATAGTAACCCATGAATAGTAACTCGTGAATAGTACTCTGACACGAAAAGTGCCTCGAATACCCGAGTGAATAATACTAGAGTTAATAGTAATCGGGTGAATAGTAACCTATGAATAGTAACTCATGAATAGTACTCCAGCACAAAAAGTGCCCCGAATACCCGAGAGAATAATACTAGAGTGAATAGTAACCTCGACACAAAAAGGTAGAAATTCCACAATAAAATTCCTACCAATATTCCGGCATAATGATATTAAAAGAAATAATATCATTTACAAAGAAACAATACCCCTTACGACTGTTGAACGAAAATAATATTCCTATGAATATTGAATGAAGATGATATTCCTTACGAATATTGAACTAAAATATTCATACGAATACGAAAAATAATATCTCTTCAGATTATGAAATAAATAATTGCCCTTGCCTAAGAAGAAGACTACATACTGGAGTAGTGAAGTAGTAGACTACTCTTCTTCTTTCTCTCTATAGATTCTCGCTCTATAGCTTCTCTCTCTATAATTACTCTTGTGAGACTTAGTTAATTGGTGAGAATGAAGGAAGAATGAGCTTCTATTTATAGGAAAATATAGTTTCGATAATTGCACGTTTTAGGGCTCAAAATATTACAGTACAATACCTTCATCTTTTCTTTCATTTTTAATTTAGTCCTGCAAGTATTATCAAACTTGCACCACCTCCCCTAGTAGTACATCATGTGAATCAATAGTTCAATCATGTGAATTAATAGTTTTATACATGTGAAAATACGAATTATAGTATAGTACCTCCATCTATACCTCCATTTTTAACTTAGTCATGCAAGTATTATCAATCTTGCACCACCTCCCCTGATAGTACATGAATGTGAATAAATAGTGCACACATGTGAACAAATAGTTATAAGCGTGTGAATTAATAGCAATTAATTGCTAATTTATCTGATTAATTTCCCGATTGGTCAGTATAACTTCCAGACATCAATTATTATCGAAATAAATGTCGATTTCCACTAACACTAATAATCCCAACACAATGGAACTATCAATTTCATCTTTAATCAACACAAACTTATTCATCATTAATATTATAACTCACAATATATAACAACCGGGTCATTCCCAGGAAAGAGGGGGCTTTTCGATAAGGATTTCTCCTCATTGACGCGCAATTAGGTGACCAAACCTCTCTTTGACAGAACTTATAGACATTGTCAATATTGCAAGTAATAATATTGTGAGACCCTAGATTTTATGAATAAAGATTTAAATTTCTCAAAATATTTTTTTTGAATATTATGGTGTGGATTTGATATAATGTTATAGTTGTGGGTAATATTTACAAATTTTGCAAAGTAAGCAAGTGGTTATATAATATTCGATTGGTCGGGGAATATTTGTTTTAATAGGGAATATTAATACGACGGCACAATCATTGGTGGACCCCACAATGGAAGTATTGTCGTAGTAAGAAAATGACAAAATTATCTTTTCTTAAAAATAACGACGAAAGTGTTACAGTTAAAACTGTTGAACTACCCACTAGTAAAAGTACAGTAATACGGTTGGTTGCATAGTAGCACACAGTATTAATTATTGAAGCTTACGTAAGAAGTCACTCATTATACTCAATTATTGCTATAGTAATTGCTGCATCGTATCTCTCATATTATTGATTCAATTATTATCACAGTATCATCTGTATAATTTGTTATAATATTAAATCAATAATTAAGACGACAAAGTTATTCATATTATTAAATTGCAATATCTATAATGTCTAGAAGTTCCGTCAATGAGAGGTTTGGTCATCTAATTGAGCGCCAGTAAAGAGAAATCCTTAACGGAAAGCCCCCACTTTCCTGGGAACGACCTGGTTGTTAAATATTATGAGTTATAATATTAATGATGAATAAGTTCGTGTTGATTAAAGATGAAATTGATAGTTCCATTGTGTTGAAATTATTAGTGTTAGTGCAAATCGACATTTATTTCGATATTAATTGATGTCTGAAAGTTTTACTGACCAGTCGGGTAATTAATCGGATAAATGATCAATTAATTGCTATTAATTCACATGATTATAACTATTTGTTCACATGTGTGTACTATTGATTCACATTGTTGTACTATTAGGGGAGTTGGTGCAAGATTGATAATACTTGCATGACTAAGTTAAAAATGGAGGTATAGATGGAGGTACTATACTATAATTCGTATTTTCACATGATTATAACTATTGATTCACTTGATTGAACTATTGATTCACATTATTTACTATTAGGGGAGGTGGTGCAAGTTTGATAATACTTGCAGGACTAAATTAAAAATGAAGAAAAGAGGAAGGTATTATCTTTGTAATATTTCGAGCCCCCCAAAATGTGCAATTATCGAAACTATATTTTCCTATAAATAGAAGCTCATTCTTCCTTCATTTCACACCAATTCACTAAAGCTATAGAGAAATTATTATATAGAGAAATTATAGAGAGAAAGAAGAAGAGAAGTCTGCTACCTCACTATTTTAGTATCCAGTTTTCTTCTAAGGTAAGGGTTATTATTCTATCGTATTCATTAAGAGAGTTATTTTCTTTCAATACTCGTAAGAGTTGTTATTCCATTCTTTATTATTATGTTGGAATAACCTGTCTATGCGAAGTACCACAAACATGGTGAAATTCTTCTATTATTCCATTCTTTATTATTCTACTGGAATAACCTATCTGTGAAGTCTATTACATGCCTGGTGAATTTTGTTGTTATTCTATTTTTTATTATTCTGTTGGAACATCCTGTATGTGCGGATTACGAATGACCTGGTTCCATTCTTTATAATTCTGTTGTAACATCCTGTCTATGCGGATTACGCATGACCGAGTTTCATTCTTTATTATTACATTTGGAATATCCTTTCTACATCTCGGATTACGCATGATCTCAGTTCCATTCTTTATTATTCATTGGGAATAACTCATGTTCATGCGGTCTATCACATGCCTGGTGAATTCTTTTGTTATTCCATTCTTTATTATTTTGTTGGAATAACCTATCTATGTGGATTACCGCATGCATGGTGAATAATCCTTCGTATTTATTCCTTATTAAATTGTGGAAATGATCTGTCTACGTGGATTACCGCATGGCTGGCGAAAAACCATTTGCAATTTCATATATTCTATTATACTCAGTTGGATAAAGTTTTGGCTTCTATACTCCATGAAATTAGTAGAATATCCTGGATATTTGCGCTTCATCCAGTATCTTTTCATGGAAATATTCTTCTTAGCATTCTTGAATTTTACTCCACAAAGCAGTATCATGTTGACAATTTGGACGTAATTGATTTCAGGATAAATTAACTCATAAATCTTTAAAATTTATTCTTGAACTTGTTTTATTGAATTATTATGTCATTGTCATCATCATCATCATGCTTATATTGCGATGAAAGTCATCTTTGGCTTACGTGCATAGATGGACTTGATATGATTATGTCCATGAATCATTCGGTATAATCATGACCTGTAATGTTATAAATGATGTGTTAAAAGTCCTCAGTGGCCTGTAGTGCATTGATGGACAGTTTTTGGTATGATTATGACCAGGGATTATTCGGTATAGTCATGACCATTGATGATTTAATGAATATCCTTGGCCCGTAGTGCAGGGATGATTCGATGATGTTGTTTATTTATTAAGCTGAGTCTTAGCGATAAAAATTGATGAAAACATTTTAAATCATAGAAGATAGTAGATATCATGCTCTACTTGACTCTTCTAATGGATTACTTATTCCGCTGCAGTTAAACTTGATGCCTTTTGTATTTTATCAGTTTAACATTGTTGAAGGCTAATGATAATTTATCATGCATTATCATAGTCATAATATTTCTTACTGGGCTAGTTGAGCTCACCCTTTCTTTCACTGTTCTCATCAGGAAATGAGAATATAGGTGGGACGAGTCGGGGAACGGAGTGACGGTCTAGATGATAGCATTAGTAGTCCTCACTATTCTGTTAACTAGTGTGACAATAAATGTATTAAGGACTCCTTTGAGTGTGGATATTGTTTAGATGGAAATATTCTTATTAAAACTCTCAGTTTATGTTTTGTCATATTTTACACGACGTTTGTATAATTAAGTTTGTATTTGTATTCTGTACCATGTATTTGACGACTCAAGATGGGTGATGTATACCTATGTTGGGGGCGTCACAGTTGGTATCAAAGCTTAGGGATATGATCCCTAGCTGAGATGTGAGACAAGAACTAGGAGGGGAGAGACGAGGAATTCCTTCGTTAGTATGACCTACCTAAGTTTATTTGGTTTTTAATTGGTCGGTCAGAGTATAGGGATAATATGTGACATGTCAATTAATCCTTGTTTTGTGGCAGTATTTGAAAATAACATCCAAAAATGTTGAGATAAGCAATGAAGCACATGAGATCGTTGAGTAACCACAGATTAATACCCAGGATAATGTGCAACAGGAAGACAATAATCCTTATGTAAATAATAACACCAATCAAATGATGAACGATGGGATGTTCAGAGGCTTTATGCAATTCATGCAACATCAGGAAAGAGAGACTCCTGTTCAAAATTCAGGTGGAAACACTGGCAACTCTCGGATGGTCACTGCTAAGTAGGTCAAGGAGCTGGGACAGCCAGAGTTTTTGGGAAAGCCAGAACCACTTAAGGCAGATACGTGGTTAAAGCAGATCACCAAGATATTTGATGTCTTGGGATGCTCCGAGGAGCAAAAGGTTCCCTTTGCCATCTTTATGTTGCGTGAAGAGGCAGATTACTGGTAGGAATCTGTAAAATGTACCCAGCCTGACGCACTCAAGATATCTTGGGAGAAGTTCCAAGAGCTGTTAAAGGACAAGTACTTTCCCAAAAGTATTCGTAACATGAAGGAGGTGGAGTTTATCAAGTTGGAGCAAAACAATATGACCGTGTCGCAATACGAGGCTAAATTTAAAGAGTTATCTCGGTTTCCATCCCATTTGGTCGAAAATTAGGAGCGAATGACGTGAATGTTTTTAAGACGTTTGAAACCCGATATATGTCAATACCTCATTTCTCACAAACATTGTTTATTTTCAGATGTTGTGAATAGGGCTCAGTTATTGGAACGCGATAATGAGTCAGCACAACCAAAAGGCAACGACCAACAACACAATAATAATTATACCGATGGTAACGACCATCAGAACAATGATAACCATCGTGGGGGAAATTATCATGCCAAGAATGGTAACCACTTCGGTGGTAATCATGGCCAAGATAATAGGAGTGAAAATTTCAAGAAGAGAATGTTCAACAACAATGGAAAGACAGCAGCACCAACACCCGTTCTCAAGGAAGGAGAACGACCACCAATTGTATGCTTCAAATGCGGAGGGGAGGGACATATCAGTCCAAGCTGCACGATGCAGTCCAGAGCATGTTATAATTATTGAAAAGAAGGTCACCTAGCCCGATTTTGTCGTGCACCAAAGTCAAGTCCAGTTGGGACGGTGGTACCAAAGGTGGATACGGACAAAACAAAGTCGATGGTTTTAGGAAGAGCATTTTTCGCGACTTCTCAAAACGTGAGTACCCCAAACAAAGTTAGTACGGCTTAGTTAATTATAAATTCTTACGAAGCCTATACCTTATTAGATACCGGTTCTACCCATTCTTTTATCTCTCTTGTTTGCGCTCGACGTTTAAATTTGACCCTAGAGAAATTAGACTTTAACTTATTAGTTGAAACTTCGTTAGTAGAAACCTTCGTTACCTCCACTATTTATAAACCTTGTTGATTCAAATCGACACTTTCACGTTACATGTCGATATTATCTCTTTGAAAATACTTGCCTTTGATGTAATTTTAGGAATCAATTGATTAATTACTCATAATGCCAAAATTGATTATTTTCGTAAGGATGTTAGCTTTTATTTTCCTAACCAACCTGTTATACAAATTCAAGCAACCAAACCACTAAAGTCAATCATTATTATATTAAGCCATAAGTAAAGAGCCTTGAGCCTTTTATTGTTGACTTCCTTGTGTGGAATGCGCCGAAGCCAAACTATCCGTAGGGGACGTTGTGAACGATGATGTCAAGTTGATAGGTATCAATGTGACGTAGTATCCAAGTCTTAGATGCGAGTCACAGTTTTGAATGACATTTCTATTATTAATAAATTTCATAACGTATTCTTTGAAGACTTCCTAGCCTATCCCTAGAGCGTGAAATTGAATTTTGTATTGACCTCTGTACAAAAGCCATTTCTAAAACCCTTAAATATTTCTTCACCTAGAAAGAACGTATTATGCGCCAAATACGTTGGCTCGAGCTGTTGAAGATTACGACTATACCATTCAATGTCATCGTGGAAGAGCAAACGTGGTAGCTGACGCGTTGAGTAGAAGATCATATGCGTTTACGAGTGCGATGTTGTTCAATAAAAATCCATTTCGTATAACTTACAAATGATGAAGATAGAGTTAAAGACTCTAGGGACCCACGTGAAGATAATGAATATACGGGTAGAATCGACTTTAATCGATAAAGTTAAAATCGCTCAAACTACACACCTGAAGCTGATGAATGTGAAGAAGAAGGTTCAAGAAGGTGTTATCTCAACCCTCAATTTAATTGGCCCATTTGAAATCCTCGATCGAGTAGGAACTGTGGCCTATAGACTCGTTTTACTGCCAAGTATGTCGCGTGTTCATAACATTTTTCACGTATCGTTGTTATTAAAAACTTAGTCTTGGGGAACTTTGGAGCCAAATTTCGGAATAATTAATGAATCTAAAAAATTATGAAATCATGGGGGTTTTATAGAACATGTTACAAGCTTTCCATAGCCTCAAAAACGGACTAATTCCGATAACGGATGAAGAAGTTATGAAGATTTGAAGTATGTGTGTCAAAAGTTGGAAAATCTAAAAAATTAGATTTAAGTGCCAAAGGTCGAGCATTATTGATGATAAAGGATGATTCGGAAAAGATAACAAGTAGACCTAAAACTTTCATTCTTTATATTTTGAGAGTTGAGGTCGGTATTAAGGCCTAAAATGGCTATTTTAGGGACAAATGTGGCCTAAAATGGCAATCGGGAGGACATCGGAGGCAATCGCACGACATATGCATTATACAACATGTAATGTTTTTGATGATAAAGGTATCCTCACCTCTTTGGTATACCAAGTACGTACATAAATTTTGAGGGCGAAATTTTATATGGAGGGGAGATTGTGAGACCCCAGATTTTATGAATAAATATTTAAATTTCTCAAAATATTTTTTTTGAATATTATGATGTGGATATGATATAATGTTATGGTTGTGGGTAATATTTAAAAATTTTGCAAAGTAAGCAAGTGGTTATATAATATTCGATTGGTCGGGGAATATTCATTTTAACAGGGAATATCCGTACGACGGCACAATCATTGGTGGACCCCACAACGGAAGAATTGTCGTAGTAAAAAAATGACAGGATTATCTTTTATTAAAAATAATGGCGAAAGTGTTACCATTAAAACTGTTGAACTACCCTAGAGTAAAAAATACGATATGTCTGGCGTTAGTTGCATAGTAGCACACGGTATTGATTATTGATGCTTACGTAAGAAGTTACTCAGTTATACTCAATTATTGCTACAGTAATTGCGACATCATATCTCTCATATTATTGATTCAATTATTGTCACAGTATCATCTGTATAATTTATTATATTATTGAATCAATAATTGAGACGACAAAGTTATTCATATTATTAAATTGCAATATTTATAATGTCTAGAAGTTCTGTCAAGGAGAGGTTTGGTCATCTAATTGCGCGCCAATAAGGAGAAATCCTTATCGAAAAGCCCCCTCTTTCCTGGGAACGACCTAGTTGTTAAATATTGTGAGTTATAATATTAATGATGAATAAGTTCGTGTTGATTAAAGATGAAATTGATTGTTCCATTGTGTTAGAATTATTAGTGTTAGTGGAAATCGACATTTATTTCGATATTAATTGATGTCTGGAAGTTTTATTGATCAGTCGGGTAATTAATCGGATAAATGAGCAATTAATTGCTATTAATTCACATGATTATAACTATTTGTTCACATGTGTGTACTATTGATTCACATTCTTGTACTATTAGGGGAGTTGGTGCAAGATTGATAATACTTGCATGACTAAGTTAAAAATGGAGGTATAGATGGAGGTACTATACTATAATTCGTATTTTTACATGATTATAACTATTGGTTCACATGATTGAACTATTGATTCACATTATTTACTATTAGGGGAGGTGGTGCAAGTTTGATATTACTTGCAGGACTAAATT
The DNA here is from genome assembly GCA_020205615.1 of Panax quinquefolius. Classification (NCBI taxonomy): domain Eukaryota; kingdom Viridiplantae; phylum Streptophyta; class Magnoliopsida; order Apiales; family Araliaceae; genus Panax; species Panax quinquefolius. Next base: position 94,141,011 of record CM035158.1, on the reverse strand, counting down.
AAAAATGAAGAAGAAGAGGAAGGTATTATACTGTAATATTTTGAGCCCCAAAACGTGCAATTATCGAAACTATATTTTCCTATAAATAGAAGCTCATTATTCCTCCATTTCTCACCAATTCACTAAAGCTATAAAGCAATTATTATATAGAGAAATTATAGAGAGAAAGAAGAAGAGAAGTCTGTTACCTTACTATTCTAGTATCCAGTTTTCTTCTAAGGTAAGGGTTATTATTCTTTCGTATTCATGAAGAGAGTTATTTTCTTTCAATACTCGTTAGAGTTGTTATTCCATTCTTTATTATTATGTTGGAATAACCTGTCTATGTGAAGTACCGCATATATGGTAAAATTCTTCTGTTATTCCATTCTTTATTATTCTACTTGAATAACTTTATGCATGCGGTTTATCGCCTTACACAATTTCTATTGTTATTCCATTCTTTATTCTTACATTGGAACATCACATGCATGCATGGATTACGGATGACCCGATTCCATTCTTTATTATTATATTGGAACATCACATGCATGCGGATTACGCGCATGACACAGTTTCATTCTATATTATTACATTGGAATATCCTCATGCGTGTGGATTACGACACCCAGTTCAATTCTTTATTATTACATTGGGAATAACCTATCCGTGTGGTCTATCGTATGCCTGGTGAATTCTTCTGTTATTCCATTCTTTATTATTCTGTTGGAATAACCTGTCTATGTGGATTACTGCATGTATGGTGAATGATCCTTCGTATTCAATCGTTATTAAATTGTGGAAATGATCTGTCTTCGTGTATTACCGCATGGCGGGCAAAAATCCATTTATAGTTTCATATATTCTATTATACTCAGTTGGTTAAAGTTTTGGCTTCTATACTCCATAAAATTAGTAAAATATCCTGGATATTTGAGCTTCATCCAGTATCTTTTCCTGGAAATATTCTTCTTAGCATTCTTGAATTTTACTCCACAAAGCAGTATCATGTTGACAATTTGGACATAATTGATTTCAGGATAAATTAACTTATAAATCTTTAAAATTTATTCTTGAACTTGTTTTATTGAATTATTATGTCATTGTCATCATCATCATGCTTATATTGTGATGAAAGTCATCTTTGGCTTACGTGCACAGATGGACTTGGTATGATTATGTTCAGGGATCATTCGGTATAATCATGACCTGTAATGTTATAAATGATGTGGTAAAAGTCCTCAGTGGCCTGTAGTGCATTTATGGATAGTTTTTGGTATGATTATGACCAGGGATTATTCGGTATAGTCATGACCATTGATGATTTAATGAATATCCTTGGCCCGTAGTGCAGGGACGATTCGATGATGCGGTTTATTTATTAAGCTGAGTCTCAGTGATAAAAATTGATGAAAACATTTTAAATCATAGAAGATAATAGATATCATACTCTACTTGACTCTTCTAATAGGTTTCTACCTGGTTCCATTCTTCTAATTGTTGAAGGCTAATGATAATTTATCCTGCATTATCTTAGTCATAATATTTTTTACTGGGTTAGTTGAGCTCACCCTTTCTTTCACTGTTCTCTTCAGGAAATGAGAATATAGGTGGGATGAGTCGGGGAACGGAGTGACGGTCCAGATGATAGCATTAGTAGTCCTCACTATTCTGTTAAATAATGTGACAATAAATATATTGAGGACTCCTTTGAGTGTGGATATTGTTTAGATGACAATATTCTTATTAAAACTCTCAGTTTACGTTTTGTCATATTTTACACGATGTTTGTATAATTAAGTTTGTATTTGTATTCTGTACCATGTATTTGGCGAATCAAGATGGGTGACGTATACCTATGTTGGGGGCATTACAGTTGGTATCAAAGCTTAGGGATATGATCCCTGGCTGAGATGTGAGACAAGAACTAGGAAGGGAGAGACGGGGAATTCCTTCACCAGTATTACCTACCTAAGTTTATTTGGTATTTAATTGGTCGGTCAGAGTATAGGGATAATATGTGACATGTCAATTAACCCTTGTTTTGTGGTAGTATTTGAAAATAGCATCCGAAAATGTTGAGATAAGAAATGAAGCACATGAGATCTTTGAGTAACCACCGTTTAATACCCAGGATAATGTGCAACAAGCAGACAATAATCCTCAGGTAAATAACAACACCGATCAAATGATGAACGATGGGATGTTCAGAGGCTTTATGCAATTCATGCAACATCAGGTAAGAAAGACTCATATTCAAAATTCAGGTGGAAACAATGGTAACTCTCAGATGGTCACTGCTAAGCAGTTCAAGGAGCTGGGACCGCCGGAGTTTTTGGGAAAGCCAGAACCACTTAAGGCGGAGACGTGGTTAAAGCAGATCACCAAGATATTTGATATCTTGGGATGCTCCGAGGAGCAAAAGGTTCCCTTTGCCACCTTTATGTTGCGTGAAGAGGCAGATTACTGGTGGGAATCTGTAAAACGTACCCAGCCTGATGCACTCAAGATATCTTGGGAGAAGTTCCAAGAGCTGTTCAACGACAAGTACTTTCCCGAAAGTATTCGTCACATGAAGGAGGTGGAGTTTATCAAGTTGGAGCAAAACAATATGACCGCGTCGTAATACGAGGCTAAATTTAAGGAGTTATCTCGGTGTGCATCCCATTTGGTCGATAATGAGGAGCTAATGACGCGAATGTTTCTAAGAGGTTTGAAACCCGATATACGTCAATACCTCATTTCTCACAAACTTTGTTTATATTCAGATGTTATAAATAAGGCTCAGTTATTGGAGCACGATAATGAGTCAGCACAACCAACAGGCAACGACCAACAACACGATAATAATCGTACCGGTGGCAATGGCCATCGGAACAATGATAACCATCGTGGGGGAAATTATCATGCCAAGAATGGTAACCACTTTGGTGGTAATCATGGCCAAGATAATAGGAGTGGAAATTTCAAGAAGAAAAGGTTCAACAATGATGGAAAGACAGCAGCACCAACACCCGTTTTCAAGGAAGGAGAACGACCACCAATTGTATGCTTCTAATGCGGAGGGGAGGGACATATCAGTCCAAGCTGCACGATGCAGTCCAGAGCATGTTATAATTATAGAAAAGAAGGTCACCTAGCCCGATTTTGTCATGCACCAAAGTCAAGTCCTGTTGGTACGGTGGTACAAAAGGTGGATACGGACAAAACAAAGTCGATGGTTTTAGGAAGAGCGTTTTTCGCGACTTCTCAAAACGTGAGTACCCCAAACAAAGTTAGTACGGGTTAGTTAATTATAAATTCTTACGAAGCCTATATCTTATTAGATACCGGTTCTACCCATTCTTTTATCTCTCTTGTTTGCGCTCGACGTTTAAATTTGACCCTTGAGAAGTTAGACTTTAACTTATTAGTTGAAACTTCGTTAGTAGAAACCTTCGTTACCTCCACTGTTTATAAATCTTGTTGATTCAAATCGACACTTTCACGTTACATGTCTATATTATCTCTTTGAAAATACTTGCCTTTGATGTAATTTTAGGAATCGATTGGTTAACTACTCATCATGCCAAAATTGATTATTATCATAAGGTTGTTAGCTTTTATTTTCTTAACCAACCTGTTATGTGAATTCAAGCAACCAAACCATTAAAGTCAATCACTGTTATATTAAGCCATAGGTAAAGAGCCCTGAGCCATTCGTTGTTGACTTCCTTATGTGGAATGCACCAAAGCCAGACTATCCATAGGGGATGTTATTAATGACGATGTCAAGTTGATAGGTATCAATGTGACGTACTATCTAAGTCTTGGATGAAAGTCACAGTTTTGAATGACATTTCTATTATTAATAAATTTCCTAACATATTCTCTGAAGACTTCCTAGCCTACACCTAGAGCGTGAAATCAAATTTTGTATTAACCACAGTACAAAACCCATTTCTAAAACCCTTAAATATTTCTTCACCTAGAATGAACGTATTATGCGCCAAAGACGTTGGCTCGAGTTGTTGATGATTACGACTATACCATTCAATATCATCGTGGATGAGCAAACGTGGTAGCTGACGCGTTGAGTAAAAGATCATATGCGTTTACGAGTGCGATGTTGTTAAACAAAAATCCATTTTATATAACTTACAAATGATGAAGATAGAGTTAAAGACTCTAGGGACCCACGTGAAGATAATGAATATACGGGTAGAATTGGCTTTAATCGATAAAGTTAAAATCGCTCAAACTACACACCCGAAGCTGATGAATGTGAAGAAGAAGGTTCAAGAAGGCGTTATCTTAACCCTCAATGTAATTGGCCCATTTGATATCCTCGATCGAGTAGGAACTGTGGCCTATAGACTCATTTTACTGCCAAGTATGTTGCGTGTTCATAACATTTTTCACGTATCGTTGTTATTAAAAACTTAGTCTTGAGGGACTTTGGAGCCAAATTTTAGAATAATTAATGAATCCGAAAAATTATGAAATCATGGGGGTTTTATAGAACATGTTACAAGCTTTCCATAGCCTTAAAAATGGTCTAATTCCGATAACGGGTGAAGAAGTTATGAAGATTTGAAGTATGTGTGTCAAAAGTTGGAAAATCTAAAAAATTGGAGTTAAGTGCCAAAGGTCGAGCACCTAAGCACTAGGCTCGGCGCATAGAATCTGTTCATGGGCACCTAGCGCTTGCCCAAGGCCAAATTTGGGCGCTTAGGCGCTGGTCAAGTGTTAAGCCAAAATTTATCCGGACGTCCTTTAGTAAATTGCGCATAACGTTTTCATACAAACTCCAATTGAGGTGATTCAGGATGATTCGAAAAGATAACAAGTAGACCTAAAACTTTCATTCTTTATATTTTGAGATTTGAGGTCGGTATCAAGGCCTAAAATGGCTATTTTAGGGACTAATATGCATTCAGATGCAATCGGAGGACATCGGGCATGCACGTATGCAACATGTAATGTTTTTGACGATAAAGGTATCCCCACCTCTTTGGTATACCAGGTACGTACATAAATTGCGAGGGTGAAATTTCATAAAGAGGGGAGATTGTGAGACCCCTGATTTTATGAATAAAGATTTAAATTTCTCAAAATATTTTTTTTAAATATTATGGTGTGGATATGATATAATGTTATGGTTGTGGGTAATATTTACAAATTTTTCAAAGTAAGCAAGTGGTTATATAATATTCGATTGGTCGGGGAATATTCGTACGTCGGCACAATCATTGGTGGACCCCACAACGGAAGAATTGTCGTAGTAAAAAAACAACAGAATTATCTTTTATTACAAATAACGACGAAAGTGTTACCATTAAAACTGTTGAACTACCCGGTAGTAAAAGTACAGTAATACGCGTGGTTGCATAGTAGCACACGGTATTGATTATTGATGCTTACGTAAGAAGTTACTCAGTTATACTTAATTATTGCTACAGTAATTGCTGCATCATATCTCTCATATTATTAATTCAATTATTGTCACAGTATCATCTGCATAATATGTTATATTATTAAATCGATAGTTGAGATGACAAAGTTATTTACTATTAGGGGAGGTGGTGCAAGTTTGATACTACTTGCAGGACTAAATTAAAAATGAAGGATAAGAGGAAGGTATTATACTGTAATATTTTGAGCCCCAAAACGTGCAATTATCGAAACTATATTTTCCTCTAAATAGAAGCTCATTCTTCCTCCATTTCTCACTAATTCACTAAAGCTATAAAGCAATTATTATAGAGAGAAATTATAGAGAGAAAGAAGAAGAGAAGTCTGTTACCTTACTATTCTAGTATCCAGTTTTCTTCTAAGGTAAGGGGTATTATTCTTTCGTATTCATGAAGAGAGTTATTTTCTTTCAATACTCGTAAGAGTTGTTATTCCATTCTTTATTATTATGTTGGAATAACCTGTCTATGTGAAGTACCGCATATATGGTAAAATTCTTCTGTTATTCCATTCTTTATTATTCTACTTGAATAACCTGTCTGTGTGGTCTATCGCCTACCTGGTGAATTCTGTTGTTATTCCATTCTTTATTATTCTGTTGGAACATCCTGTCTGTACGGATTACGGATGACCAGGTTCCATTCTTTATTATTATGTTAGAACATCGTGTTTGTGCGGATTATGCATGACCTGGTTTCATTCTTTATTATTCTGTTGGAATATCCTATCTGTGTGGATTACGCATTACCTGGTTCCATTCTTTATTATTCTGTTGGGAATAACCTATCCGTGTGGTCTATCGCATACCTGGTGAATTCTTCTTTTATTCCATTCTTTATTATTCTGTTGGAATAACCTGTCTATGTGGATTACTGCATGCATGGTGAATGATCCTTCGTATTCAATCGTTATTAAATTGTGGAACTGATCTGTCTACGTGGATTACCGCATGGCGGGCGAAAATCCATTTGAAGTTTCATATATTCTATTATACTTAGTTGGTTAAAGTTTTGGCATCTATACTCCATAAAATTAGTAAAATATCCTGGATATTTGCGCTTCATCTAGTATCTTTTCATGGAAATATTCTTCTTAGCATTCTTGAATTTTACTCCACAAAGCAGTATCATGTTGACAATTTGGACATAATTGAGTTCAGGATAAATAAACTTATAAATCTTTAAAATTTATTCTTGAACTTGTTTTATTGAATTATTATGTCATTGTCATCATCATCATGCTTATATTGTGATGAAAGTCATCTTTGGCTTACATGCACAGATGGCCTTGGTATGATTATGTCCAGGGATCATTCGGTATAATCATGACATGTAATGTTATAAATGATGTGGTAAAAGTCCTCAGTGGCCTGTAGTGCATTTATGGACAGTTTTTGGTATGATTATGACCAGGGATTATTCGGTATAGTCATGACCATTGATGATTTAATGAATATCCTTGGCCCGTAGTGCAGGGATGATTCGATGATGCGGTTTATTTATTAAGCTGAGTCTCAGTGATAAAAATTGATGAAAACATTTTAAATCATAGAAGATAGTAGATATCATACTCTACTTGACTCTTCTAATGGGTTTCTACCTGGTTCCATTCTTCTAATTGTTGAAGGCAAATGATAATTTATCCTGCTTTATCTTAGTCATAATATTTCTTACTGGGCTAGTTGAGCTCACCCTTTCTTTCACTGTTCTCTTCAGGAAATGAGAATATAGGTGGGACGAGTTGGGGAATGGAGTGACGGTCCAGATGATAGCATTAGTAGTCCTCACTATTCTATTAAATAGTGTGACAATAAATATATTGAGGACTCCTTTGAGTGTGGATATTGTTTAGATGACAATATTCTTATTAAAACTCTCAGTTTACGTTTTGTCATATTTTACACGACGTTTGTATAATTAAGTTTGTATTTGTATTCTGTACCATGTATTTGGCGAATCAAGTTGGGTGACGTATACCTATGTTGGGGGCGTTACAGTTGGTATCAAAGCTTAGGGATATGATCCCTGGCTGAGATTTGAGACAAGAACAAAGAGGGGAGAGATGGAGAATTCCTTCACCAGTACTACCTACCTAAGTTTATTCTGTATTTAATTGGTCGGTCAGAGTATAGGGATAATATGTGACATGTCAATTAACCCTTGTTTTGTGGTAGTATTTGAAAATGGCATCCGAAAATGTTGAGATAAGAAATGAAGCACATGAGACCGTTGAGTAACCACCGTTTAATACCCAGGATAATGTGCAACAAGCAGACAATAATCCTCAAGTAAATAACAACACCGATCAAATGATGAACGATGGGATGTTCAGAGGCTTTATGCAATTCATGCAACATCAGGTAAGAAAGACTCATATTCAAAATTCAGGTGGAAACACTGGTAACTCTCAGATGGTCACTGCTATGCAGTTCAAGGAGCTGGGACCGCCGGAGTTTTTGGGAAAGCCAGAACCACTTAAGGCAGAGATGTGGTTAAATTAGATCACCAAGATATTTGATATCTTGGGATGCTCCGAGGAGCAAAAGGTTGCCTTTGCCACCTTTATGTTGCGTGAAGAGGCGATTCTTGGTGGGAATCAGAAAAGCACTCAAACTGATGCATGCACTAAAGATATCTTGGGAGAAGTTCTAAGAGATATTCAACGACAAGTACTTTCCCGAAAGTATTCGTCACATGAAGGAGGTGGAGTTTATCAAGTTGGAGCAAAACAATATGATCGTGTCGCAATACGAGGCTAAATTTAAGGAGTTATTCCGGTGTGCATCCCATTTGGTCGATAATGAGGAGCTAATGACGCGAATGTTTCTAAGAGGTTTGAAACCCGATATACGTCAATACCTCATTTCTCACAAACTTTGTTTATATTCAGATGTTGTAAATAAGGCTCAGTTATTGGAGCACGATAATGAGTCAAAGACAACCAACAGTAAACGACCAACAACACGATAATAATCGTCTGCTAATGGCAATGGCCATCGGAACAATGATAACCATCGTGGGGGAAATTATCATGCCAAGAATGGTAACCACTTTGGTGGTAATCATGGCCAAGATAATAGGAGTGGAAATTTCAAGAAGAGAAGGTTCAACAACGATGGAAAGACAGCATCACCAACACTCGTTTTCAAGGAAGCAGCACGAACACCCGTATGATATAATGTTATGGTTGTGGGTAGTATTTACAAATTTTGCAAAGTAAGCAAGTTGTTATATAATATTCGATTGGTCGGGGAATATTCGTTTAAACAGGGAATATTCGTACGACGGCACAATCATTGGTGGACCCCACAACGGAAGAATTATCGTAGTAAAAAAATGACAAAATTATCTTTTATTAAAAATAATGGCGAAAGTGTTACCATTAAAACTGTTGAACTACCCGATAGTAAAAGTACAGTAATATGCGTGGTTGCATAGTAGCACACGGTATTGATTATTGATGCTTACGTAAGAAGTCACTCAGTTATACTCAATTATTGCTACAGTAATTGCTGCATCATATCTCTCATATTATTGATTCAATTATAGTCACAGTATCATCTATATAATTTGTTATATTATTGAATCAATAATTGAGATGACAAAGTTATTCATATTATTAAATTGCAATATTTACAATGTCTAGAAGTTCTGTCAAGGAGAGGTTTGGTCATCTAATTGCGCGCCAATAATGAGAAATCCTTATCGAAAAGCCCCCTCTTTCCTGGAAACGACCTGGTTGTTAAGTATTGTGAGTTATAATATTAATGATGAATAAGTTCGTGTTGATTAAAGATGAAATTGATTGTTCCATTGTGTTAGAATTATTAGTGTTAGTTGAAATCGACATTTATTTCGATATTAATTGATGTCTGGAAGTTATATTGACCAGTTGGGTAATTAATCGGATAAATGAGCTATTAATTGCTATTAATTCACATGATTATAACTATTTGTTCACATGTGTGTAACTATTGATTCATATTCTTGTACTATTAGGGGAGTTGGTGCAAGATTGATAATACTTGCATGACTAAGTTAAAAATGGAGGTATAGATGGAGGTACTATAATATAATTCATATTTTCACATGATTATAACTATTGGTTCACATGATTGAACTATTGATTCACATTATTTACTATTAGGGGAGGTGGTGCAAGTTTGATAATACTTGCAGGACTTAATTAAAAATGAAGGAGAAGATGAAGGTATTATACTGTAATATTTTGATCCCCAAAACGTGCAATTATCGAAACTATATTTTCCAATAAATAGAAGCTCATTCTTCCTCCATTTCTCACCAATTCACTAAAGCTATAAAGCAATTATTATAGAGATAAATTATAGAGAGAAAGAAGAAGAGAAGTCTGCTACCTTACTATTATAGTATCTAGTTTTCTTCTAAGGTAAGGGGTATTATTCTTTCGTATTCATGAAGAGAGTTATTTTCTTTCAATACTCGTAAGAGTAGTTATTCCATTCTTTATTATTATGTTGGAATAACCTGTCTATGCGAAGTACCGCATATATGGTAAAATTCTTCTGTTATTCTATTCTTTATTATTCTACTTGAATGACCTGTCTGTGCGGTCAATCGCCTACCTGGTGAATTCTGTTGTTATTCCATTCTTTATTATTATGTTGGAACATCCTGTCTGTGCGGATTACGCATGACCTGGTTCCAATCTTTATTATTCTGTAGAAACATCTTGTCTGTGCTGATTACGCATGACCCGGTTCCATTCTTTATTATTCTGTTGGAATATCCTGTCTCTGCGGATTACGCATGACCTGGTTCCATTCTTTATTATTCTGTTGGGAATGACCTGTATGTGCGGTCTATCTCATGCCTGGTGAATTCTTCTGTTATCCATTCTTTATTATTCTATTGGAATAACCTGTCTATGTGGATTACCGCATGCATGGTGAATGATCCTTCGTATTCCTTCCTTATTAAATTTTGGAAATGATCTGTCTACGTGGATTACCGCATGGCGGGAAAAAATCCATTTGTAGTTTCATATATTCTATTATACTCAGTTGGTTAAAGTTTTGACTTCTATACTCCATGAAATTTGTAGAATATCCTGGATATTTGCGCTTCATCCATTATCTTTTCATGGAAATATTCTTTTGAGCATTCTTGAATTTTACTCCACAAAGAAATAATAATTTATTCTACATTATCTTAACATTATCATTATCGTCTCAGCGATAATTAGTTTAACATTATTGAAGACTAATAATAATTTATTCTATATTATCTTAGTCATAATATTTCTTACTGGGCTAGTTGAGCTCACCCCTTTCTTTCACTGTTCTCTTCAAGAAATGTGAATATAGCTGGGACGAGTCGGGGAACGGAGTGATGGTCTAGATGATAGCATTAGTAGTCCTTACTATTCTATTAAATAGTGTGACAATAAATGTATTAAGGACTCCTTTGAGTGTGGATATTGTTTAGGTGACAATATTCTTATTAAAACTCTCAATTTATGTTTTGTCATATTTTACACGACATTTGTATAATTAAGTTTGTATTTGTATTCTGTACCATGTATTTGGTGACTCAAGATGGGTGATGTATACCTATGTTGGGGGCGTCACAAATATGAATAACTTTGTCATCTCAACTATCGATTTAATAATATAACATATTATGCAAATGATACTGTGACAATAATTGAATTAATAATATGAGAGATATGATGCAGCAATTACTGTAGCAATAATTAAGTATAACTGAGTGACTTCTTACGTAAGCATCAATAATCAATACTGGTGTACTACTATGCAACCACGCATATTCTCGTACTTTTTACTACTAGGGTAGTTCAACAGTTTAACGATAAAACTTCCGCCGTTATTTTTATAAAAAGATAATTCTGTCGTTTTCTAACTACGACAATACTTCCGTTGTGGGGTCCACCAATGATTGTGCCATTGTACAAATATTCCATGTTAAAACGAATATTCCCCGACCAATAGAATATTTTATAACCACTTTCTTACTTTGCAAAATTTGTAAATATCACCCATAACTATAACATTAAATCAAATCCACACCATAATATTCAAAAATATATTTCGAGAAAAATTATTCTTTATTCATAAAAGTTGGGGTCCTCAGAATTAGGATATGTACCTGGTATGCCGAAGAGGTAAGGATACCTCGTCAGATTCTAACTCTTGAGGTATAACCTTTGAGTGTAGAATATGATCCTTCTTATCCAAGATTTTAACACGTATCTCCTCATACGTTAAATCTTCCTCTATCTCGTCCGGTTCTAATTCAATACTGTGGTTTGGGTCGTCCACATATTTACGTATCATCGATACGTGAAAAACGTTATGAACACGCGATATACTTGGCGGTAAAGCGAGTCCATAGGCCACAGTTCTTACTCAATCGAGGATTTCAAATGGGCCAATTAAATCGAGGGTTGAGATTTCCTCTCTTCATCGAATCTTGCTTCTAGAATAATGCCCTCTTGAACCTTCTTCTTCACATTTATCAGCTCTGAGTCTGTTGCTTGAGCGGCTTTTAACTTTATCGATTAAAGTCGATTCTACTCGTATATTTGATATCACCACGTGGGTCCCTAGAGTTTTTAACTCTATCTTCATCATTTGTAAGTTATACGAAATGGGTTTTTGTGTTAACAACGTCACACTCGTAAACGCATACGATCTTCTACTCAACGCGTCAGTTACCACGTTCGCTTTTTCCACGATGGTATTGAATAGTATTATCGTAATCTTTAACAGCTCGAGCCAACGTCTTTGGCACGTTATACGTTCGTTTTGGGTGAAGAAATACTTGAGGGTTTTAGAAATGAGTTTTATACTGGGGTCAATACAAAATTTGATTTCACGCTCTGGGGGTAGGCCAAGAAGTCTTCAGGAATACATCAAGAAATTTGTTAATAATAGAAATATCATTCAAAACTGTGATTCTCATCCCAAGACTTGGATAACACGTCACATTGATACCTATCAACTTTCCACCGTTATTCACGGCTTCCCCTATAGAAAGTCTGGCTATGATGCCCCTAAAATAAGTATACATCACCCATCTTGAGTCGCCAGATACATGGTACAGAACTCAACTACAAACTTAATTATACAACTGCCGTGTAATATATGACAAAACATAAGCTGAGAGTTTAAACAAGAATATTGTCATCTAGACAATATCCACACTCAATGGTGTTTTCAGTACATATATTATCACACTATTTTATAGAATAGTGAGGACTACTAAAGCCATTTATCCTAGACCATCACTCCATTCCCCGACTTGTCCCAGCTATATTCTCATTTCCTGAAGAGAACAGTGAAAGAAAGGGTGAGCTCAACTAGGCCAGTAAGAAATATTATGACTAAAATAATGCAGAATAAATTATCCTTAGCCTTCAACAGTAAAACAACTGATAGAATACAATAAACATCAAGTTTAACTACATCAAAATAAGCAATCCATTAGAAGAGTTAAGTAGAACATAATGTCTATTATCTCTTCTCGATTAAAAGTCCATCGTTAATATTTCATTCATGTAATACTCATCAACAGTTCTTTGTTATGCCAAAAAAGAACTCGCATCACCTGTCTTCACCTGAGCCACCAAAGATTATAGTTAAATCCACAATTCATATTTATAATCATGTAAATCGATAGTTCCTCCTTGCCACAAAGGCTTAATAGAACGTATACTCAATATCCTTACCCCAAAGGCTAAAGATATTTAAATGTAATAACAATGATCATACCAATCAGTTGTCTACCTTTGCACTACGGGCCAAAGATATTCAACAATAAAACCAATGGTCATGATCATACCAATCAATTGTTTGTCGATTACTACTGACCTAAGATATTCAATCATAACTAATGGTCATGATCCTGCCAATCACATCATCGAATTATCCATGCACTACGGGCCAAAGATATTTTTTATTATCACCAGTGGTCATGATCATGTCAAATACATGTCCATCTTTGCTCTACGGGCCAAAGCTATCAATCAACAGTTCGTCTTTGCACGTAAGCCAAAGATATACAACTGTAAAACAAATAATCAACAATCCATCTTTGCACGTAAGCCAAAGATATACAACTGTAAAATCAATAATAAACAATCCATCTTTGCACGTAAGCCAAGGATGACTTTCATCATAATATAAGCATGAGGATGATGACAATGATATAAGTATTAATCAAACGAAATAAAGGATAAATAAGAAAAACTTTAAATTTATCTAGAGTTTAAAAATATCAAATGGTCAACATGATACTGCTTTGTGGAGTAAAATTCAAGAATAATATTCATGTGCCAAAAATAATTTGGACAGAAAAGAAATATATTTTTCGGGTAAATAGTACCCCGTGAATAATACCCTGTGAATAGTACTTCAGGAATAGTATCTCGTGAATAGTACCCCGACATGAAAAGTACCCCAAATACCCGAGTAAATAATATTCGGGTGAATCTACGAAAAAGGTAATCTCAAAATTCAGCCACTAGACTCCATAAAAGTTATGGACAAGAAGGATTCATAATTTTAAGTAAGTTAAGATAAGGAGTTGTCCAACTTATGTGAAAAAGGTTTCAAAGGATAAGCTTGGAACAAGATTTGACAAGTACAGATTTGTGGGATATCCTAAAGTAAGTTTAGTGTATATGTTCTATAATCCTACTTAGCAAAAGGTGTTTGTTACGAAGCACGCTACCTTCTAAGATAAAGGTGTGTATCATTGAAGGAGCTAGTGGGAGGATAATAGATCTTGAAGAGTTCAAGAACCATAAATCACTATAAGTCAAATAAGAGGAACCTATAGATGGACCTATTATACCATAAATGAATCGTAAATCTGGAATAGTACCAAAGATACCTAGGAGGTATGGATTTATCATAGATGATGATGATGAGGTACACATCATAGAAGATGATGATCCAGAGTTACATACGATGAGGTAAAAGTTCTAGTGTGTACAAAAGGGTTAGTGGGAGAGCCGTGACATTCTTAATATTATATGTTGATATACTATGGATAAGGAATGACATACTAATGCTACAATCAGTAAAGATAAAGTTATCTAAATATTCCTCCATGAATGATTTGGGAAGAGTATCTTAATTGGGGATACAAATCTATATAGATAGATTCAAGAGGATGCTCGACTTAACCCATGAAACATATATTCATTTGATGCTAAAGTCATTTAGCATGTCAAACTCCAAGAGTTGTTTCATGTTGATGAGCCATGGAGTGTATCTCTCTTAATAGTCCCCATAGACTCATAAAAGAGAGATCGCATGAGTAACTATCATGTATGCAATAAAATGTACCAGACCTGATGTTGATCAGTCATTGATGAATGGAATTTATATCAGCAAATCGGATACTTTATGACTTAAATAATTGCCTGAATTCGTAGTTTTTTATATAGTTTTATATAAATATAGTGGTATTGCGCTTAGCTGATATATTGCAGGGCTTTATAGTACTCTTCTAGCTTTAAAGGGGAAAACGGTCAAATTCTACATACTCACGCCGCGACGCCAAAGCCAAGCTTTGGGCTCATGCCATAGTCACCTCCTCCTCCTGTCCTCGCCGACATCATTACTGCAGCATGCACCACTATCCCTTTATGGACTTCATGCCAGCGAAGCGAGCACCGTGTCCATGATATTAATGTGGCAAGCGGCTGAACTACAACCTTAGTGGCCATATTTGCTGCCTTTACATCCTGCGCCCGTGTAGAGAGGGCTTGGTCTGACCTAGAAAAAGAGGTGGTAATTGATATAAGAGAAGAGAAGCTCTGCAACAGGGGAGAATGAGTAGATCTGAGACTTGAAATTAGCGTAGATTAGTTTTCTTCTGTAATTTCTCTTTCTCTCTCTTAGATAAATGTTTGTAAATATAGATTAGCTAGATTAGGGAGAAGTATGGGTTTCCTTGTAGCGGCACGAGCAATGAGCGACATAGACCGGAGAGCTTGATTTAAGCAGAATGCTTAGAGATTGAAGGGCTTTGATAGAGTTTCTTCTTATCTATTTATTATCTCTGATTTTGTAATCTATAAATGTTATCTTAATTGCTACTTGTATTTTTGTTCAATAGCTATGAACTAAATATTTTCTCTAAGGCTATAATGGAATCATTTGTTATTTAAATTAACTGTCTTATCTCTTTGGTTGGCACCATATGATTTGGTTCGATATATTTATGCTTCATGATTCTCGCTAAGACATTAGTGATGATTTTCGAAATTTACGTGATATCGACAGAAGGATTGTAGATTTACACCTGAATATATTGGCATGTGATTGTAGGTTTCGACTGCATAAGTTGTGCATAGAATAGATATATATCTGTGTGCTACGTGGGGCCTAATTGAGAGCTTATACTGAAATCCTTGTTCTGATCAATTCGCATAGACATATGTAGGATTGTATCTAGCTAGGGCATTTTTTTCTGTTCTATTCCCTATCAGGTGGATCTGGAATGGATATGTTTGTACATACCTCAATAGAGGTGTATGAGCACTTGTGTGTTCTCGGTCGACAAATTGTCGTGACCATTAAGACTAGAGAGAAAAGGGTAGCTAGTTTGATGAAACATAGCACGCCAAGTTTTCGATAGAATGCCTGAGTGGGGTGAAGTTGTAACCTTAGCTTGTATTTCTTTCGATTACTATTCGTTATCCATTTACTTGCTTTGATAATTAGTTATGCTTAGATTAATCACACTTTCATTTATTTCTGTTCGAATAAGACTTTAGCGATATAAAGTCGGTACTTGGTAAATATTAGTGATAGTTCCTCGTGGGTACAACATTCTACTTATCACTATATTACTTGTTAGACCGCGTATATTTGCGCGTGTTTAGTGATCGGTTTTCACACCAACAAGTTTTTGGTGCCGTTGCCGGGGAACTGTTATTCTAATATTGTCCAATATTGATTTCAATCAATTTAGTCTTACTTTGAACGTATATATATATATATATATATATATATATTTCTTTTATTTGTTTGATCTTCCTTTTTTTTGTTTTTAAGTTACAGATTATGGACGATCAATGTTATCAATGGCCTTATGAGGGGACTACGCAACCAAGCTCGGAAGAAGAACTCGATAAATTGCAAGTTCAAATTGCAAACGCCTTGATGTTTTCTGACAATCTTGAGTGTCAGTCCACTCAGAATTCCTACGGTCAGGAACGAGTTGACTTTGAACCGATCTCCTATCATCCAAACTGCCAGGGTTAGCCAAACTCTTGGGACTACAGTTAAGAGCAATATCATGATCCGAATCATGCCTCTTAATTTGAATATCAGTCTTCGCCGCATTATGAGTTGACAGCTCAGCCGAATGAGAACTTTTCTGAGTCCTCAATACGTGAAGAAGAGAACAGGCTTGAGGAGCTTCTCACCATCTTTATCGAAAGAAATGAGGTTCGGATGGCAAGCCAAGAAGCCACATTGCATAGCCTTGAGAATAAATTGGGGCAACTCGTCAATGCCATCACAAATCCACCGCGAGTGAATGTATCGGTCTTAATTGATCTCGACGATGAGGCAATAGAGTATTGCACGGTGGATACGCAAGGAAAATGCGATGAGTCTCACACAGTTGTTGAGGGAGACGTCATAGTGCAAACTGACCAACCGATGGAGTCTGAAGTTGGAGACAAAAGGATACACAGTGTGTGACGAATGAGTTGTTTGAATTGTGATTCTGGGGATGGAATCCTTGTAAGGAGGGAATGATGTAACATTCTAGAATTTTTAATTGTTATATTAAATATTTATTTTATATTTAAGTATTTATTGGATGTGTTTATTGTTGAATAAATAATTGTTCAATGCGATTCGATTTGGTGAATTATTTGTTAATAAATAATTAAGGAAATTAATTATCATATTATAATTTAATTTAATTATTAAATTAGAGAGTTTGATTAAATGAATTATTATATTTTAATTTGAATTTGTAATTAAAAGGATATGTTAGTTGATTAAATAAAAGTGTGACAAATAACCTTTTATAAAGGAGTTATTAAAATAACTTAAAGGAGTTTAATTCAGTTTTTGCCAAACAAGGCCTAATGCCTATTAAGTCTTTAATCTAATTGTGTTTTACCAAACAAGGCATAAGGTTAATTGATTATTTTTTTTAGTGGATAGCCAAACAAGCCTTATGGCTTTCGATTTTCAAATAAATAATAACTGATGTTAGTTAAAGTTAGAATTATATTATATAACTAATACCTATATTATTATTATACGTTATATTGTTAGTACGTAGTTAGAGTTAGGAAGAAAGAACTCAGTAGAAGAGAAAAAGAGAGTTTACAGAGAGAAAAGAAGAGAGGAAGAAAGGCTAGAGAATTTGAGAAAGGAATTGGGGAGAAGAAACTTGATAATCAAAAGGATAGCCATCATCTTCTACAAACAAGGTATCATCATACCCTTTTAAGTTTTTAAAATTTTAGTTTTCTCTTCCCTAATTCTCTGTAAAATTCTTGTGAAATGATAAATTTCTTGATTGTATGTGGCTTTATATGATAAACTAGTGTTGTAAAACTATTTTCATAGGTTATATATGAGTATAGTCAATGAATTGATGTTAGGTATGTGGTTTGTGAAGAAAAACTATTTACAGTGAGTTTATATGAATATATATGAATATGGTGTTGTTTAAGGTAGAAATTAAGGTTTAATTAGTTGTTTAGTTGATAAATTGAGTATTTTATTTGAAAGAGGTGGTATAAACATAAATAAGGTGCTTTGAATTAACTATTTTGGTTGAAAAACAAAATCACAGTGTTGATTTTCATTGAAAACATCAAAAAGTGAGTTTTTATCAAAAATAGTGCAATTGGATGTTTTAAATTCATTGTTTATGTTGTTTTAATCGTAGAAACATGTTAAGAGTTTTTGAATTATGTTTATATGAAGTCTCTATATGAATTACATGTTAATTAGGCTGTTAGAAACTAGCTTGTAGGCCAAAATTGACTTTTGTTCATGCTTTATTCTTAGAAGTTGTATGTCAAGTTCAGAATTCAAGCACAAGCAAGGCCTCTTCCAAAGACAACTTTTGCGTCAAGAAGGTTTGCCACCATATAGCAAGACATTACGGCTTTGTAGTTTAATTTTGCACCAAGAAGATTATCATCATCATGCCATAGCTCCAACCCACAAGATAATCGTAGCCAAATACAGTGACATGAAGTTTGCGTAATGGTCTGAGAGTGTACTTTTTGTACTCAAAATATGAAGGAATTGTTATGTGTTAATAGTAGGACTGTTAACGTGATTATGTGATTAACTTGGGTTTATGAACTCTCAACTTCGAGTGGTGTCCATATCCACTCGTTGGACCACCAGTCACAACACGTCTAACTTTGAGGGTTCGATTTATGATAGTCAACACATCAATAACCATGTCATCCATCTTCATATTGAACTCCACGACTTGTTCTGCCACTTCAGCACGAAGTTCTCCAAGAGAGCAGATGATGCTCTGATTTGGTCCTCCAGTGAGCCTTCTTCACCAACCAACCGCATACCCACATAAGTTTCCAGCAAGTGCAACTTCTCTTGCAGTTCATTGATCCGACTTGTATTGTTCGCCATCATTCTCTAACGAAGCTTTGATACCAATTGTCATAGGGTGTACAATCTGACACTATTTTTTACACGTCTATATTCTCCTTGTGATGCACTGGTTTTCCCAACCAGTCAGCAACCTGTCAATCACAGAAGTACAGACTATATGATCAAGCCGCACACACAAGCTAACACAGTGTTTACAGGACAATATCCCAATCTTTTATTGCTCACTCAATAACAAGAAATACAATATATGACTAGGGGCTCACAGACTCACACTTGCTCAGTGATCTTTGTCTTGCTAAGCCCCTTGTTGTACATATAAATACACATTAGGCTGCAGTTGACACCTCCAATTGCTAGGACATTCAGAACCAATAGGAAACCAACATTTTGAATTTTCAACTACCCACCAACTGCCCATTAGCAGATGTGTGCGCGTCATGATGTGCAACTGGCTGGAGACATGTTAGTCATGTGTATGGATGTTGACTGTCAGCAACTACCCATAACTGCCTGCCAGTTAGGTCATGCTCCAGTCATCTAATCCTAACTGCCCACAGTGTAAGCCCACTTTTTTTATGTCCTCACCCACCAGTGTCAGCCCACATTATTGATGTCTCAGCCCACGAAGTTTTCTAATCATGTTGCAACGAGATGCTTTGTCCATTTAGCCCACAAATTTCCAACTAGCCCAGCACTTGCCCAAGGTGCTGTCCAAGTCTGCTATGCACATCCTGCTCGTACGTACATACTATAGCCTTGTTGCATTCTGGGCACCAGCCCATGCCATGTTTTAACACGTCAAGCCCAACGCCTGTGCCATGCCCAACGTTCTTTCTCGTTCATGCCTAGCCTATGAACAAGTGTTTGATTCGATCCAAGCCAACAATCTGATGTTAGACATTATTGTAGCGGAGCCCAACAATGTCCTAACGTCCAGCACGCATCGTCCATTGCACCTGCCTATGGTCCCGGGTGACCTTCACGGAGCACCCCTTATAGTAGCACTTATAAAAATTTCAAAGTGTCACGACTAGACATCAGACCTGTCTGAGAAAACATAATGCAAACCATATAGATTTGCTAATTTTCTAACATAGTGCATTTACTGCACAATGACTCAAGTTGCGCCTAGTATCGCCCACTGTTGCATAACGCTGCTCATTGCTGCCCAACTGACTAAGTGTCAAACTCATTTCCCGACTAAGTACGCCCATCGTCCTTGGCAACCGCTTCTTTATCGCACGCCGCATTCATCGCTTGCATATATATCGCCTTTGCCCCACAAATGAGTGTTAAGGCTTGGTTTGACATACTATTTGGGCGTCTTGCATGCCAAGTCCGTGTTAACCCATTAAAGGGCTAACAACTATCCACTTCTGATTTTCACCTTCTCTTAGTCTTTATCTTTCACTTCCAGATTTTCAAAGAAGATGACAATTAACTCAGGTTATAATTCATAATTCGTCCGATCGACTTTAAATTTGGCTCTTCCTGTTCTGTTTTCCTCTTCACTTAAATTCAATCATGTCTTCGTCTCTTCTTTAAGGGCTTGTTGAAAAACGAATTGGATCACTGATTTGGGAGGGTTTCTTTATGAATTTATGTAAAAATGAATTATATATGTGATTTGGGGTTTCTTCATTTGCATTATGGGTATGTATATCTGTATTATTTTGAAGCAATGTCAAGCATAAAGCCAGTATTGTTTGCAAACCATTCAATATTGCCTTCATTGTTGGTGTACACAAATATGGGTGCTCCTTGGTGCCAATACTTGTTGTTAATGAGGTACTTTTGGTAAAGATCTTTGAGCTCTGGGGTTCAATTTTGCTTCAAGGGTTTGTTCAAAAATGAATTGAATCCCTGATTTGGGAGGGTTTCTTCATGAATTTGTACAAAAATGAATTAGGTATGCGATTTAGGGTTTTTTGTTCATGATTTTGTTCAAAAATGAATAGGTATGTGATTTGGGGTTTTTTCTTCAGGAAATTGGGTACGACTTCCCTTATGTGTTTCCCCTGCAATAAATTTACTCATTTTGGTTGCTTATTGTAAATTGAGTTGTTTTAGTTAGGATGCATGTGTTATTCCTAATTGGCAAATTATTCTGACAAGTAAATATTTCAAATTAACTATGATGAATTTGTTTCAATTTCCTTTCAAATGTTGTGATTCGATAGTGTGTTATGCAGGTTTTAATTGTAGGGTTTTACAGACTGATTGATGTACCCATGGGTAATTGTATCAACAATGGCATAAGAAATATTTTCATGCTAACCCAGTTCAATTCCCTTTCTCTCAATTATCACCTAGCTCTCACATAGAACTTTGAAAATGGCAAATTTTGGGGATGGCTTTGTTGAGGTATGATGAACTTAGTGACTAGGAGTAATTACACTGTAATGAATATATTTACATTTGTTATCCAACAAAAAAAAAGAAAAAAAGAAAAAATATATCTGCATGTTATCCAAAAAAAGAGAAAAAAAATGAATATATCTGCATTAATAGTAGAAAGAACTTATAAGATTATGTTGTTAGAGTTTTTTGAAAGTTTGGCTAATTCTTGGGATATGCCTATTTCAAAGTAGATCCATATTAACCAGATATTTGTGTTTCTAGAGATTTAACTGTTTGTTAATAATTTTGATAAGACTTCTTGAGACTCAAATCTGAAAGCTGAAATTACGGGAAATAGATTTTGACTACCACAGAAACCCTTGTAGAAGTAGGAAAGCAGTGATTTCAAGGAATAGATGATGTTGTGCGACAACTTATATGGGTATTCGAGGTAGGTACTAGAGTTTTTCCTTGCCATTTGAAGAGCTTGTAGAAAAAAGAGTAATTGTGATTTAAAATAATTTACTAGCAGGATGCATACAACAAGAATGTTGAGCACATATTGATTCTGTCTGGTGACCATTTTTACCGAATGAACTATATGGAATTTTTTCAGGTAAGAACTTACTTATAGATGAATATTGTACTTCCTTACATGTTTAAATGAATTTAGGAAGTTTATTTATCAATGACAAATCTACTTGCTGAAACATATTGACACAAATGCGGATATTATTACATCGTGTATACCCATGAATGATATGTATATAAACATCTTTCTGTTTAACTTGATATTAATTTCTATGTTCCAACTTTAGAAAATAAAATATATCTTACGTTTGCCATACATTTTGTATGAATGAATATATGAAGGTGACAAAAAAAGTAAAGAACTAGATGCAATGATTATTACCTAAATTTCTAAGGATGAATAACCAATGTGTTTTAATGTTGATTTGAAACATCTTTGGATGAATTGGTAAATCCATAAAGGTCCCTTTCTTAATATTCTCTATCAGTAGAGATGTTGATCAGAAATCGATCTATTTGTTAAAAATATTTAATTATCTCTTCCTTATTTACAGTCAAGCTTCAGACTATGGTTTGATGAAGATCGATGAGGCATTACGTATCATCCACTTTGCTGAGAAACTAAAGGGCAATGCCTTGAAAGCAATGGTGTGATCAGCCTTGCATAACCTACGTTTTCTAGATTTGGTTCTCTTTCCGACCATTTTTCCTTATGAAATTTTCATATCCATTGATACCCCGCAGTAAATTCCATTATATGGTGTCTATCTGTTACTTGATGTTGCACTGCAGCAATTAGACACCTAGACTGTTTAACAAGATGACTTAAGAAATCTCTATATTGCCTCAATGGGTGTCTATGTCTTTAGAACTGATGTCCTTCTAAAGCTTCTGAGGTGGAAGTATTCTTCATGTAATGACTTTGGATCTGAAATCGTTCCTTCTGTTTTTAGGGATTGAATTTGTTCATACATCTACTAATATATTAATGTCCTCTTCTAATTAGGCATACTTATTCAATGACTATTGGGAGGACATAGGAACAATAAATTCTTTCTTGAACGCAAACCTGGCCCTCACAGAACAGGTTAATGTTATTTTTGTGAGAACTACCGTTTTTGACTTTTTGTTCTTCAGGAAAGGATGTTGAAATCTTTTTTTTTATTTGATTCTCAGCTGTTATCTAATATGGTCTAGGATACATCAGTAATGATGAAAGCAATTAATTTAGTTAGTGCATTTGGCATAGTTTATGCACGCAAGATAATTTATATAATGGTGTAAATAAATAAGACCAATCACTTATATATATAATGGTGTATAATGGTGGAAGATACATGATACATAAAGTTTTGAGTTCAAGTATGCAACTGTAAACCATAAAGTTTATATATGAATGTTTTATGGGTATCATATTGACATTATTTTAATTGTTTGGACAGGTGGGACAGGATTTTTACAGGGAGTAGAGGCATTTGGTTGTGATCAAAGGGCAAGGGAGAAGTTTAATGGGACATTTTTGAAGAATGATTACTATGAGAATTGTGTAGGGTGGTGGATCAACGGGAAGAGATGTAGTGAAGTTTGTCTAAGTGTTAATGTAGAGGGTTGGGGGATTTAAATTTTATGTTCATTTATTCATTTATATGTACATTAGATATATTAAGTTAAAGCCTGACATAATTATATATTATATATATGTGTGTACACACACATAAAAGTCAATGTTTGAGGTTCTTACAATATAAACATCAGTGTGTTTGTCAAAGTGATATAAAATAATTAATATTTGTCAGCTAATTTATGTATCATTTATCTTTATCACTATTTCATAAAGAGAGCAGATCTTCTGTCCTTATTTTACATGTCACCCTTGTGTTCCCCACTTAAATTTTTGACACCTGACCTCTTATTTAATTTTAGAGTTAATTGATAGTAAATAAGAGGTCAGGTGTCAAAAATTTAAGTGGGGGACATGTAAAATGGGGACAGATGATCTACTCTCCACCGACCCACCCTACAACTTCACCATCACCGTCAAACTAAATTCTCCTTTTTCTTTTCTTCTATTTCTTAGCCTTCTTCACACTATGAAATACAAATCTACCATCATCATCAAATAAAAGAGAATATAATGGTTAGATCTGAGAGAACACTGATAAAAAAGAATAAGGATTGGATTATTCCCAAATATGGTGTCATGAGAGGAATGACTTGAACAACAACAAAAGAGAAGTCGTCGGAGGTGTGAGGCTTCAAATATAAGTGTCTCACTGTTTATTGATTTGGATTTATTCCTAGATCTAATTTCTTCATTTTTCTTTATATTTTCAATCCCAAATCATCTCTCTATATTTTCTATATTGTTCTTTCTGTTTGTTATGTTTGTTGTCTTG
Organism: Panax quinquefolius; assembly: GCA_020205615.1. NCBI lineage: Eukaryota > Viridiplantae > Streptophyta > Magnoliopsida > Apiales > Araliaceae > Panax > Panax quinquefolius. The sequence goes on along the minus strand of CM035158.1, from coordinate 94,116,678 downwards.
AGGATGTGGTTGTGAGGTTGGTGTTGCTTCTGGATGAATAGTTGGACTATGTAGAATTAGGTATTGACTGTGAAAAGCAATGTGCGGTGGACTAGGATCCTCTCCATTTATTTGAAATGGAGAGGATCCTAGTATTATGTAGATTAAAATGACATAATGTAATGACTTTATATTTAATTAAAGAAATTACTACTATTACATATTATAATATCCTCTTAGGGATTCAATTATCATGAAGTTAACTTTATAGTAAGTTGGTCAATTGATCAATACAGTACTGACACGCAGATAGAGAGATCATCTCTCACCTGCATGTCGACACTGTATTGGTTAATTGACCAAAGGTAACTTCATGCTAACCACTCCCTCCTCTCATATATGTAGTTTTTGAAATTTGTCTGATGTTTAAGTTTTAAAGGTTATTCGTTTTTTGTACGGACTATCAAACTTGTATGTATAAGTATGTATTTACGTCTTAATTTAAAAAAGACATTGATATTGTCAAAATAAAAATAATGTTCCTAAAAAATAAATGTTATCTAAAGTGTTTAATGTGCATAAATCAATCGATCAATCAATTATATACATATATATATATATATATATATATATATATATGGAAAATATAATTTAAGACATGTCAAAGCTAAGTATGTAGCTTTACTCTTACCGTTAAATTTTTTCATTTTTGAATTTTATATCAAAAAAATTGTAATTAAAATTTTTATACAAAACCAAGTAGTTCTACTAAGGTTTTATTAAGTAGTCTTAGCCAAACTTGACTAAGACATGTCTTAAAATCAAAAGAAGTGAACCAAAAACGAATTGGTTATAGCGACGATTTTTCTGTTACTATAGCATACAAAGCCGATGACATAGCTATGGCGACTGTTCGAACCGTCGCTATATCTCATAAAACCGTCGCTATAGTTGGGTCTTTTTTGGTTAATTCGTTGCAAAACCAGACCATATATATATATATATATATATATATATATATATATATATATATATTATTTCATCTTAGACAATATCAATGACCAAAAATAAAGGAAGAGAGAGATAAATATACCATTGTCTAACTTAAGGCAAGGCCGAGGGTACATTCCTATAAGAGCATCTCTAGCAAGGTTGACTATATCATGGACTATATTTAGTCCATATGACAAAAATCCATGAGATAATCTTTCATTCCTTCCAGCAGATGGACTATCTCATGGACTATATATTAAAAGATTATATTATATTTAATGAATTATTGTCCACTAATCATTTTTCCACACTCTCATTAAAATATATTAAAAATTTATAATCCACCAAACCAAGTTCCTAGATATAGTCTCTTTGTTTTGCCAAAAAATACTCTAGACTATATTTAATCTGTCTGTTGGAACAAATTCTGAGTCTGAGTGAGTTAACACTCGATAAGGCAAACTGGGATAATTCCAATAATAGCCCTGCAATCAAATAGACATTGTACACAGCAGTTTTTCACGACAACTACTGGAGTTTCTTCAAACATTACTGCTACCAGCATTATTACCACAACAAGAGCCTTGAGACCTTTCCCTTCCATGGTACTACCTCCGTTCCTAAAAGATTGTCGTTTAAGATTTTTACACATGGATTAAGAAAGTCATTAAAATTTGTTTGAAATTCCATCACTACCCCTTTATGGGAAGTTGAAAACTATTAATACAAGGAAGATAATTTCTTGAGACAATGAGAGAAGGTTGGGGTGATATAAGAAAGTAAATAATTTATTCTCTTAGAAAGTTGTAAACAACAAATAAATTGAAATAAATTTTTTCTTCTAAAACGATAATCTTTTGAGAAAGAAGGAAGTAGAAATTAATCTACTATACAATTATATTTTACAAAATTTGAATGACTAAAACAAAACCCCAATTCTCCTATATATATTGTTGGAGGAGACTTTATATTTAATTTGGGAATAAATATATTACACATGCAATGAGGCAGTTAAAGTAACCACGGTCAAATGAAAGCACCCTCATAAATCATAAACCATAATATTGATAAGAAATTGATATTTTCATTTTTTTTATATTTTTACACATATGACTTATATATTAGCTAATGAAAATTCAACACATCAACTAATATGTGGGTCATACATATAAAAATATCAAAAAATTATATAAAAATATCAGTTTCTTATCGATATTTTTACATAATAATCATGGATCCTACTTACCGAATATATGTGAGGAGTGTGGTGCGAAGACATCAATTTTCTTTATAAAAATATAAATTTTCATAATAATCTCTCTATCCCATCTAATTGTCTCCATTTGATTAAAAGCATTTGAAGAAAGTAATTAATTTTTCATTGGAAGTTGGTTATAGTTTTAAAATTATACTTCATTTTATGACATCCTGGTGCTAATTTTTTTGTCTTGATGTAGACACTTGAAATTTTGTTTTCCTATTACAAACTATGCAGGAGGATAAAAGTGTCTTTTTCACACTCCAGAGATAACTCTGGAGGACCGCAACATCAATTCCAAACCCGGAGATAGCCCCGGGAGATCCAGTTTCCAACCCCAGAGATAACCCTGGGAAATCAGTTTCCAACCCCAGAGATAACCCCGGAAAAATCAGTTCCAACCCCGGAGATAACCCCGGGGGATCAAGTTCAAAGCCTGGAGATAACCCCAGGAGGTCAAGCCAACCTCGTAGATATAACCCCGAGGATAGTCGAGTCAACAATGCACCAACCCCGTAGCTAACCCCGAGAAAAGATCGCTTTCTGTTGTCGTATGAAAATCCGAGATAATCCCGGGAGGGGCAAAATGGACATTTTTCCAACTCAACTTCAACTCAAATAAACTCATTTCAACTCAAACTTCTTCAAAAGAAGTCCCACAATAACCATATCTTAACTTGCGAGTGCGAACTACGCAAAACGGCTCAATGTTCTACCTGACGGAAACCCAGAAATGCTATTTCAGTCATGGACCCATCTTCCCAGAATCAAATAAAGGCAAATCATACATCATTGCATAGCTCTCAGAAAGAGCTTTTTGGAATGGTATGGCACGCTTCCATCGGACTCCCGTATTGAAAGTTATGAATGTTCGAGCGAATAACGCATTGTCTGAGTGCACGTACTTTAAGACGGCTTGACCCACATTGCCTGGGGAACCCCGGGCAGTAGCAGGTACACCTACGGCTCCCTCCTCTATAAATAGAGGGCTTGCGGTTGCCATTTTGCAAGAAAAAAAGGCGAGGAAGCCCTGTCCAATTTGCTCTGTACACACTATAAACTGAGTGCTTTCTTATTTTAAACACTTGTGAGCTAATATTCTGTCATATTTTTATTAGCGGGAACTGAGTGTTCATACATTTAAAACTATTGAAGTCTTCTTTGGCAGTCCATTGTAAGCCTTCTTGCTTTTCTTAAAGCCTTTCTCCACTACTGTGCACACACCGTTCTTCACGTTGAGAGTCGTGTTGCGTGTGTATGCCCGGACTTTGGTCCGTGGCTTTTTATTTCTCTTTTATATGTATATATATATATATATATATATATATATTTATATATATATGGACTAACATTATCGAGTTATGCCTTGATTGAGCCTGGACTCACGCCTAGAGCTTTTCTTGCTTTTGTATATATATACTTATATATAAACTATTGTCGAACTACGCTTACGATGAGCCTAGATTTTACATCTAGAGCATTTATCGCTTATATATATATATATATATATATATATATATATATATATATAAACTGAGCCTGGATCGATATATATCTTGTGTGTTTACCACTTATATATATATACATTTTTGTCAAGCCTGGAGTTTACTTCATGGCCTTTTACCGCTTTCTTTACATTTAGTCCCCCCTGGAGTTTACTTCATGGTGGTTGATCGTTTTTACTGCTTTCTTTACATTTAGTCCCGCTTGGAGTTTACTTCGTGGCGGTTGATCATATTTAATTCTTTATTTATATTTTTGATCCCCCATGTAGGTGCTTCGTGGTGGTTGATCATGTATATATATATACTGCTTTTATATATTTACATTTCTGATCCCCTATGGAGGTGCTTCGTGGTGGTTGATCATGTCTGCATATATATATTTACAGCTTTTATATATATAATTATAGCTTTCGTATAAATTGCGGCATCATGTGAGCCTAGGAATCATGTGATCACGAATTCAGTCTACTAAATCTAGATTCGGTTCCTGTGATGGACATTTTCAGCTATAATCAACTTGTAAATTATTCACGGTGTTTGAATTTCCTTAGATGGCTTTCATGCCCATGAGGAGTTCGGCACTGCTTTGTACATTATTTTCTTGAAGATGCTTCGCATCTCAAAAATAAAAGCAATCAAGTCGAACGCATAATAAAATGGAAGTATCAAAGGCCTCAATTACTATTGAGCATAAGGGTTTGAAAAACCTCTTTTTATAAAACATCACTGCTATATCTTGTTTATAATTGAATTTTTATATAAATTCAAACCCTTTGTATATAGGTGAACGAGGCATGACACTACTTCCAAATAATTGCACATTGACCCACACACACACACATATTCATATAACAGTTTAATTGAAAAGTGGTGGTCACCATGGTAACACGAATGTCGGGGGGGGGGGGGGGTGCCTAACACCTTCCCTCCGTATAATCAATTTCTCGGACCCTAACGAATCTCGGTTTCACAAACCAGTTTAGCAGTGTTATATCATGTGGTCAATATGCAAACCTTTTCTCGGTTGTGTTGGTACAACTAGTTAAAAATACCAACTGGCGACTCTTATAGTCCAATCGTCGACATATACATGTCAGACCTTTTCACAACTTGATTTTTCAAACAAATCTCACCTAATATGAGAACACCAAAAGACAAGAACAGAAAAGGGACAATAGAAATCTCGACGTCGACACTTGATAAAGAAATATAAATTGATATTATTAAAATAAGTTAAAATACAAGTCAACTTTGTCATTGTATTTGTTAATGCCAAGTTTCGCCTGCGCGTCCAATCACCAAATCCACGCACTTGAACCTGCACAATAACGAAATCACACAAGAAGCTTGACGGCTTATGCCGCCGGGTGATAGCTCCGGTGTGAGAATAAGTACAGGCTGAACAAGGTTTAATAATGGAGGCTTTTGTGTTTAGTGCTCAAAAGTGTATTACCTATTAATTGAAGTCAAGCCTTGTATTTATAGTTGTTCTCATCACCCTAAAGCCAATTTCCGAATCAGATTAGGACTCCTAAACATGGCAGTTACCTATGTTTGGGTCCAACTCAATCTCCTTAAAAGGTGCCAGTTGGATATAATCCAAACACTTACCTTTGGAGTTGGTATTTAAATATGGTTAGGATTGGAATCCTTAACCATTCAAACTCCTTATCACGCCAGACTCCATACGAGGAATAATCATCTATATGGGCCCAAGTCATCCGAACCTCTCCAAACTGGTCTGGACTCCGGCCTAAAAGACTCGATCCCCCGACCCTGAACACCAACAATTAGATCGGGACACCGGTCCAAAGGACCCAGTTGCCCGACCCCGAACACCACCAATCCACTGACTGGCTTCGGTCAATTAAGCTCGACAGACCCTTCCCAATCTAGGCCATCAGCCCACATAGGGGTCGGCAGATTATGCCCGAACATTTTCCCCCAGTCTCTTGTTATAAAAGGTTTATAATGAGAGACTTAAAGAGACACATGGGGAATCCAAATGGTCTTTTTAAACAGCACATGTTTCTTGAGAAACAGGCCCCACACGTCATCATTAGTCGCCTTAGGGATTCGTGCGACACCAATATAAAACCCCCATCCAACACACGACTGTCACTTTTCCAGAAATTCCCAACTTCCTCTCTCATAGCTCTCTGCAAATTCATTTTCCAGCAAAAAACCATCCCCACTAACCTCCTCTGACTTAGAGCTTCCAGTCCACCAAATACCACATTTCTACTACTCAAGTTTCAATGGAAGATTCTAGCCTCCCATCCTCCTCAAACACTGAGCAAACACCAGTTACTAACAACACTCCCAAATCCAACTTCATCATCGCTACCAATTTGGTGCCGGTCGATTTGCCAGCTCCACCGTCTAATACAGCCAACCCTTCAACTCCTTCAAATACCACCATCTCATAGACGAGGATACGAACCATTTATGCATCTGAGAGCGATTTCACCCACATCAACACCAAATCCTCCATTAACCCCTCTCAAATCTTTGATATCTGAACCCTATTCAACATTCCAAAAGAATACAAGCTTCGGGTGCCAGAACCAAACGAAAGGATGTACTGGCACCCCGAAGGCGAATGGGTTGCGATACCACTCTAGGCCCTAAAATATGGGGTTCGATTCCCTTTTTGTGAATTCATCTCTTCCTTCCTCTGCTTTTGTCGGGATCGGGTTCACACAACTTGTACCGAACTCGTATATTCATTTGATCAGCTTCATTGCCTTATGTCAGGAGCTAGGAATTACCCCTGGCCTCGACTACTTTTTCGTACTGTTCACCATCGGCAGGTCCAAAGAACATGGGCTTCGGCAGTTAAACTTACAACCGAGCCGAGCCATTTGCATCAAAACTTCATCCAACAACAAAGGGTGGCATTCTCAATAGATCTTCGTAAGGGGAACCAACCTCAAGCTCCTCCTGGAATGGGCCACCCCCGAAGACCCCATTACCAAAGTATCGAAATTTTTGAAGGACCACCAAGATGCCTTCAAGGAGTTTTACCAATGGCTGAAGAAGACCGAATGAGGTCTGGAGGTTTTATCCAACGAAGCCTAGCTCTATAAATATTGCTGTAAGTTATAAACCCCAAACCCATTCACTACTTAATTTGCCTTCTGAACTTCCCTAGTGACTGTTTTATTTGTCTACAGTAACCATTTTCAAACCCAAAGGAGCTGAAGAAACCTTAGCCCCACTACCTATCAAGTCCGAACCAATTTGTCATCCTATCACTGATGAATCGCCCGAAAAAGAAACCATTCCAATCTCTAAGCTTTCAACCAGCTCCACCTCGACTGCAGCTCCCCCAACGTCAATGAACGCCGAACCTTCCAAGAACATCCTGAAGATGGATAGGTCAGAGAAGATGGCTTTGCTGAAAAAGAGCAAGAAGAAGCTCCCCATAAAGGGCCCCTCCAAGCCAGTTTCTCCGATCTTTCCAAAACCTTCCCCTTTTTCCAACTCCACATGTTGTTGACCTCTAGGATCCTGAGGAAACCCTCAAACTTTGCTCCAAAAGGCCACACCAAGCTGAAGAGCCAGATCACCAAATAATTGAGGTTGTCCCAGTACGAGAATCGACACTCTCAATCCAACATACTCCTGAAGCCTAACCTTCACAAAAAACACGCACTACGTTCTAGCCGAAGAGCCCCTCAGAAGTATTCCCATTTGACCAGTTAGAACACTTCAGACTTCCTGGAGATGAAGAGTGGTTCAGAGGATATACTTTTGAGGACTATCTAGTTGAATACATCAAGCTCCAGTGTCAGGTAAATCTGATAGACTTAAATGTCCCCTCGATACCATGTTTTCATCATGTCTAACCCATATCTCCACTTTATTGGAGGCCAATGCTTTCTTCTCCTGAGCCATTCCACCTCTAGCAAAAATAACTAAAAAGGAGGCACAGTTAAAGTTAGATGTGGAAAGGCTCAAGGCTGAGGTCTTAGGCTTGACATCGAATCTGAAGAAGGAGAAAGACCTTCACGCTGATACCCGGAATAAAGAGACACAAGCCGAATGTCAAGCCAAAGACCTTAAAAAACAACACTATACTCTACAAAGGGAATATGTTGGCCTTTACAACCATGCAAAAAAAATCCTTAAGGAAAAAGCGCTTTTGTCAGAGAAGAACAAGGATCATTAGAGTGTCATTCTGACCCTCGAAGGCATGATATCCGATATGTATGCCCAGATGATGGCGCTTATGCGAGAGAACACTGCCGTGGGGAAGGATTGTGCCGAGGCCAAGCAGGTTATAATTAAAGAATACGAAGAATTGCCCGAACTGACTGACAAAGTCATGTCCCAATTTGCCGAAGGCTACGAGGCTTATAGGGAAAAAGTTCGGGTGAAGATGATAGCTGCTGGGTTGGACACTTTTGTCCTTGATTCCTCAGACGAAGAGTCCAAAGCCAAGGATGAGGCACCGAAAGAATAGTCTTTTTAGGACTTTTACTTATAATTTTTATAATCATTTTTTGTTTGTAACTTTCTCAATCAGTTATGTTTGTAACTTTCCCGATCAGTTATGTTATTTGTAACTTCTCTGGTCGATTTTGTTTAAAACTTATCTGATCAGTTTTGTAAAAACATATGAATATAAATGAAGTACAAATTTGTTGAAGAGAAATTCTTATTTATTTTATTGATGAATAAAAGAATTTACTAAGATAAAGGAAAGAATAATACAACTTTTACTGATAATATCTCCTAAGTCTCCCAGCATGCCATGTGTTCTTTACCTCTGACCCATCTATTGCTCGAAGCCGGTAAGTACTTGGCTTCGGCACTTCTATCACTTCATATGGCCCCTCCCAAATCGGCATTAACTTGCCTGTGTTCTGGGGGGGTAGATGCCTCTGACTCTCGAAGAACCAAATCTCCAACCTCGAACCTTCTTTGTTTCACCTTCTGGTTATAGTGTCGGGCAGTTCGCTTCTGATAGACAGCCAATCTTACCAGAGCTGAATCCTGAACTTCCTCTGAAAGATCCAAATTTAGTCGTAGGCCGTCATTATTGCATAGATCTTTGTACTCACTGACCCGAAGTGTTGGAGACCCGATCTCAATAGGTATAATTTCATCGGTCCCATAAGCCAATCTGAATAGTGAATCTCTAGTTGTCATCCTCGGGGTAGTCCGATATGCCCATAAGACAATGAGCAATTCTTCGGGCCAACGCCCTTTCAATTCATCTAACCTCCTTTTAATCCCATTAAGTAGAGTTCGGTTGATGACTTCTACTTGTCTATTTGACTGAGGATGGGCCATCTAAGTCTTTCTATGCTGAATGTCCAACTCCTTCGAAAAAGCTTCAAATTTCGACCCCAGAAATTGTCTGCCCTTATCTGAAACCTAGACCCTCAGGATGCCGAACCGATAAACAACACTTTCTTTAAAAAACTTCAGACATTCCTGTTTAGTAATCTTCTATAATGGTTTGGCTTCTATCCACTTGGTCATGTAGTCAATAGCCATGATCACAAAATTGACTTATCCCATAGCTTTTGGCAGTGGTTCCAAAATATCAATCCCCCACATAGCAAATGGGATCGGGGATAAAATTAAATACAGCTCTTTCGGGGGCTGATGAGGGATAGAACTATTTAGCTGACACTTAGGACATTTTTTGACAAAATCATTTGCTTCTTGGAAGATGGTCGGCCAATAGTACCTATGCCTCATCATTTTGTATGCCAATGACTTGGCCCCCATATGATCCCCACAAATTCCTTCATGCACTTCCTGAAGAGTATATTCAGCTTCCGAAGGTGTCAAACATTTGAGCAATGGAGAGCTGAAAGCCCTTCTATACAAATCCCCGTCAATAAGGATGAAGTTCGAGCTCCTGTGTTCGATCTTCCTCGTATAAATGCGATCCGAAGGAAGAACCCCATTATAAGACCCCAACTTTTATGAATAAAGATGAATTTTTCTATAAATATCATTTTTGAATATTATGGTGTGAAATTGTTATAATGTTATAGTTGTGGATAATATTTATAAATTTTGCAAAATAAGCAAGTTGTTATATAATATTTAATTGGTCGAGGAATATTCATTTTAACAGGGAATATTCGTACGACGGCACAATCATTGGTGGACCCCACAATGGAATTATTGTCGGAATGAGAAAACAACAAAAATAACTTTTTATGAAAATAACGGCGGAAGTTTTACTGTTAAACTGTTGAAATATCCGGTGGTAAAAGTACAGTAATACGCGTGGTTACATAGTAGTACGCAGTATTGATTATTGATGCTTACGTGAGAAGTCACTCAGTTTTATTCAATTATTGCTACAGTAATTGCTGCATAGTATCTCACGTTATTTGATTCAATTATTGTCACAATATTTTATATTATTAAATCAATAATTGAGATGACAAGTTATTCATATTATTATATGCATAATTAACAATGTCTAGAAAGTTCAGTTAAGGAAAGGGGTTTGGTCACCTAATTGTATGCTATAGGAGAAATCCTTATCGAAAAGCCCCTCTTTCACGGGAACGATCCGTTGTTAATATCATGAAGTTATAATAATGATAAATAAATGTTGTTAAAAATATAGAGGGGATTTTTATGAAGTATTTGTTGTAAATTTTGTTTATTATATGGACCCCCATTTACTCATTTTTCAAAATAATCAGTTGAAAGTTATTCAAAATATATTTTTATATGATAAAGGTGGGGGCCACGTGTGGGGCCCACATGTGGAAGAAAAAAAAATGAAATGTCCTGGGAAGGATTTCAAATTGGTTTTCACGGGAATGAGTACTGTAAGACCCCACATTATTAATAAATGAAATTTATTTTTCTCTATTTATTATTTTGAAATAGTAAGGGTTGATTTGATTAATGTGGATAGTTATGGGTAAAATACGCAAATATTTCGAAGAAGCAAGTGGTTATAAAATATTCATTATCGTTGGGGAATATTCGTTTGGTCGTGGAATATTAAGATCGCTTGGGAATATATTAAGTATGTGCACTTGAGTCTTTTGTGGGCCCCACAACTGAAAGCGATTGGATGAAGAAAACGACAAATATAAGTTGTTTATAAATAACTGCGTAGTTATTATCAAGGGTATCTTGTTGGAATACCCTTATGGTTAAAACACACTAATCTGCTGTTGTTGAACAAGAGACATCGGTATTGCACCAATTATTGATTCTTACGTGAAGGCACTACTCAATAATTATTACATGAATTATTGCTTCGAGATTTTATTTTATTGATTCAATAATTCTTTGCATTGATATTTTATATTACTATTGTTTCAATAAATTGTCATTACACGTTATTTTCCATTATCGAAGCAATAATTCATATTATCTGAATAATATTATTAGAAAACATTATTGGCAATGTCTTGAAAGTTACGCCTAAGGAGAGGTTTGGTCACCTAATCATGGCGCCCGAAGGAAAAATCTTTATTGGAAAGCCCCTCTTTCACTCGGAGCGGCTGGTTGTCGATGATTGTGATTACGTAATATTATTTGTGAATAATTAATTATTGATTTATATGATGAGGAAAATATTGATTTTATGTGGATATAGATGGAGAAATTTTTTAAAATGACAATTGTTGAAAATTAATATTTTATCTTTTTCTCGATAAAATAATTCATTTAAATATATTATTTTAATAATATATTAACTGTGATATTTTTATAATGAATGTGGGATATATGAGTATATGAGGAGGAAGAGTATTTTGTGGCATTAAATGTTTAACACATATTTTGTGTGTTGGTGGACACAATTATCGAATCAAATTTGATTATAGCACAGTAAAATCGCTTGGCTTTATGGATTTCGGTCAATTTTTATTTGGAATTTGGAATAACTTTCTTCTGCAAAGTTGTAGATAATGGAATTTCCTATGGAAAGTCGCATGTTTTGAATTTTTCTGATAAAAGAGCTATGTATTATGAATTATTGAAGTTCTGAAGCTCCAAAATAATTAATTTTTGAAGTTTTAAATATTTTTTTTACAAAAAACGTTTTTTGCATGTGTGAGGTATGTGTTCAATTGCTGAATTTTAGATTCAAAGGTGTGCGTGAAGATTATATATATATATATATATATATATATATTAATTTTATATTAAATTTTCTGCTTTGGTGTTCTAAGCAATTTCCTATAAATAGGGTGCTTAGGTTAGAATTGAAAATCACACCAGAAACTGAAGTTTTCTCTCTCTATATTATCGAGTTTATTCTTGTGAGTATTTTGAGTATACTTTGAGTATTGCTATACGGTGCAAGTTCAAGTCATAGCCTATATCCGGTGTTTCAACTAGAAATCTTGTGCTCTTTGAGGTAAGGGATGTTATTTTATTCGAAAATGATATTATTTCTTCATATCATTATCAGAAATATTGGTTGGAAATTTTATCAAATTTAAAATTTTTCATGTCGGGTTACTATTCATGAGTTACTATTCACGAGTTACTATTCATGAGTTACTATTCATGAGTTACTATTCATAAGTACTATTCACGAGCGTGAAGATGTTTTTTGTGAAATTTCTATCTTTTGGTGTCTTGAGAGTTACTATTCACGATATCGACACTATTCACGATACTGACACTATTCACGAATACGACTATTCAACGAAAAATGAAATTTCTTCTTTTGTCCAAAATATCTATTATGGATACTAGCTTTGATTGTATCCATGTTTTGATCATTTTGAATTTTACTCTACTCGATTACTTATGAAGTATTTTTGAATCGGGATTATTTAAAGTACGAATCCTTAATACTTGTTCTTTTGTTTCAATTGGATTCGCTTTCCTTTAAAATATTTTTCATCATCCTCGGTCTAAATGATGATATTATGAATATCTTTGGCACCAGAGTGCAAAGATGAATGATTTCTTGATGAATATCTTTGGCCCGTGTGCGTAAAGATGAGCAGTGTTGAGATGAACATGATCGATCGATTAATATCTTTGGCCGTAGTGCAAAGATGAACACGTGTTTAGATGAACATGACCAATCGATGAATATCTTTGGCCAGAGTGCAAAGATGAATATTTGATTCCAGATATATATTGATTGATGTTACAGGGATAAAATATCGACGATAAACTTTTAAATTCATATATAGAAGATATTAGTTTGCATTCTCTACTTAACTCTTCTAATAAATTGTTGTTTCCGCTGCAGTTGTTGATTTAAAACTGGTTGTCTATTGTATTCTATTAGATTTTTTCCCTGTTGGAGACTAACGATAATTTGTTGTATATTATCTTAGTCATAATATTCTTTACTGGGCTAGTTGAGCTCATCCTTTTCCTTTTTGTTCCATTTTTCTTCTCAGGAGGCGAGAATGTAGCGAGTACTAGTCGGGGTATGGAATGAAGGTTCTAGAGAGAGTTGTTTAGTAGTCCTCACCATTTTTGTAAAATAATGTATCAATAATTATGATGGGGATTTATTTGCGTGTGGATATTGTCTAGATGGCAATATCTGTATTTAAACTCATAGTTTATATGTTGTAATAATAAAGTTGTAGTTATTTATGTACCATGTATTTGGCGACTCAGAATGGGTTGGATGGAATGGACCTATTTTGGGGGCGTCACAAGTACTGTATAGTATATATATTATAATAAGTTTTGTTTTTTTTATGAAAAATAGAATATTTTATATTTTATTATGCATAGTGTTTGCATAGTACACCTGCACGCCAGATATAGTGACTGCATAATAGTGAAAATCATTTTTTGTGAATTTTGTCAAATCCGTGAATCCCCCCACCAATCACTGCTTTATTAATGTGATTTTCTAAATTTAAATAGTATCCTTCCATTCTCCTATAAATAGGATGCTTAGTTAGAATTGAAAATCACACCAAAACTAGAGAATTCTTCTTCTATAATATTGAGCGTATTTCTTTAGAGTTTAAGAAAGCTTTGAGCATAGAAAACAGTTCAAGTTTTCTTCAAGAATATCCCCGCTATACCAGTTGGAATACTCTCCTTTTTAAGGTAAGGGATGTTATTTTTATTCAATATTCGTATAAAATAATATTTTCTTCCATACTCTGTAGTATGTAAGTAATATTATTTCATTTCAGATTTCAAATTCTACACTCATTTTGTTAAAGTTTTGGCTTCTATACTCCATGAAATTACTAGAATATCCTTGATATTTGTGATTCATCTAGTATCTTTTCATGAAAATATTATTCTGAGCAATCTTGATAAGTTTTAACTTTTTCATGTCGGAGTACTATTCACAGGGTTACTATTCTTGAAGTACTATTCATGGGATACTATTCACTCGGTTAATATTCACCCGGGTTACTATTCATGACAAAAATTAATTTCTTTTTTGTCCAAATCATTTTTGGTACAATACTATTCTTGAATTTTAACCACAAAGCAGTATTATGTTGACAATTTGGACATTATTGAATTATGGATAAATTAAATTATGAATCTTTAAAAATTTATCCTTTGCTTTCTTTTAATTGAATTCTTATATCATTTTCATCATCCTCATGCTTATACTATGATGAAAGTCATTTGTGGCCCATAGTGCATAGATGGACTTGGTATGATTATGACCAGGGATTATTCGGTATAATCATGACCGTTATGATACAAATGATGTGGTAAAAGTCCTCATTAACCCATAGTGCATTGATGGACAGTTGTTAGTAGGATCATGACCATTGATGAAAACATGAATATCCTTGGCCCGTAGTGCATGGATAATTCGTGGTTGTGATACTAATGAATATCCTTGGTCGTAGTGCAGGGATGGTTCGATGATGTGGATTATTTATTAAGCTGAGTCTCAGCGATAAAATTGATGATAACATTTTTAAATCATAGAAGATAGTAGATATCATGCTCTACTTGACTCTTCCAATGGATTGCTTATTCCGTTGCAGTTAAACTTGATGTTTATTGTATTTTATCAGTTTAAAACTTTTGAAGGCTAACAATAATTTATTCTGCATTATCTTAGTCATAATATTTCTTACTAGGCTAGTTGAGCTCACCCTTTGCTTTCATTGTTCTCTTCAGGAAATAAGAATATAGCTGGGACTAGTCGGGGAACAGAGTCATGGTCTGAGATGGTGCATTAGTATAGTCCTCACTATTCTATGAAATAGTGTGATAATAATTGTAATAATATTGAATTTTAGTTTGGATATTGTCTATAAGACAATATTCGTGTTGGAACTCCCATCTTATGTTTTGTCGTACTTTATACAACAATTGTATAATTAAGTTGTATTTAAATTCTGTACCATGTATTTGGCAACCCAAGATGGGTGATGTATACCTATTTTGGGGGTATCACGCCCATCAGCCAAATAAGAGATGTATGGCGTGAGCCAACAATCCAACCGATCCAAAACTAAGACATCCACCTTCTGAACGCTAGGTCTTTCCAATACTTCTAAATATGCTGAACCATTGAAAGAACTCTCTTCAGTTGTTGCCAATCGGGCCAAAGCATCTACTACTGTGTTGTCTGACCGATCTATTCCTTGGCTACTGTGTGAACTAAAGTAAGTGAGCTTATCTTTTACCCCGGCCAAGTATTTTGTCATACTTGACCCCCGAGCCTCATACTCTCAAGATATCTACTTGACAACCAGTTGGGAATAGCTATAAATAACCAACCTTTGAACCTCCAAGCTTCGGGCCAACCAAAGTCCAGCCAAAATTGCTTCATATTCTGCTTCATTATTTATTGCTTTAAACTGAAACCGAATGACTTGTTGGACCCTGAACCCTTCGGGACTTGTCAAAATAACCTTTGCTCTGCTGATGTCCGAAGTTGAAGACCCATCCACATAGAGATTCCATGAAGTTTGCACCGGTTGAGTCTCTATAACAGAACCCACATATGACTATGATAAAGAACATTCTACAACAAAATCTGCCAAAGTTTGTCCTTTGATTGCCATTCGGGGATGGTATTCCAGGATGAACTGAGTCAGTTCCATTGCCCACGCAGCGAGCCGACCGGAGACTTCTGGCCTGTGCAACACTTTCTTCAATGGTTATTCATTATATACCACCACTAACCAACCCTGGAAATAGTGTCGAAGCTTCCTGCTTGCAATGATTAGAGCATAGGAAAACTTTTCCATGTTCGGATATCTAGTCTCAGCATCTCGAAGGACATGGCTGACATAATAAATTAGGAACTATTTTCCCCCGTTGTCCCGTACTAACGCTACTCCAACTGCCATCGAACTTGCAGCTAAATACAAATACAAAGTTTCCGAAGGGATCAACTTTATTAACAAAGGCGCTGAAGACAAATATCACTTGATCCCTTGGAATGCATCTTCGCACTCCGAAGTCCACTAAAAAATTTTCTCATTTTTTGGTCCCTTCATAGTATCGAAGAATGGTAAACATCTTTCGGCTGACCTTAACACGAATCTCTGAAGGGCAGCTATCTGAACTGTCAACCTTTGCACGTCTTTATATGACTTCGGTGATTTCATATCCAAGATTGCCTTGATCTTCTCCGAATTTGCCTTAATTCCCATCTTGCTTATTAGATATCCTAAAAATTTTCCTAACCCCAATCCGAAAGTGCATTTAGTCGGGTTCAGTTGCATCTTATGTTCTCTAATGGTTTAGAAGTAGCTTTCCATGTCATCCAGATGGTCCTGGACTAACATCCTTTTAACAATCATGTCATCCACATAGACCTCCATGCATCTGCCTAGCTACCTAATAAATACATAGTTCATCATTCGTTGAACTGTCGCCCCGGCATTGAGTAGTTCGAAGGTCATTTTCCTGTAAACATAATTGGCTCGATGAGTGATGAAACTGGTCTTCGGGATATCCTCCTTCCTTATTGAGATTTGATGGTACCCCAAAAAGTATCCATGAAGATCAACATCCTGTACCCCAAAGTGGCATCGATTAGCTGATCAATATTAGGTAAAGGTAGAAATCTTTCGGGCATGCCTTATTCAAATCTGTATAGTCGATTCATAGCCTCCATTTCCCATTCTGCTTCTGTACCAATACCACATTCGCTAGCCATTCTGGGTTGTCAATCTCGAAGATGAAATCTGCCTGCAGAAGCTTTGTAATCTCTTTGTCTATGATTTTCTGTCTTTCCTGGGAAAAAATCCTTCTTTTTTGTATGACCAGTTTCTTTTTGGGATCCACATGTGAAATACGACTGATTCATCTACCCCTGGCATATCACTAGGTACCCAAGCAAAGATGTCGGCATATACCCAAAGTAGATCAATCAGCCCAGTTCGAAATGGTTCTGTCAATCCCAAAACAATCTTTATCACCTTCTCTTTATTACCCGGGATCAGTTCTACATCCTCTGTCTCTTCAGTAGACAAGGCAAGTGCCTCCGTACTACCTTTAGTAAATGGCTCTATCTCGATGGCCATTGTCTATGTTTGCTTGCTTACCCCAACTCCCGAGGAGATCAATGTGTTTCGATAACACCTTTGAGCTATATAAAGATCACCTTTTACCTCCACAATCACGTTCGTTATCGAAAACTTGATCTTGAAGTGTGGTATGGAGGTAACTACCTGCAACGCTGCCAGGGCCGGCCTTCCCAAGATTTCATTGTACGCTGAATCCAACTGGACCACAAAAAATTTGACCATAACCTCTACCTACTGAGGCACTGTTCTGAATATGACAAGAAACTCAATTGTGCCCGACACAAGCACTAGGTCACCACTAAACTCGTATAGTGGGCCTTCCTGCCCCAATTCCATCTTCCTGCCATCTAAGTCCAACCTCTGATAGGCATGGTTATATAATATGTCGACCGAGGACCCAATGTCAATCATCATTCTTCTCATGTCCACCAGTTAGACTTGGGCAGTTATCACCAACACCCCATCATGTGGTTCTATGGGATCTTTGGGATAGTCCTCATCCGAGAAATAAATAACTGTCCCGAGGAAAGCCCGATCCTTTCTAGCAGATGATCCTGACATTGACAGTACTGCATCGAGATGCTCACTTCTTTTCCTTCCGCTTACACGCCCTAAAGAACTGCCCGAGATAACATCAATTATGCCTCGAACAGGATGCCTCGAACAGGAACTGCCCTCTGCTTTCCTCCCTCTGGTGTGCCTCAAAATTTTCTCAACGTACTACATACTGAACCAATTGGTCGATCTACACATTCTTCTCCATCAAATCCCTCAAGTCATAGCATTTCTCTGTTGTATGTCCCGACCTCTGATGATATTCACAGAATTTGTCCTGATTCCTCTTCTTAGGCTTCAGGGTCATCGAGCAAGGCTCATAGAATAGTTTGTTCTAGATCTCCTCCAATATCTTAGCCCGGTCGATATTGGGAGGGGTATAGACTTTGTTGACATTTCTATTCCAGAAGGGTGGTCGGCCACTACCCGATCCCCTATTGTTGTAATTCTTTTTCCCCTGATTATTGTCCGATCATTGATAAGTCTGCTTGTCCTGGTCCTTAGACTTTTCATAAGACTATGAGTGTGGCTTGAAGTTTCCCATAACTTCCTGTATGGCGATGAACCCTTCGCCCAGATGGAAAGCTTCAGTTAGGTCACTAGGGGGATTGATAACTAGGTCTTTCATCAGTTTCTTTGACTTTCCTATGTTGAGACCCGTTATGAAGAATCCTAGGGCCTAAGGTGAATTTAATTCTACCACCGACCCCACTAATTCTCGGAACCTCTTGACATACTGACCGAGGCTTTCATCTGATTGTTGCCTAACCTGCATAAGAGAGGCAGTTATTTTTCCTCTTCTTCTATTGATCCCAAACCGAGCATAGAACTTATCCCAAAGATTGCTCCATGAGCTGATCGAACCCGATGCTAAGGTCCCCATCCATTCTCGGGCACTCTTCTTCAAAGTCGTAGCGAACGTATGACACTTGGCGGCATCCGAATGCGCATAATAAGTCATAAGTCTGTCATACCCATCGGAATGTTCATAGGGGTCCACCAATCCATCATAAGTCTCCATCGGGGGTATCTTCTTCTTCATATCGATTGTGACCCAATTAATCTCAGGCATGAATGGTGAACTAGGGAAGCTCGATGGTGTTCCCACCTGATTTTTTGCTGTCAGTAGTTTTTCCAATTCCGCAACCCTTCTGGCAAGGGGATCAGATTCCTCTTTATGAGGGGAAGACCTTGGCCTGTCCCTCTCATATTCAGGAGATGCGACCCTCCTCCTCTATCCCGATCTTCCCTGATAATCATACTTTCCATCTCTGGAGCGACTTTGTTAGTTCTAGTAGGCACACAATAGATCTAGAAGGGGGGTTGAATAGATCCTTTTTCATTTCAAATACTTTTCCTGTTTATTTTGTATTGCTAATGAATTAGCATATGAAAAACATAAGAATCTTTTCAAGCACAACGAAATAAGTAAAATATCCCCTTCATTGATATATTTATAATCATACATACATTGTTCTTAGAGTTAGTTAAGTGGTAAGCAGTTAATATATACATAACAGTTATAGCAGTTAAGTACATAATGTAAATGACACAAGGGATTGTAAGTGGTTCAGAGACTCCTAATCCACTATTCTACTTTCAACTAGTAGGATTTCCACTAAGGAAGGGCAGCACCCTGAATCACTAAGAAATCTTCAAGCCCAGCAGGTTTGGAACTCCTCTAGTTCCCTAGGAACTCTTCAAGCCCAGCAGGCTTGGAACTTCATTTAGTCCCTCCGAACAAGAACCCCTTAAGCCATGGCTTCTTGTTGTTGTATTGTTTTTGTTGTTGTTGGTGCTGAGCTGCTAAGATGTCTTTAAGCTTGAACATCTTTTGTACTTAGCATCTTGGTGTGGTCCTCTTTATATTCTACTTTGAGTCTAGACCACATCTTCTCTGGTGTAGCTGATCTTCATTCTTTTCAGCTCATCTTTATCTGATGTCAGCTGTGCACCATCACCATCTAGATTTACTAAGTCTCTGAGCTTTTGGTAGACTTTGTCTGTCACTTAGCAATCCCTGAACCCTTCTTGATTGTTTTGTAGACATGATTCTGCATCTGTTTTTTTTCAGCTTTTGGTTCATGGTGATCTATTGAGTGGCTCTCTTGATCTTCTTTGTACTCTGCCACTTTTCTAAATGATATCTTCTAGGCCTTCTCGGCTCTCAGCTTAGCTGCCATCTTCAGTGGCATTCTCATCTTTGTTGAGTGAAGCTTTAGTCTGTTCGAGTCCTTCTTCAAGGTTGCTTCACTTCCACCTTTATAGTCTCACTGTCACTGAGACTTGTTCTGTTTAGTTCTAGTGGAACTCGTAGAGTCAACAATAGCATTCTAACAACTCAACGATTCTGCAACATTAGCAACTGTTGATCCTTGAAGCTCTGGCTTATTTATACTCCTTCCCAATCTTTCCATTGGGATATAGTCGTTGAAAGTTATTTGAATTACTTCACATATCTTGAGTTATTTGGTGCAGACTACAGATGTGACATGACATCCCCTTTTTCATCTTTCTAACACTGCAGTCTACCGTTTCACCTACCCCATCAAAGATGTCACTTTGATGCCTCGGGCAGGTAATTTTCTTTATTTCTTCTTTCTGACTTCGTGATTAGAACATTAGAAATTGTCATTTTGCAACGATGCTCTCAACTAGCAATGTTCAAATATCAGTCTTCAGATTGAACCATTGCCAATGCTTCAATCTTTAGATGACAGAACTCTACGATTCTGATGCCTATGTTCTTGGACTTGATCGTAGTGTCATGTTGAATGTTGTTCATTAACCAATTGAGACAACACTACGTTCTTGAAGAGTGTTCATTGGATCTTCAATGTAAAACACTTCTTTCTTCATTTGTGTAGTGCTTCAATACTTTGGTTTTCCTTGACTGATCTCAGGAATTGATAGCTTGACTCCTAGTTCTAGTCTCTTTTGAATAGCAAGACATCTCAGATTTGTGGCATGCCCAGCTCGCTTTCTCCTTGTGATCTCCCGTTCACTTATCATCAATGGACTGACCCATGCTTAATCATCAGTTCCTTCTTTTGCTTGGCAAACACTACGATCCTAGTTGACCCCAAGATCGTTGTCTTCTGTTCATTTGACAGCAACTGCACTTGCTGACTTTTCCTTAGTGATTCAATTATTGTCATAGTATCATCTGCATAATATTTTATATTATTAAATCAATATTTGAGACGACAAAGTTATTCATATTATTATTTGCAGTATTGACGATTTCTAGAAAGTTTTATCGATGAAAGGGGTTTGGTTACCTAATTGTGCGCCAATAGGGAGAAATCCTTATCAGAAATCCCCCTCTTTCCTCGGAATGATCTGGTTGTTAAACATTGTGAGTTATAATATTAATGATGAATAAGTTCGTGTTAATTAAAGATGTTTGTTCATTTAGTTTTCTTTAATACTTCTGTGACCCAATTACCCTCAAAGGAGGTATTTCTGTGATTGGCTGGTTTTACTGACCAAACGGGCAATTAATCGGATAAATGAGCAATTAATTGCTATTGGTTCACATGCACATTACTATTGGTTCACATATATGGAACTATTGATTCACATGCATGTACTATTAGGGGAGGTGGTGCAAGATTGATAATACTTGAAGGACTAAATTATAAATAGAGGTATAGATGAAGGTACTATACTGTAATAATTCGAGCCCCTAATCGTGCAATTATCAAAACTATGTTTTCCTATAAATAGAACCTCATTCTTCTTTCATTCTCACCAATTCACTAAGACTCACAAGAGCAATTATAGAGAGAAACTATAGAGAGGAAGAAGAAGAGTATTCTGCTACTTTACTATTGCAGTATCCAGCCTTCTACTAAGGTAAGGGATATTATTTTTGTTCAATATTCGTATGAAATAATATTTTCTTCAATACTCTGTAGTATATAAGTAATATTATTTCGTTTCGTATTCCTAATTCTACACTCATTTTGTTAAAGTATTGCTTCTATACTCCGTGAAATTAGTAGAATATCCTTGAAATTTGCGCTTCATCTAGTATCGTTCACAAGGATATTTTTCTGAACATTCTTGTTAAATTTTAAGCTTTTCATGCCGGAGTACTATTCACGGGGTACTATTCATGGGATACTATTCACAAAGTACTATTCATATGGTACTATTCACAAAGTACTATTCATAAAGTACTATTCACAGAGTACTATTCACGAAGTACTATTCACGGGGTACTATTCACCCGGGGTACTATTCATGACAAAAATTGATTTCTTTTCTGTCCAAATCATTTTGATACAATATTATTCTTGAATTTTACTCCACAAAGCAGTATCATGTTAACAATTTGGACATTATTGAATTATGGATAAATTAAATTATAAATATTTAAAAATTTATCCTTTGTTTTCTTTTAACTGAATTCTTATATCATTGTCATCATCCTCATGCTTATATTGTGATGAAAGTCATCTTTGGCTTACGTGCATAGATGGACTGTTGATTGGTATGATTATGACCAGGGATCATTCGGTATAATCATGATATGTAATGTTACAAATGATAAAAGTCTTCATTGGCCCATAGTGCATTGTTGGTATGATCATTACCATTGGTGATTACATGAATATCCTTAGCCCATAGTGCATGTATAATTCGTGGACATGATACTAATGAATATCCTTGGCCCGTAGTGCATGTATAATTTAGTGATGTGGATTATTTTTTGAGCTGAGTCTCAGCGATAAAGTTGATGATAAACTTTTTAAATCATAGAAGATAGTAGATATAATGCTCTACTTGACTCTTCTAATGGATTGTTTGTTCCACTTGTCGACGTCGGGATTTTTTTTTGTCCCTTTTCTATTCTTGTTATTTGGTGTTCTCATGTTATGTGAGATTTGTTTGAAAAAACAAGTGAAAAAGGTCCGACATGTATATGTCGACGATTTATTGTAAGAGTCGCCATTGGTGTTCTTAATCGTCAGCACTCAACGCATTGAGAAAAGTTTTACATTGACCCAAAGGATGTAAGACTACTAAACGGTCTCAGTGAAACCGAGATTCATTTGGGTTCGGGGGCTTGATTATGCGGAGGGAAGGTGTTAGGCACCCCCGACATTCGTGTTACCACGGTGACCACCACTTTTCAAGAAACTGTTATATAAATGTGTATGTGTGTGGATCAATGTGCAATTTATTTGGAAGTAGTGCGAGGCCTCGTTCGCACCTATATACAAAGGGTTTGAATTTGGCAAAACTAATGATTTGGCCACCGAAGTTGGCACATTTTATTGAATACCCGATTGAACTTTTAATTTTTCAAATGAACTCACTGAACTAATTTTTATTTTCAAATTGGGTCATTCCGTTAAAAAAAAGTTGACAGACGTTAAGTTTTTATCTGCTACGTTGCAAAAAATTAAAAAATATTGCTTGTGGCAAAAAAAATCAAAAACTAATTTTAGAAATATAAAAAATTAACATTTAAAGTTTTAAAAATAACAAAAACATAATAAAATCAAACAAAAAAAACAAAATATCTTAAAATATCAAAAGCAGATTTTTTTAAAAGATTTTTTAAAAAACATAATTTTTTAAAAAATGTAATTTTTTAAAAATATTTTTTAAAAAAGAATTTTTTGAAAATGATTTTTTAAAAAAAGAGAATTTTTTTAAAACTAGACTTTTAAAAAAAATGAACTTTTAAAAAAAAATTAAAAACAAATTTTTTAAAAGAATAGATTTTTTAAAAAATAGAATTTTTTGAAAAACATATTTTTAAAAAACAAATTTTTAAAAAAAGATTTTTTAAAACATATTTTTTTAAAATAATTTTTTTATAAATGATTTTTTTAAAAAATGAAATTTTTTAAGAATGTAATTTTTAAAAAACAAAACTTTTTAAATACGTAATTTTTAAAAATGGAACTTTTTAAAAATAAAATACTGCTTTTTAAAAATTATGTTTTTAAAAAATTCGCTTTTTTAAAAATTGCTTTTTAAAAAATCATTTTTTAAAAATTTGTTTTAAAAAGTTCCGCTTTTCAAAAAAAATATGTTTTTAAAAATAAGATATTTTTTAAAAATTCCATTTTTAAAATATTCTATTTTAAAAAATCTATTTTTTTAAAAATCTGCTTTTTTAAAAAACTATTTTTAAAAAAGTGTGTTTTAAAAAATTCTATTTTTTAACAAATTACTTTTAAAAAAATTCTATTTGTGAACAAAATTATGTTTTTAAAAAAAATTCTGTTTTGATATTTTAAAGATATTTTCATTTTCATTTTTTTGTTTTTGTTTTATTTTATTATATTTTTGTTATTTTTAAAACTTTAAAATGTTAATTTTTTTAATTTTAAAATCTGTTTTTGATTTTATTTTGCCACATAATCAATATTTTTTATTTTTTTTGCCACGTCTGCGCCACGTAGATAAAAACTTAACGTTTGTCAACTTTTTTTAACGGAATGACCCAATTTGAAAATAAAAATTAGTTCAGTGAGTTAATTTGAAAAATTAAAAGTTCAATCGGGTATTCAATAAAACGTGCTAACTTTGGTGGCCAAATCATTAGTTTTGCCATTTGAATTTATATAAAAATTCAGTTTTAAACATGATATAACAGTGAAGTTTTTGTAAAAGAGGTTTTTCAAACCCTGTGCTCAATAGTAATTGAGGCCTTTTCATACTTCCATTTTATTATTAAATGTTCGATTTATTTGCTTTTATTTTTGAGATGCGAAGCATCTTCGAGAAAATAATATATAGCAGTGCCGAACTCCTCATGGGCATGAAAGTCATCTACGGAAATTCAAACACCGTGAATAATTTACAAGATACTTGCAAATAGAAAAATGTCCATCACGGGCCAGAATCTAGATTCAAAGGATCAATCATGATCACATGATTCCTAGGCTCACATGATGCCGCAGTTTTTATGAAAAGCAATAAGCAGTTATATATATAAAAGCTGTAAATATATATATATACAAACATGATCAACCACCACGAAGCACCTCCATGGGGGATCGGAAATGTAAATATATAAAAGCGATATATATATATATATATATATATATATCAACCACCATGAAGCACCTCCATGGGGGATTAGAAATGTAAATAAAGAAATAAATACGATCAACCACCATGAAGTAAACTCCAGGCAGGACTGAATGTAAAGAAAGCAGTAAAAACAATCAACCACCACGAAGTAAACTCCAGGCGGGACGGAATGTAAATAAAGCAGTAAAAGGCCACGAAGTAAACTCCGTGCTGATGTAAAATGTATGTATATATATATATATATATATATATATATATATATATATATATATAAAACGATAAACGCATGTGGGATATTTCTTATATATATATAAAAGCAAATAAACGCTTCAAACATAAGTCTAGGCTCAATCGAGGCATAACTCGATAATGTTAGTCCATATATAAATATATACATATATAAGTATATATATAGATGAAAAATGAAAACCACTTGATCAAGTCCTGCATACACACACAACACAACTCTCAATGTGAAGAATAGTGTGTGCAAAGATAAAGAGAAAGGCTTTATAGAGTGTAAGAAGGCTTATAGTGGGCTGCCAAAGAAGACTTCTATGACTCTAAATGGATGAACACTCGACTCCCGTCGGTAAAAATATAGCTATATGTGAGCTAACTAGTGTTTAAAATGAGAAAGCACTCAATATGGGGTGTGTACAGAGCAAACTTGATAGGGCTTCCTCCCCTTTTTCTCTCTTGAATATAGTCACCCCAAGCTCTATATTTATAGAGCTGGTGGTCGCAAGTGTACCTGCGGCATCCGTAGATGCACCTGCGGCTACCCGGGGTGCCCCTAGTTTCGCGGGTCCCACTGTCTCGAAGTACGTGCATTGTGATGTCCGCTCGAACTTGCAGAACTTCAATCCGAGCATCTGAATGAGGTGTACAAGACCTTTCTCAGACCGTTTTTGTCGAGAGTTACGCAATGATATGGGATTAGAGGTTGTATGAAGTCAGGAAGAGGGGACCATGCAATGGTCTTCAAGCTTCAAATTTTATCTGGTGTGCTGCCCTGCGTAATAGTCACTCGGGATTGTAATTCCTTGGCTCTTGTGGGACATTGCTGTGTAGAAATGTATGTATGAGATGTTGAGATGGCGCGCTACGGGGTTAAGGTGGCAAGATGACAATTTTACCCTTCAACGGGGTTATCTCCGGTTTGGGCTGATAAAGCAAACGTTGCTCACGGTTATCTCTGAGATTGGACTACTGCAAATGTTTGAATTCCTTAGGGTCATCTTTAAGTGTGCCTATCTTCCCGGTGTTATCTCCGGGTCTTTGGAATGAGTGCCTCGGTGGGAGTTCCGAGGTTGAAGCGGATTTCATGCATTTGAAACAAGCATTTCCGGGGTTAACGCCGAAACTGCAACGACATTCCTTGGGGTTATCTCCAAGATTGAAACTCGGGGTTATCTCCGAGTTTGGAACTGATAATCCCGGTGTGTGTTCTGGGGTTGAGACTGAGCTTCCCGTGGTATCCAGAATGGATGTGAGCTGTCTTCTAGGGTTATCTCTAAAAGACGAATCTGCCTTCCTGCAATGTTAGTAATAGGTGTGCAGAAAATTTTGAGTGTCTACACCGCTGCAGTTAAACTTGTTGTTATTATTAGTTTAACACTGTTGATGGCTAACGATAATTTATTCTGCATTATCTTAGTCATAATATTTCTTACTAGGCTAGTTGAGCTCACCCTTTTGCTTTCATTGTTATCTTTAAGAAATGAGAACGTGCCGGGACTAGTCGGGGAATGGAGTGATGGTCCGAGATGGTGGCTATAGTTGTCCTCATTATTCTATGAAATAGTGTGATAATAAATGAAATAAGGACTCCATTTGAGTTTGGATATTATCTAGAAGATAATATTCTTGTAAAAACTCTCAGCTACGCTTTTGTCATATTGTATAAAAGAAGTTTGTATTTGATTTCTGTACCATGTATTTAGCGACTCAGAATGGGTGATGTATACCCATTTTGGGGGTGTTACAGTTGGTATCAAAGCTTAGGGATATGATCCCTGGCTAAGATGTGAGACTAGAACTAGGAGGGGAGAGACGAGTTAATCCTTCGCTAGTATGACCTACCTAAGTTTATTTGGTCAGTTAGATTATAGGGATAATATGTGACATGTCAATTAACCCTTGTTTTGTAGCAATGTTTGAAAATGGCATATGAAAATGTTGAGATAAGCAATGAAGCACATGAGACCGTTGAGTCACCAACGATCAATACCCAAGATAATGTGTAGCAGGAAGGAAATAATCCTCAGGTAAACAAAAACACTTACTAGATGATGAACGATGGGATGTTCAGAGGCTTTATGTAATTCATACAACATCAGGCGAGAGAGACTCCTGTTCAAAATACAGGTGGAAACACTGGCAACTCCCGGATGGTCACCGCTAAGCAGTTCAAGGAGCTAGGACCACCAGAGTTTTTGGGAAAGCCAGAACCACTTAAGGCGGAGACTTGAATAAAGAAGATCACCAAGATATTTGATGTAATGGGATGCTTCGAGGAGCAAAAGGTTCCCTTTGCCACCTTCATGTTGTGAAGAGAGGCAGATTAATGGTAGGAATCTATAAATCATACTCAACAAGCCGCATTAAAGATGTCTTGGGAGAAGTTCCAAGAACTATTCAATGACAAGTACTTTTTCGAAAGTATTCGTCACATGAAGGAGGTAAAATTCATCAAGTTGGAGCAAAACAATATGACAATGTCGCAGTACGACGCTAAGTTTACTGAGTTGTCCCAGTATGCATCCCATTTGGTGGATAATGAGGAGAGAATGACGCGAATATTTATACGAGGTTTGAAACCCGAAATACGTCAATACCTCATTTCTCACAAAATGTGTTTGTATTCAGATGTTATAAATAGGGCTTAGTTATTAGAGCGCGATAATGAGTCAACCCAACCAAGAGAGAGTAGTCGATAAATTGATAATACTAGTGTTAGTAGTCATCGAAGCGGTGACAACAAACGTGGAGGGAATCAACATGCCAGAAATGGTAACCACTTCAGTGGTAATCATGGCCAAGATAATAGAAGTGGAAATTTCAAGAAGAGAAGATTCAACAATGATGGAAAGACGTCAGTACCAAAACCTGTTGTTAAAGAAGGAGAACGACCACTAATCGTATGCTTCAAATGTGAAGGGGGGGGACACATCATTCCAAATTACACGACGCAGTCCAAAGCATATTATAATTTTGAAAGAGAAGGTCACCTAGCTTGATTTTGTCGTGCAGTGAAGCCAAGTCCAGTTAGGATGGTGACACCAAATGCCGTCCTAGACAAGTCAAAGCCGGTAGTTCAAGGGAGAGTGTTTGTCGTGACCTCCCAAAAAGCGAGGAACCCGAACGAAGTCATCACGGGTAATCTAATCATAAACTCTACCAAAGTCTATACCTTATTTAATACCGGTTCTACCCATTCTTTTATTTCTCTGACTTTCGCTCATTTAAATTTAACTCCGAAGAAATTAGACATCGACTTATTTGTTGAAACTATGTTGGGAGAAACCTTCATTACATCCACTGTTTATAAATCTTGTTTGATTCAAATCGGCACCCGCACATTACCTGTTGACCTTATCGGGTAATCTAATCATAAACTCTACCAAAGTCTATACCTTATTTGATACCGGTTCTACCCATTCTTTTATTTCTCCTACTTGCGCTCATTTAAATTTAACTCCGGAGAAATTAGACTTTGACTTATTTGTTGAAACTCTGTTGGGAGAAACCTTTATTACATCCACTATTTATAAATCTTGTTTGATACAAATCGGCACCCGCACATTACCTGTCGACCTTATCTCTTTGAAAATACTTGCATTGATGTGATTTTAGGGATTGATTGGTTAACTAATCATCATGATAAAATTGATTATTTTCATAAGGTTGTTAGTTTTTATACTTCTAACCAACCTATTATGCGAATTCAAGCAACCAAACCACTAAAGTCAATCACTGTCATATCAAGCCACAAAGCCATTCGTTTATTGAAAAATGGATGTCAAGCTTTCTAAGCCCATGTCACGGATTTAAACAAAAACACGTCAGATTTGAATGATATTTCTATTGTTAATAAATTTCCTAACGTATTCCCTAAATAACTTCCTGGTCTACCCCCGGAGCGTGAGATCGAGTTTTTTATTGACCTTGAACCCGGTACAAAATCCATTTCTAAAGCCCCTTATCGAATGGCTCCTATTGAACTTCAGGAGTTAAAACCTAACTGCAGGAGTTGTTAGACATCAGTTTCATTTGTCCTAGTACGTCTCCTTGGGGTGCTCCTATTTTATTCATAAAAAAGAAAGATGAAAGCATGTGACTTTGTATTGACTATCGGGAGTTGAATCATATCACCATCAAAAATAGGTACCCGTTGCCTCGCATTGATGACCTATTTGACCAGTTGTAAAGCGCTAAATTCTTTTCAAATATCGATATTCTTTCCGAATATCACCAGTTAAAGATTAAAACCGATGATATTCCAAAGACTCCTTTTAGAACTCAGTACGGGCATTATGAATTCCTAGTCATGCCATTTGGATTGACTAATGCTCCTGCTGCCTTCATGGACATGATGAACCGAGTATTCAAGGAATATTTGGATCATTTTGTAGTTGTCTTTATTGATGACATCCTCATATACTCCAAAAACTGTGAAGATCATGAGCAACACTTGAGGCTGATACTCTAAAAGTTTCGTGAAAACAAGTTATATGCCAAGTTGAAGAAATGCAAGTTCTGGCTTGAGGAAGTAGCATTCCTTGGGCACGTGATATCAAATCACAGAATATCTGTTGACCCAATGAAGATTGAAGCAATACAAAGCTAGGAGCAACCTAAGTCAGTGACCAAAGTACGTAGCTTTCTGGGCTTAGCTGGTTATTATCGGAGATTCGTGGAAAGGTTTTCTCGAATCGTCACTCCGTTAACTCAGCTGACTCGATAAGATACAAAATATGGTTGGAGCGAGGAATGTGAGAAGAGTTTTCAAGAACTCAAGAGGAGACTCATTTCAGCACCTGTCCTGACAATACCATCTGGTTTGAAGGGATTTGTCATCTACAGTGATGCTTCAGGCAGAGGGTTAGGAAGTGTTCTCATGCAACATGGGAAAATCATAGCCTATGCCTCATGATAACTCAAAGAATATGAGAGGAATTATCCTACTCATGATCTAGAGTTGGTAACAGTCGTTTTTGCGCTTAAAATCTGGAGGCATTACCTGTATGGGGAGAAAGTGGAGATCTATACGGATCATAAAATCCTCAAATATTTCTTCACCCAAAAGGAACTCAACATGCGACAACGACGTTGGCTCGAGCTGTTTAAAGATTATAATTATAGCATTCAATATAATCTTGAAAAAGCGAATGTGGTAGCTAACGCGTTGAGTAAAAGGTCATATGCGGGTATGAGTGCGATATTGTCAATGCAAATGCCCATTTTGTATGACCCATTTTGTATGACTTACAAAAGATGGAGATAGAGTTAAAGACTCAAGGGACCCATGTGATGATGTCAAATATACGATTAGAACCGACTTTAATCGATAAAGTTAAAGCTGCTCAACTTACGGACCTAGACCTGATGCGTATGAGGAAGAAAGTACAAGAAGGTGCTTTTTCAGAAGCAAGAATCGATGAAGAAGGAATACTTTGAGTCAACTCCAGATTTTGTGTTCCTAACAACCCTGATTTGAAGTATAAAATCATGATGGAGGCACACAACACACCGTTTACAATCCATCTTGGGAGTACCAAAATGTATCGTGATCTTCAACATACATTTTAGTGGAGCAATATGAAGAGAGAGATATCGGAGTTTATCTCAAGGTGTTTAACTTGTCAACATGTCAAGGCAGAGCATCAAGTGCCAAAAGGTCCATTGCAACCACTTGAAATTCTAGAATGGAAGTGGGAACACATTACCATGGATTTCGTTACTGGTCTTCCCAAGGTTTCTCAAGGCATAGATGTGATTTGAATCATTGTCGATACACTAACCAAGTCTGCTCATTTCTTACATATACGAGAAACTTATTCACTTGAACGTCTTGCTCGTATATATATAAATGAGATTATAAGACTACATGGTATGCCAGTATCCATAGTTTCTGTGAATGCATACAAGCCAATCATGTATGATGATAAAACATATACTTTGTAATCAATCTTATCTATTTATTAATGAAAGAATTATTTATTAAAGGCATTTAATGATCTACATGGTGCTATTTTAATAATATGTGATAAACTCATAGTTTTAAGCAATGCTTTTAGAATCATGATGAGATCATGCTAATGAAATCTAAAAGGAATCTACCCGTAGATTCAAGGAGATAGCAGAGAAGTAAAGTTGAACTCGTACCTGTGGAAGCTCATATCTACAAGGGTATGATTTCATCACTTCTTGTTCTTCTTTTTAATTAATAATATGTATAAAGGATGATCCGGGTAATTGATTTGTGAAAATTTTAAAATTTGATTTTACTTTGCTTCCGCTATTTTTGTAATTTGATTGCTACTTTGATTTTCACAAAACCTTATAATGGTATCAAAGCCAAACTTTATGCGAATTATTAATTGTTTTGATTCCATATATGTATGGGTATGTATTTAGAATAATTTATTGGGCATATTTTGTTGTATAAAATTTATTTTAAAAAAATCGCAAAATCCTGATTTCGTTGTGTTCATGGTTACTATTACTTCGGTTATATATATATTATTCATACTAGAATTCACGCATATATACATATATATATATATATATATATATATAACGTAATTTATAGGATTTCGTGGTACTTTTGATTCCACTTATATAACTGCTCCTTGTTTCGCGTGCCATCATATATATAACTATTATATATATAGAATAAGGATCCTGTCCGGGAGTCCGGACAGGATCTAAAATATGGACCCCAATTTTATTTTATTTTTTGGCTTTTTTTTAAACAACTAAAAAAATAAAAATAAATAAATTATGGGCCCGAAATTTTACATATCTGATGTTTTGGGTGTGATTTGGATACCTATACCAAAAAATATATATACATATGCATGCACGGTATGCATCGATGCATATTTATTTTGTTATATGTATCCAAATCACACCCAAAACACCTGTATTATGTAAAAATTCCAGCCCATAATTTATTTATTTTTTAGTTGTTTCAAAAAAAAAAAAAAAAAAATGTCCGTATTTTATAAAGTTCGGGATCCTGATTTGGATCCGACTATATATATATATATATATATATATATATATATATATATATATATAAACCTCCGTATGCGAATCACGGATATTATATATTATATAATATATTATATATATAAGATATTTTTAATAATTTTATAATTAAAATAAAGAGTTTATTTTAATCTTGAAATTGGATTTCATGTAACTTAAAATTGCCCATTAAATTATACTAATATATATGGAATTATTTTAATTCATGAGATGAATGTTTTATTTATTGATACATATAGTGATATGTATGATAATAAATGGGATTGATTATGGACTATTGACCAATATGATTAGATTTATTTTGGTTGGATGTTTGAATGAATGAGTTTTATTAAATGGGGTTTGTGTACCTCGTCTTTTCTGGTTTTCTTCTTGATGTAAATTCTATCTCTCTCTTATGTACTTCCCCTTGACTGTTGATCAAGGTTTCTATTTAAATTAAATAGTTTATTGTAATGTGATTAGTTAGAATTTTTTTGAAGAACCGGAGATCAAGGAGAAAGGAGCACTCGAAGACCCGTTTGTAATGGAGAACGAGTTTAAATGTAATGGTTATATTTAAATGTTTATTCTTGCACCCTAGGGTTTGGCCTTTTGGTTCACTTGGTGGCTCTAGTGAACCAAATTAGAATAAAAGTCCATAATCAATCCGGGTAGAATATAGTATTCTA
Organism: Panax quinquefolius; assembly: GCA_020205615.1. Taxonomy (NCBI): domain Eukaryota; kingdom Viridiplantae; phylum Streptophyta; class Magnoliopsida; order Apiales; family Araliaceae; genus Panax; species Panax quinquefolius. The sequence continues at coordinate 94,083,932 of CM035158.1, read as the reverse complement.
TATGTGCATTCTAGTATTATATATATTATATATTATGCAAACATGTTTCGCATGTTTAATAATATGACGCATATTTTATATATATATTTGCATGCGCGTTAAACAAGATGAGACTAAATAGTAACAAATCCCTCAAAGTTTTTATATATTAAGTCCTAAGCGTTCAAAGATATTTAAAATATCGGTTGCCTTCTAGCATGATAAAATTAATATAGTATTAAATATTTAATATGAGTTTGTTGTGTCACCATAAGGCAAATATTAAGTATTTAAGATGTTAATTTATCACATTTGATGCTTATAAAGAAAATTGAACAATATTATTTTGTTGTGTCACCACAAGGACAATATTTTTCTTTTTTGAATATATAGAAGTACTAGGTTGGACTTAACTTAGATAATTTTGATTCGGATGTGCCACCACTTGATCAAAATAATCTAAGAGGCAAAACATAAGGAGTTACATGATGATGTAATTGACAAGGAGTTGTCTACCTATTTATTTATATATAGTTTGTTGTGTATATATTTGAAATGGGATCCTTATTCTCACTAGCAAATTTTTAATTAGATATTACCAAACTATATTGATGAGGGTAATATAGTTTGAAGAAATAATGAGAGATACCAATATAAAATAAGACCTAATTTATTTTGGTAAAATAAATTAATAAATGAATGTTTGCTAAAATATTATCTTTTCACATGTAGAAATTTGAAAATGTCACATTCACTAATTTCACTGCGTAGCATACTTGATGCTAACAAACTGACCGAACCTAATTACACGGACTAGTTAAGGAATCTGAGAATTGTTCTCACTACTGAAAAGATTTCTTATGTCCTAAATTCGCCCGTACCTGCAAAAGTTGTAGAGACAGCCTCTGAAGAAGAGATTGCTACTTTTAAATAGTGGCAAGATGATGCATATGTGGCTCAATGCATCATGCTTGCATCCATGAGTAACGAGCTTCAGCGTCAACATGAAACCATGGATGCTCTTACTATGCTACTGCACCTTTAAGAGTTGTATGGTGAGGAAAAAAGGACTGCTAGATATGAAATATCTAAAGAGCTCTTCCGATATTGGATGACCGAGGGTACTACCGTTGAGACTCATGTCTTAAATATGATCAATCTGATTGAACGTCTTGGATAGTTTGGATTCGTCATGGATGGGGAGTTGAGTCAAGATTTAGTCTTGTAATCACTCCCGAACACCTTCTCACAATTTGTTGTGAATTTTCACATGAATAAGTTAGATGTCAGCTTGCCTGAATTACTTAACATATTGAAATTGTTGAAGGTCACTTCCCATCCAAGAAGGACCATGTTTTAATGGTAGATGATTCTTCCAATAAAAGGAAGAGGCCCAACGTATCTTCTCTAAAGAAGAAATCCAAAAAGGTTAAGGGTAAGGCGAAAGTGAAGGATAAAAAGAAACCTGATCCAGCTAGCAAAGGAATTTGCTTCCATTGCAACAAGTCGGGTCACTAGAAGAGGAACTACAAGGATTATCTTGCGGAACAAAAGCAGAAGAAGCTTGGAATCCTAATCAAGGTTTGTTTATGATTGAAATTATTTTTTTTGAAAGTCAATCTTCAACTTGGGTATTGGATACCAGCTGTGGTTCTCACATATGTAATAATATACCGGGACTAGTCAGAAGTATAAAGTTAAGCAAGGATGAGGTCATCCTACGAGTGGGAAATGGAGCAATGGTTGCTGCATTCGCTGTAGGGACTTATTGTTTAGCACTGCCTACGAGCAAGTTCATTAATTTAAATAATTATTATTTTGTTCCAAATATCATTAAAAACATTATTTCTATCTCTGTATTGGATATGGATGGTTTTAACATTATAATAAAGAACAACAGTTGTTCTATTTATAGTGATAATGTTTTATATGGTGTTGGTAATTTGCGAAATGGACTTTATATACTTGACTTGCATGAAAATATACTTCAAATTGAACAAACTAAGAAAAGGAAAAGAGATGATGTTAATTATACCTATATGTGGCACTGTAGACTTGGTCATATTAATGAAACAAGATTATCAAAGTTGTATAAAGATGGGCTCTTAGAGCTATCTGATTATGAATCATATCCAACTTGTGAATCTTGTCTCATGTTGTCCAAGTTCGTAGCATCAAATGAGGAGAAGAGGATTAATCAAGAGATATCAATTCAAATTCTTCAGAACCAGATAGATCAAATGTTCAAAGCGTTGAACAACTTTCCTCAGAATAATTGGTGTTATGACATGGATTTCGAGATTGATGAAGTACCCGAACTAGATATAAAACTGGATGAGCCACAAGATGTTGAAAAAGAGGAGACACATGGGAATAATGAAAACAAGGCCGGTAAAGAACTAACTGTGAGAATCAACGATGATGAGCTGATGTTATTTATGCCTCAAGTGCCTTCTCCACCAAAGTTGAAGGATCCGGTTAGATTTGCAAAATCTTATCCGATTGGTAGTCATGTCGTTAGCAAAGCTTCTGGTCACGTAAGAGCAAGTACAACTTCGAAGCCATGGTGCGATGAGAAAGATGAAGAACCAATTGTGTTGGAACCGCCTCAATGCCAGAATCTATTCATAGACATAATGGAGAAAATACCTAGATGTTGGACGTTCTTGAATGTGATCTTATTTTAACAAAGTATGTTAGGTGACTTTAATTCGATAGCCATCACAAATGGGAACCTACCAACAGCTACATTGTTTCCAATGGATGAAGGGTTCCTCAATTATCGAAGAGGAACTGGATAGCGTTGACCAGACAAATTCAAGCTAAAAGACTATAAATCAAGCGCTGACTGGGAGGCAACCCAAGAATTTTTACATTTATTTGCTTTATTAGTTTATTTAGTAGATAGGAATCAAATTTTCAATCAATTAGTGCTTTTAGTTTGTCAAAATTTTAGGAATTAATTTTCTTATTAAGTTCTTTTATAAATCCAAAGTGCTATTCTAATCCATATTTTCTCTCTTCATTGCAGGTATTGGAGGCTCAGTGAATATGCAAAAGATTATGGAAAGGGAAGCCACTAGCCTAAGCCTATGCCATAGTATCCTCCTTCAAATTCCAATTTGGAGGAGTTTTCAGTCTTTGTTCCATCACCACCACCACCACAAGCTTAGCAGGATCCAGGGAAGTCCTCTGTTCTTTAATTTCAATATGTTTACAATGAGGACATTATACTTGTTAAGTTTGGGGGAGTTTTATTATAGTTTATTGTTTCATGTTTTAGCATTTAGTTATGTCATATATACGTTAGTGTAGTTAGTTTTCATGTTTATTTTATATCATATATGTTGGCATTCATGTCACGTAGTTTGCATTTGCATAGTAGTTTATTATAATAGTTTTTAATGTATTTAGTTCTTGTTTCCTGTTAGTTTAGTAAAAGAAAAAAAAAGAGTGAAAAATTGCAAACATATTAGTTAGTTTATTATGTTTATGTTGCATTTAATTCATCTTGCATGATTCCAGCTATTAAGATAGTTATAGTCTATTTTGGCTAATGATGAGACTAGGATTGAGTAGACTAGTATAGTACTGATTATTAGAGATTTGATGTGATTTCTTGTTATGAATTGAATCTTTTTCTGTTTGAAACTGGTATAATAAAGATAACACAATAAAAATAACTTTGTTGATTGATTGAGTTTAAATTGATACATAATGGGACTCTAAAGTATAATGCTAGTTTGAATGAAAGAATGACATGAATATACAGTGATGGCTAAAGTTATACAAGAACCTAAGTTTGGGGGAATATTTGGGATATATAAGCTATAAAAAAAAGAAAAAAAATATTATGAATAAACATCGTGGCTAGTCTAGTTTCGTGGCCTTTGTTATTTGAGTAAGTAAGCCCGAGGGGATTGTCTTTACACCTAGCGCCCTAAGGCCTTAAATGGTTTGGGAGTCGTTGGTTGAAAGCTCGTTAAGATAGCATTGAAAAGCTTAAGGGAATTAGACATTTCACAGCCATGAGAATTATATAAAAAAAAGAAAAAAAATAGAGAAAATAAAACGGGAAAAAGAGCAAAAAGCCCCCGTAATTAACAAATAAAGCATAAGTATCCCATGTTGACCCTTGATATTGGTAATTATTTAATTTTAGTCGGATCTAGTTCATTTTTGCATTTCTTGAGTTTACACTGTATGATGCCTTCGAAGAGACCTATTATGTGTTAAATTTGATTTTATATCAGTTAGCATTGTTGTTGAGCACACACACACACACCATATCAGTGATAACAGTCTAAGATTTGATGATTGATTGGGAAATTACTGATTTGTTTTGATATGATGTATTATCATGTTTACTTGACTTCTCTAAGGCCAGTTGACTAGACTTGTTTATGTCATTACTGCTGGATTCGTAGGCATGTAGACTAGTTGCATTACATTCCATTGTATTGCATTTTTTGTGTACTTGAGGACTAGCACGGGTTTAAGTTTGGGGGAGTTTGATGAGTGTGTTTTATACCTACAAATCGGCCTCTATTTCGAGCTTAAATTGTGTCAATTTTGGAATCAATGTATTGAGGACCAAGGTTTGAAGTAAAGATGAGTTGTTCCATCTGGTTCTGAAAATTATGGCTCGATCTTTCTTGACTCATCATCCTCTCCTCTTGATTTGCTATGAGCTTTGACAGAAATTCCTCCAAATTTGACTTTTCTTCTTGTGGCAATGGAGGATGACATGAGAATTCCGGCATGTATGTTGGACTTGTAGCGTAGTATTGGTCTTCATAATTGTTAATCCATGAAGAATCCGGGTGATACCCCCAAACTTGATAATAATTGACATATGCATAATCTTTGAGGTAGTTATCACCGTACTGAACCGGCCCAAGACTGATGGTGCATTGATTACTCGGGTGATTGCCAATACAATAGTTATAAGTAACTGCTATCTTTCAATTACGTTGGGCTACAACTACATCCAACCTCCTCGAAAGTATCTCAAGTTGTGCTGATAATACAACAATTTCTTTGATTCCATTAATCTTTGTGTCTCTTGGCCGAGTCATACTCGAATACGGCCATTGATACTTGCATCCAGCCATGGTGCCTGAAAAGAGAAAAAAATAGGAAGCGAAATAAATAAAAAGATAAAAAATGCTTAAATTAATACTAATTTGATTGAATCTAATATTGGCAAAAATATGAAACTAATTCCCCGAAAACGGCGCCAAAAACTTATTGGGTAAAATCTAGTTACGCACATCACACAAGTATACGTGGTCAACAAGTAATAAAGTGAAAGTAGAGTATCGTTCCCATGAGGAAGTATTAATACAAATTACCAAATACTAACTCTTAACCAAACTAATTTTATTTAAACAATCAATTTAATGTTATAAAGTAAATTATTTAATTAAACTAATTCTAATTACCACTAATTAAAAATCAGATTATGGAGATTTAAGATCACAACTTCACTTATTGCTTCATTAAAATTAATACACTTCTCATTAATTAAACTCAATATTGTCAATTGTAAATCAAGAACACATAAGTAAATATGACCATCTCTCAATGCATCATACTCAAATCAACTTAAATCCACGGATGATAGAATTAAAAAGAACACTCTAATTAACTAATTCATTATATCTCTATGTAAATTACAATTAAAGAAGATTTTAAGCACAAGTTCTTTATCAGATTACATGCGATGTATAGGTATATCTCTATCCTAGACATAAATTATGTGTTCCTACGCCATGCAGAAAACACAATCACATGTTAATATGATCAGATCTAAATCTATAATTCATCTCTCAAGTTCATACATATTATTACGGTAATTGTTAGCTAGGCAATTAAACACTAAACATAAATCATAATAGACAATCCAAGAATAATCACAATAAGTAATAGAGAAGCATACTAAAAATAAACTATGCAATAAGCTCCATTGTAATCTTAAACAAAAGATTTAGTTCATTATTAATGAATTAAAACTAAGAATCCATAATTGAATAAACATTAAAAGACAAAAATAAGAATAGAGTGAAGAATAAATCTATTGTCAGCAAATCTCCATCTTCCTTAAGCTCCTGCTCTTGATCTTCAATGGTCTCCAAGTTACTTCAATCTCCAAAACTAATAAGAACTAGGGTTTTGTCATAATCTACTCTAATCTAATATAATGGAATCCTCCTCTCCTAATCCTTGCAATTCTCCTCATTTTATATGTGCATCTTCATATATCTTTCAGTCCTTCTGGAAGTCCTTGATCGATCAGCTTGAACAAATCTTCTTGAACTCAAATTCTGAAAGCTTCTTTTTCTTTCCGACACCGCATACCAAGTGAGGGTTTTTGAACTAGATAAGCCCTTTCCAGACGGGGTGCTTCAGAGTTAGCAATATACCCCCTTCGACGGGGGTTTTGTATATATAAAGTCCATTTCAATGGGGTCAATCTACAGACAGCCCAGTTTTGCTCATTTTATGCCCAATTTCACCACGAAACCATCTTTTAAGCTACACACATTATGCCACCATACCTAAACATAAAATAACACTAAACAAGTAAAACGAATCACAAAAATAACGAATTAACATAATTTAAGCTAGAATTAGAGGCCGATTCCCCATTACTTAGAAAAAGTGAGCCACCAGTTCAGGTACAAGATACTATCATTACTGCCTGGACAATTAGACATCCAACCCGTAATCGCAACAACCCAATTGCAAGATTAGAGCTCTACCAACTGAGCTATATCCCCCCGAGCCAAGTGGAGCATGCATGAAGGAATCAGATGCTTATTCTATTCTTTTCCCTGACGCAGCTGGGCCATCTTGGATGTGACGCCCCCAAATCTGCGTAACATCGATTACAGGACTTGGTGCTCACGATACACATACATAACCATGTAACTACATAAACTCCGAAAATAATAATAATAATAATATATATTCAAATAAAATCCCAAGTCTTTACAACCTTAAATAAATTGAAACTTTAACTTAGCATTTATCGCTACATTACATCATATGTGGAAATATAACTTATTACATAAATAACTCTCATCATTTCATCTTAGACTTTCCCTTGTCCTTGCCCGAGCCCTCAGCGTTATCAGCCTTTACTGAAAGGTTTAAGTAAGAATGAGCACAAATTGCCCAGCAAGTATATAAAGTAGTTTGAGAACATACATTAGAAGTAAAAGCATTAGTATGAATATTTCTCAACAGTTGAAATAATTATCAAGAGATAAACTGGAATATCAAGATAAGAGTTCTAGAATTCTCAATAGCATACTAAAGGGTGTTAGATACCCTGAACATTACTTTGTTTCATCGAAAACCATCATACGGTTTAACAATCAAATAGATTGTAAACAGTCTCTACAAGTACTCCAGGTGATCAGCCTATCGTACCCTACATTGTGCACAAGTATAAAGTCAAAGCAATTTGGATTGGTAAACATTAAATAGCTTTAAAGGATTGGAATTGTTCAAATGTTATATCATTTATCATCAATAATATCTAGCCGAAACAAAAAGCCAGAAAACATCCATGGAAACAGTTCGTTAAAGATGTAGAACTTGAAACTATAGCAGCTGTAATAATAATTGAGTAATCATCAATAACGCTTGCAAAGAAATTGTTGTTATATAACTTTACGACAAAGGAACTTGTACGAAAAAGTAAATAGCACAAGTCCATTACTAACCCTCAATGTAATAACAATGAGTAAGGATTGAATAATTGCTCAATAAAACTTAGGGTTAGGAGACTTACCTGATACGTCTTCTACAATTTACCGCTATCTACTAGCCCTTCATGTAACATATTCACATGTGTTACGTTAAGCAATTTGATTCTCGAACACCACTTCGAAGTGTAATGGTTCCCTTTTATTTTAATAAGATGATTAAACTCGCACTTATTCAAATGCAATTCAATTACATAACATGTTGCTATGTATAGGCTGTAAGACCCCGAATTTTATGAAATAAAAGTATTCAATTTTTCTATTCAGTAATTGGTTAAATTGATAAAAGTTAAAGTTAAGGGTGATATATGAAATTTTTTTTCAAAATAAGCAAGGGGGTATAAAGTATTCATTATTGTCGGGGAATATTCGTTTGGTCGTGGAATATTCTTTCCGTTTGGGAATATTCGTATTTACCAAGCAGCCCATGTGGGGCCCCATAACTGAAAGCGATTGGATGAAGAAAACGACAAATATAAGTTGGTTAAAATAACTACAGTAGTTGTTACCGTTAAGATCTGCTGAATACCCGGTGGTTAAAATACGAATATACGTGGTTGCACAAAGAGTAATACCAGATTGCATTGCACAATATTATTGAATTATTAATCCTTACGTAAGAAGGCACTACTCAATAATTTTCACAAAGAGTTACCGCTCAATATTTTATTTTATTGATTCAATAATTGTCATTGATATTTTATATTATTGTTGTTCAATAATTGTCAACGCACATTATCTCCATTATCGATCAATAATTCATATTATTTGAATAATATTATTAGATAGCATTATTGGCAATGTCTAGAAAGTTCTCATCAAGGAGAGGTTTGGTCACCTAATCAAGCTACCAAGAAGGAGAAATCCTTATCTGAAAGCCCCTCTTTCCTCGAACTACCGGTCATCATAAATGTGATTCTCAGAATATTATTTGTGAATAATTAATTATTGATTCATATGATAAGAAAATATTTATTTGATGTGGATATAAATGATGGATTTATTTATGTGGTTATAAGTGAAGGAATTAATGATGAGGTGTTTTATCAAGATTTGTCGAAAATGGAGAACAAAATATGGGATTTTCGTAAAATTAGTTTATTACTTGATTTTGTAAAATCCATAACTCTTTGTGTATAATGAGTTAAGAGATGAGCCATATATCAAAAGAAAGCCCTAGAAGTAAGCTAACTTTAGAAATTTGAATCACCCAAAAATTCTTTGTAGATATTTCGTGGTGAAATTTTGAATGAAATCGTCCAAGGACTAATAGTCCGAAAAATCGTTGTTCTTCAAATTTATATTATGTGAGTTATAAATTTTGATCCGACCGTTGGATCGTTGTAATTTTTGGATATGTTATACATACATAAGTTGAGTATATGTCCACAAATTTTGAACCGTTAAAAATGAACGAATGATTTGTTATGAATTTTAAGAGGTGACTGATTCGGAAATTAGGTTTATAATTGATTTTGGTGAAAAATTCTAGAATTGAGTGGACCCCACTTGTGGTTGGTGAAGAAATGTGCTGAATTTTATTTCAAATGTGGTGGGTGGGAATAGTAGCAGGTAAAGCCATCAGGTTGTAGGTTAAGTCTACTTCGGCATGCTAACATTTTCCTATAAATAGAGGGCTAAGTTAGAATTGAAAATCACACCGTAAACAAAGTTTTCTCTTTTTCTCTCTAGATTATCGAGTGTAATTTGTGAGTATTTAGATACTTGGTGAGTTGATATTCATCGCTGCAAGTTTCCTTCAAAGTCATATTCGATATCCCGCCGTAAGTCTTCTTTTTTGGTAGGTAAGGATAGTAAGGATATTATTTTTTTGTAATGATATTATTTCTTCAATATCATTATCTTTGAAATGTCGATCCAAGTTTTTATCAAATTTGGAACTTTTTCATGCTCTGGGTTACTATTCATGAGTTACTATTCACGAAGTTAGTATTCATGAGTTACTATTCACGAAGTTACTATTCACGAGTACTATTCATGAAGCGTGAAAATGTTTTTTGTGGAATTTCTATCTTTTGTGTGTCGGAGTTACTATTCACGATACTCAAGACTATTCACGATACTGACACTATTCACGAATCGACACTATTCAATCAAAAAATGAAAATTTTTCTTTTCGCCTAAAATATCTATTCGGATACTAGCTTTGATTATATCCATGTTTTGATCATTCTTGAATTTTACACCACTATGATTATTTTTGAGGTATTTTTGGACATGGATAAAACCAATACAAAGATGAATGATTTCTGAAGAATATCTTTGGCCCAGAGAGTAAAGATGAACAGTGTTTAAAATGAACATGACCAACTCGATGAATATCTTTAGCCAAGAGTGCAAAGATGAATTATTGATGAATATCGTTTGCTCGTAGTGCAAAGATGATCGGTTATGAATATCTTAAATTTGTGAGTGCAAAGATGAATTATTGATGAATATCTTTTGCTCGTAATGCAAAGATGACCTGTTGTTGAATATCTTTAGCCTGTAGTGCAAAGATGAATTATTGATGAATATCTTTGGCTTGTAATGCAAAGATGACCCGTTGTTGAATATCTTTAGCCTGTAGTGTAAAGATGAACTGTTGATGAATATCTTTGCCCGCAGTGCAAAGATGAATTTATTAGTATGATTATGAATGAGAACTGTGATTTGGTATAACCATGATCTTTGATGTTTCGTAAAGACAAGTGATGAAAATTATCTTTGTCTTGGATGAGGAAAGGAATTTAGAACTACAATTACGATTATGAAGTTATACACGTGATTGTGGACAGAATTGTTGATTGATGTTACAGGATAAAACATTGTTGGTGGATTTTTAACACGGAGAAGACAATAGACTTTATAGTCTATTCGACTCTTCTAATGGATCGCTCATTCCACCGCAACTATGGTTGAAAAGTTTTATCATCTACCATATGTTCTAAATCTCCGATTTATTATCGATGAAGACTATTGATAATTTATTTATCTTTAGTCATAATATTCTTTATCGAGCTAGTTGTGCTCACCCTTTGTTTCACAATTCCTTTCGTAATAAAAAAGTAAATGGGTCGAAAGCGGGGATAGCGAGGAATAGAGTGGTGGTCTATAGATGTTGAGGGTGAGGTGAATTTAACTTGGAATGGTGTTTTGTCACTATCATACAAGATGTCTAATGACATACAACCTCGTGTTATCATAAGACACGGTTGTGCTCATCCACTTGTCGAGTATATTTACAAGCACTACCTATATAATCTTGGTGTTTGTTTGGAGTATAATACCCAATTAGAGATAGTGGAGATAATGATATGTCAAGAGAAGACTCACCATTGGGAAGAATATGATAGTAATCTTCTCGCTTTTTCTTTGGGGTTTATCAAGTTAACCAAGGATAATTCTGTGGCCATATGATATCTACCATAACCTAAAAGCATGGCCTCCCATGTACGGGTTTCTCTTGAGCACTTCCCAAAGATTCTAATTTCTAAAATGCTTTTTGACTGCACCTTTATGTAAGGTGTCATGGTGACGTGTTATCCAAGTTGGTGTCCAGAGTTACATTTGGTATATATTGGTATCCAAACTCACAAAGATATGTGTTGTTGTATTTTGCATTTACAATTGTTGTAATAAAGTTGTAGTTATTTCGTATCATGTATTTAACGACTCGTAATAGGTTGGATGGAATGGACCTATTTTGGGGTTGTTACATTTGGTATCGAGCTTAGGGATATGATCTCCATGAGATCGGGAATAGAACTAGAGGAGAGAGAAAGTAAATCCTTCGCTAGTGTGTCCTACATAAGCTTATTTGTTGGTCGTCACCATAATATCGAGATATTAAGTGATATGTTAATTTGCTCAATTAACCTTTGTTTTGAAGTCAGATTCTAGAATGATATCCTCAAATACGTGAGATGAGCAATGGAGAAATCATGATGACAGGGGAGATAGAATCAAATAAAAACAAGGTATTCTCAACTCTTTGAAATACTGTGCACGTAAATTTTGGGACGAAATTTCATAAGGAGGGAGATCAGAAGACCCCGAATTTTATGAAATAAAAGTATTCAATTTTTCTATTCAGTAATTGGTTAAATTGATAAAAGTTAAAGTTAAGGGTGATATATGAAATTTTTTTTCAAAATAAGCAAGGGGGTATAAAGTATTCATTATTGTCGGGGAATATTCGTTTGGTCGTGGAATATTCTTTCTGTCGGGGAATATTCGTACGACGGCGCAGCCATGTGTGGGCCCCATAACGGAAAGCGATTGGATGAAGAAAACGACAAATATAAGTTGGTTAAAAATAACGGCGTAGTTGTTACCAAGATCGCTTGAATACCCGGTGGTTAAAATACGAATAATACGCGCGGTTAGCACGCATAAGAAAGACACCAGATTGCACAATATTGTTGAATTATTGATCCTTACGTAAGAAGGAACTACTCAATAATTTTCACAAGAGTTATCGCTCAATATTTTATTTTATTGATTCAATAATTGTTTGCGTTGATATTTTATATTATTGTTGTTCAATAATTGTCACCGCATTATTATCTCCATTATCGATCAATAATTCATATTATTTGAATAATATTATTAGATAGCATTATTGGCAATGTCTAGAAAGTTCTCACAAGGAGAGGTTTGGTCACCTAATTGCCGCCAAGAAGAAGAAATCCTTATCTGAAAGCCCCTCTTCCTCGAACTACCGTCATCATAAATGTGATTCTCGTAATATTATTTGTGAATAATTAATTATTGATTCATATGATAAGAAAATATTTATTTGATGTGGATATAAATGATGGATTTATTTATGTGGTTATAAGTGAAGGAATTAATGATGAGGTGTTTTATCAAGATTTGTCGAAATGGAGAACAAAATATGGGATTTTCGTAAAAATTAGTTTATTACTTGATTTTGTAAAATCCATAACTCTTTGTGTATAATGAGTTAAGAGATGAGCCATATATCAAAAGAAAGCCCTAGAAGTAAGCTAACTTTAGAAATTTGAATCACCCAAAATTCTTTGTAGATATTTCGTGGTGAAATTTTGAATGAAATCGTCCGAAGGACTAATAGTCCAAAAAATCGTTGTTCTTCACTATATTATGTGAGTTATAAATTTTGATCCGACCGCTGGATCGTTGTAATTTTTGGATATGTTATACATACATAAGTTGAGTATATGTCCACAAATTTTGAACCGTTAAAATGAACGAATGATTTGTTATGAATTTTAAGAGGTGACTGATTCTAAATTAGGTTTATAATTGATTTTGGTGGAAAATTCTAGAATTGAGTGGGCCCCACTTGTGGTTGGTGAAGAAATGTGCTGAATTTTATTTCAAATGTGGTGGGTGGTAATAGTAGCGTAAAGCCATCAAAGTTGCAGTGTTAAGTCCGCTTTGCGTCATAACATTTTCCTATAAATAGAGGGCTAAGTTAGAATTGAAAATCACACCGTAAACAAAGTTTTCTCTTTTTCTCTCTAGATTATCGAGTGTAATTTGTGAGTATTTAGATACTTGGTGAGTTGATATTCATCGCTGCAAGTTTCCTTCAAATATTATATCCGATATCCCGTTAAAGTCCGCTTTTTTGAGGTAAGGATAGTAAGGATATTATTTTTTTTTGTAATGATATTATTTCTTCAATATCATTATCGTCAAATGTCGATCTGAAGTTTTTATCAAATTTGGAACTTTTTCATGCTCTGGGTTACTATTCATGAGTTATTATTCACGAAGTTACTATTCATGAGTTACTATTCACGAAGTTACTATTCACGAGTACTATTCATGAAGCGTGAAAATGTTTTTTTTGTGGAATTTCTATCTTTTGGAGTTTGAGTTACTATTCACGATACTTCAGACTATTCACGATACGGCACTATTCACTTAATACTAAGACTATTCAATTTAAAAAATGAAAATTTTTCTTTTCGCCTAAAATATCTATTCTTGATACTAGCTTTGATTGTATCCATGTTTTGATCATTCTTGAATTTTACACCACTATGATTATTTTTGAGGTATTTTTGGACGGGATAAAACCAATGCAAAGATGAATGATTTCAAGAATATCTTTGGCTCAGAGTGCAAAAGATGAACAGTGTTTAAATGAACATAACTAATCGATGAATATCTTTAGCCAAGAAGGCAAAAGATGAATTATTGATGAATATCTTTTGCTCAGAAGTGCAAAGATGACTTGTTGATGAATATCTTAGCTTTGTAGTGCAAAGATGAATTATTGATGAATATCTTTTGCTCGTAATGCAAAGATGACTGTTGTTGAATATCTTTAGCCCAGTAGTGTAAAGATGAATTATTGATGAATATCTTTGGCTTCTAATGCAAAGATGACCCGTTGTTGAATATCTTTAGCCCAGTAGTGTAAAGATGAATGTTGATGAATATCTTTGCCCGTGGTGCAAAGATGAATTTATTAGTATGATTATGAACAGAACCGTGATTTGGTATAACCATGATCTTTGATGTTTCGTAAAGACAAGTGATGAAAATTATCTTTGTCTTGGATGAGGAAAGGAATTTAGAACTACAATTACGATTATGAAGTTATACACGTGATTGTGGGATGAATTGTTGATTGATGTTACAGTGATAAAACATTGTTGGTGGATTTTAACATGGAGAAGACAATAGACTTTATAGTCTATTCGACTCTTCTAATGGATTGCTCATTCCACCGCAACTATGGTTGAAAAGTTTTATCATCTACCATATGTTCTAAATCTCCGATTTATTATCGATGAAGACTATTGATAATTTATTTATCTTTAGTCATAATATTCTTTATCGAGCTAGTTGTGCTTTCACCCTTTTGTTTCACAATTCCTTTCGTGTAATAAAAGTGTAGTCGGGTCGAAAGCGGGATAGCGAGGAATAGAGTGGTGGTCTATAGATGTTGAGGGTGAGTGAATTTAACTTGGAATGGTGTTTTGTCACTATCATACAAGATGTCTAATGACATACAACCTCGTGTTATCATAAGACATGGTTGTGCTCATCCACTTGCCGAGTATATTTACAAGCACTACCTATATAATCTTGGTGTTTGTTTGGAGTATAATACCCAATTAGAGACAAAGGAGATAATGATATGTCAAGAGAAGACTCACCATTGGGAAGAATATGATAGTAATCTTCTCGCTTTTTCTTTGGGGTTTATCAAGTTAACCAAGGATAATTTCGTGGCCATATGATATCTACCATAACCTAAAAGCATGGCCTCCCATGTACGGTTGTTTCTTGAGCACTTCCCAAAGATTCTAATTTCTAAAACAGTTTTTGACTGTACCTTTATGTAAGGTGTCATGGTGACGTGTTATCCAAGTTGGTGTCCAGAGTTACATTTGGTATATATTGGTATCCAAACTCACAGCATATGTGTTGTTGTATTTTGCACGACAATTGTTGTAATAAAGTTGTAGTTATTTCTGTACCATGTATTTAACGACTGAGAATAGGTTGGATGGAATGGACCTATTTTGGGGTTGTTACATAGGCCACATGGTTAAATAAAAGAATCTAGGAAACATAAATTTTTGACATTTTATGGACCAAAACCTCCATCAAAAATTTGCATAAAACATGCTTAGAGGTCTCAAGTCGGTAAACCTTATTTTCCTTATTTTTGACATCACATATTTAATTAAACTCATTTATCCATATAACATCATTTATATGAAAAATACAAAATCCGTCTCAAAAATATTTCCTTTTTGGGATTTTGCAGAATATAGTCCGACATTGAACATATATTTTTCCCGAAATTTTTAAAATCCATCAACTATCTTTAAATAGTCCATAATAGCCAAATATTCTCAGATTTTTCATAAATCGAGATTAGCTCAAAAAATTCTGAAATTTCCAGGGTAAGCTCTTGTTATTTAGATGTACTTCTAGTAAAAAGTTTGTAATATTTGGACTTATACCCAGAGAGTTATTCGGGTATCTTTTCAAATAGTGTCTTTAGCCGTAAAATCCATAACTCTCAAACCGTATGGCCAAAAATTCTAAAATTTTTACAGGACCTTCATATCTTCTTATATTAAAACTCCAAATGTTTTTAGAATTTTTAAAGTACAAAAAAGTGGATGAAAATGCCCCCGAGACAGATTGATCCAAAATAGTCCCAATAAAGACATCAAATTTTAGTTTCTTGCAGCCACTTTTGCGATTTTATTCCCACTAATCTACAGATGATATGACCATGATACTTGGAAACAATAAACTTCATACAGCAAGGTATTTTACAAAAATATATCATTCATAAAATTAACACAATAAGACCACAAACTGGATGCCTAGAAAAGTGTGCCAGCACTAGTTCTATACTAAGAGAAATTCTGGAAATTTCCAGAATTTTGCAGATTTTTATTTCCAACATGTATGCGTACGATTTTCATAACTTGCTCAATTTAACTCCTTTTCTTATGACATTTAGACAGGTTGTACCTCATGCTATATACTATTTTATAAAATTATTACATACACTAATCGGGTCATAGAAACCGCGAATCCAAGGCTCCAAAAAACCCAAAAATTACAGATTACACTTTTTAACCAACTTTGACAAAAATCGTGATTTTGATTCTAGCATGCATGGATTCGATTCCTACTGTCCAGATCATCTACTCTCACATGTTTTCACATTTCACAACATCAAAATTCAACAAATTTCCATTTTTTGATTAATTTAGCATCTTAGAGGCATTTTATCAAACGTAGAGCATGCATTGCTTAATTTTTTTTTTATTTTCTATGAATTTGATGCATGATTAACATAGAACTTTTGTTGTTAACGATCTATAATCATCAAACAAAAGTAACATGGCAACACAAAGCCACAACAAATCATTTACCAATTCTATATGCATTTTCTTCTCATTTTTCTTATATAAAAAAATGGGTTCATGGATTACCTTTTGATGAATTCCTCCTTGGTTTAATATGATGCTCCTTCTCTTCACTTGTCAAATCCTCAGTAATCCTCCAAAAATCGTACTAACTCTCTTAAGCTCACAATTTTCTATCGGTTAAGAAGTATTTTAGCAAAAAGGAATGGTGTTTTGAGTGGGGAGTACTTACAGAAATTACTAACATATGAACCCCCACCCTTTCAATCCCCAAGTCATCAATTGCATCCAATTTAATCCTATTCATAAGTTTCATCACTTAATAAAAAGAAAGTGGGAGTTGAGAAAATGAAGAGATTTTGGGTTTGAAGAAAATGAAATACTCCCACTTCTTCAATTTGGTAATACACATAATATACTCCTCCATTTTGTCCCAAATTAATAGTCTAATGGGTCCCATCAGTTTAGCTGATTTCTATTTGAAAAAAAAATATTATTTCAATCAATTAATAAGTTATTTGATTATTTTACCCTCCGTAGCCAAATGTGTTTGATACTTATATTGATTCCTACAAAAGTCAACATTCCAAACATCATGGGACTATCTGTTTCATCAAAATCATCTCCGAAATTCATGGTTGACTTTTCCCTCGAAAAAGTCAATTGGTTGACTTTAACCAAAAAAGTCAATCGTGACACATTTTTGTGGTTATAGTCTAACCTGACTAATTTCGACGTTCCGGACTCGAATACGCAGTCCGCGTCTCTAAATTCCGCTCCGAATTCTAGCTCATGATTTAATACCAACCCATGTAATAAAAAGAATTAATTCCCCACTTAATCATTTAAATAGTTAAATAAAACTAAACCAACCATTTAAATACATCTCATCACATATCTTAACATAAACACATATACATCTAATAAATGAAATCACACAAGATTTTCATATAAATTCGTTTATTGATAATTACTAAATTACATACAAAATCTCGGATATTACATTCACCCTCCTTTATAAGGATTTCGTCCCCGGAATCATTACTCATCAAACAAAAATATTAGGGTAGTTTTTCATCATTTTCTTCTCGAGTTCCCACGTAGTCTCTTCGGCGTTGTGCTTCCTCCACACTACCTTAACAGAAGATATTATCTTATTTCTTAACACTTGTTCTTTTCTATCAATTATATGTACTGGAACCTCTTCGTAGGTTAAGTCCTTCTCAAATTGAATACGTTCATACTCTATGACATGCTTGTAGTTTTGCTTATAGGGTCGTAGGACCGAAACATGGAACATGTTGTGTATATGTTCTAACTCCGGAGGTAAAGCTATTTTATAAGATACCTCACCGAATCACCTTAACACTTCAAAGGGTCCTATAAATCTGGGACTAAGTTTTCCCTTCTTCCCAAATCTCATTTTTCCCTTTCCATGGAGACACTTTCAAAAACACATAAGTGCCGACGTCGAAGTCTCGTTGTTTCCGATGTTGATTTACATATTTCTTTCGTCGATCCTGAGCCATCGCTAGCCTAGCTCGTATTATTTTGATCACATCTACAGTTTACTGCACCAATTCTGGCCCTAGCAATTGTCGTTCTCCCACTTCATCCCAGCATAATGGAGTTCTGCATTTCCTTCCATATAAAGCTTCATAAGGTGGCATACCGATGCTCGCGTGATAACTGTTGTTGTACACAAATTCCACAAACGGTAGGTGGTCATCCCAGCTCCCTTTAAAATCCATAACATATGCTCTCAGCATGTCCTCTAACGTTTAAATAGTTCTCTCACTCTGCCCATCTGTTTGAGGATGATACGCGGTGCTCAACCTCAATTGTGTTCCCATGCGTTCTTGAAAAATTTTCTTGAAATTTGCTGTGAATCGCGGATCGCAATCCGACATAATTGATATCGGTACTCCGTGCCTGGAAACGATCTCTTTGATGTAAAGTTTTGCCAACTGATCCAAGGTATATCTGATCCTGATTGGAAAGAAATGCGCTGACTTGGTCAATCGATCAACAATCACCCATACTGCATCACAACCCTTCTGCGTAGTTGGAAGTCCTACCACGAAGTCCATCGTGATATGCTCCCACTTCCATTCTAGAATTTCTAACGGTTGAAGTAACCCGCTCGGTTTCTGATGTTTCGCCTTAACTCGCTGGCATGTTAAACACTTGCTAACGCACTCTGCGACTTCTCTCTTCATATTGGGCCACTAATAATGTTGGCGTAGATCCTGATACATCTTTGTACTTCCCGGGTGGATTGAGTAACTTGAGCTATGAGCTTCCTGCAAGATTTCTTCCTTTAATTCAGACACCGCTGGCACCCAAATTCTTTTCTCAAATCTTAATAGTCCATCACCACCCATACTGAATTTAAGCTCTGCTCCATCTAAAATTCTTTTCCTCACCTTCTTGCATTCCTCATCGTTGCCTTGTGCTTCCTTGATTTTGTCTAATAGAGTCAGATGAGCCTCCATTGTGAAGAATTTCCCCTCTGGCTCCCTCGGACTTTTTATCTCGAGTTCCAATCTAGCCATCTCCTTAATTAACTCCTCTTGAGCTGTTAGCATTGCCAACCTACCACTGCCTTTTCTGCTTAGCGCATCCGCTACCACGTTAGCTTTTCCAGGATGATATAAGATGTTGCAATTGTAATCCTTTATAAGCTCTAAACATCTTCTCTGTCTCATATTCAACTTCTTCTACGTGAAGATATATTTCAGACTTTTATGGTCTGTGTATATTTCACACCTTACACCATATAAATAGTGCCTTTATATCTTTAGGACAAATACTACCGCTGCCAATTCCAGATCATGGGTAGGATATCCCTTCTCGCAATCCTTCAATTAATGCGATGCGTACGCAATAATGTTACCATGTTGCATAAGCACACAGCCTAGTCTTTTGTGTGACGCATCACTGAAAATCACGAAGTCACTTGTATCGTCGGGTAAAGACAACACTGGTGCTTCACTTAGTCTTTTCTTGAGTTCCTTAAAACTCTCTTCACACTTCTTCGTCCAAAAAATTTTTACCGACGTCTTTGCTAAATTCTTCAACATTCCCGCTATCTTTGAAAAATCTTGGATAAACCTTCTGTAATAGCCTGTCAATCCTAAGAAACTTCTTACTTCAGTCGGTGACTTTGGTTGTTCCCAATTCTGAACCGCTTCCACCTTCGCTGGATCCACATAAATTATGTCCTTGTCGATCACGTGACCCAGAAATTGAACTTTCTCCAACCAGAACTCAAACTTCTAGAATTTTGCGTATAACTTATCCTTCCTCAACGCCCCCCAACACTAACCTTAAGTGTTCAGCATGATCTGTATTGCTTGAATACCCGACTAGATCAGGATATCATCTATGAACACAACTACGAATTTATCTAAGTATTGCTTGAATACCCGATTCATCATGTCCATAAACGCTGGTGGCGCATTTGTTAACCCAAACGACATCACCAGGAACTTGTAGTGACCATAACGAGTCCTGAACACTGTCTTAGGTACATCCTCCTTCCTCACCTTTAACTGGTGATATCCTGTCCTCAAGTCGATCTTGGAAAAATATTTCGCTCCCTTCAACTGATCAAACAGATCATCTATCCTAGGTAATGGGTACTTGTTCTTAATCGTCACCCTGTTCAACTCTCGATAGTCGATACATAGTCTCATCGACCATTCTCTTCTTTTCACAAATAAAACCGGTGCTCCCCAAGGAGACACACTCGGTTGAATATACTTCCTATCCAATAACTCCTGTAACTGTACCATCAACTCCTTTTTTTCTGTCGGTACCATTCTGTAAGGGGCTTTAGAAATCAGTGTCGTTCCCAGTACTAAATCTATAACGAATTCGACCTCCCGATCCAGCAGAAGTCCTAGTAATTCCTCCAAAAATACATCCAAAAATTTGTTCACTACTGGTATCTGTCCCATCTCTATCCCTGTTTTCTGCGTATCGACGATATTGGCCAAATATCCTACACATCCCTTTCTTAGTAACTTTCTCGCTTGCATCATCGTCAAACAACTTGAGTGTCTCTGCGACCTACTTCCATAGAACGCTACCTTAGACTAATCTAGAGTCCTAAGGTTTATACACTTCTTCTGGCAATCTATCATCGCTCCATGGTTAAATAACCAATCCATTCCTAGAATTACATCAAATTCTCCTAATTGAATTGGAATTAAATCCACAGGTAACTTATATCCCACGATGTCTACAACACAATTTCTATAGACATGGCTAACGAAAACTATTTCTTTTTTAGCAACTTCTATGTTCATAGGATATTCTAATTCTTCTAAGGGTATGTTAAATCGTTGGGAGAATTCATGCAATATGAAGGAACAAGTAGCACTCGAATCAAATAATATGTAAGCAGATATATCATTAATCGGAATGATACCTGAAACCACGTCCCTGGATGCGACCGCATACTGAACCGTCATATTCAAAGTCCTAGCTGTGGGTTGATTCTGAGTTGGTGGTCCACTAATCGTGAGATTTCCACAGTCGTGAAGCTATTCATCTGTAACACCGAGAGTTTGCTATATAGCCATGGTTTGACACCCTACTCAAATCTCCTCGTTTTTCCCTCTTTAGTGTCGACCTAGTGAGGCACGAACCTCGCTAGCTCGTTGAATTTTGCGGCATATTGAGGTACCATCATGTCTTCTTGCTTCAGCTCCAGGAATCGCATCTCCATGCGATTCTGCATACTAACTGGAAAATAGTTCTCGAAAAAGATTTTCTTAAACCCTTCCCAAGGTATCACACCTTCTCCAAATTTCGCTCGGTTTGCCTCCCACTGTGGTTAGCTTCACCTTCAAAGATGTAAGTGGAGAAGATTGTTTTCTAATCATCACCTACTCGGGCGACAGCAAATTCCTTTTCAGTTTCTTTGACCCAAGTTTGAGCTTCGATGGGTTCAGTGGTTCCTTTGAACTCGGGGGGTCTCGCGCTCTTAAAGTCCTTAAAGTGTGCCACTTGGGCCGCTGGAGGGTTATTGGCATTCGGGGTTCGATTCTGAAGTGCCCCCACTAACATGTCTACAAACTGCTATATAGGGTTCGGTGGATCTCTAGCATTACCGCCTGACCCCTCAGTTGTTTGATGACGTCTTCCGCTAGCCATCTATATATTTAAAATGAACTTAATGTTATTATCTTATAACTTACTTTATAGAATATATCATTCATAAAAAGAGAACTTAATCATCACATCACATACTTAAATAAAAGCATATTTATTTATAAACATAACACCTAAGGTATTTCATCGTCTTATAGCATTAAGCCATTTACATCACTTAAACCAAAGTACTTGGTAACACTACAAGAAAATGCTCTAATAGCGACCAAAACTATCAGCGACCGCACCTTCGGTCGTAGATAGGATTATTAGCGACCGACATTAGCGACCACCCTTGAATTCTTGATTATTAGATTATGTTAATTACCGAGATGCGCGTCCGCTAATTGTCATTGGTTCAATTTTACCTCCAAAAAATTGGCAGGAAATGTTGGCGCGGTAGTCATTTGCGACCACTCACCATAAGCGACCGCATTCGGTCGCGGATATTTCCACGTCATTTAAAATTAGCGTCCGCATACGGTCACTGATAGTGGTCGCTGATCTATTTCAATTAACCAAAACCAGTTTGTCACTATCAATCGCACAACAGAAGAAAAAAAGATGGAGAAAAGAAGAGGGAGAAGAGGGAGAAGGGGAAGAAGAGAAGAGGAAGAATAGGGGAAAATCGCCGCCGCCACCATCACCACTTCCACAGCCACCACCGACGCCACCGCTACCTACACAGGTAAGAAATTTTTCTTACTATTTTCCCAATAAGTGTACTAAAAAGGGGGTTTCTCTCTTTATTTTTTGCTTTTAAGGTCTACTGATCATGAGTTTATATACTAATCGTCAATTAAATTGTTGTTTGCATATCCATTTGTTTACATATCAATTATTCTGCTCATGCCAGTTTTCTGGCAGTTTTAGGAAGTGGTCAAGTGGGTCTAAGAAAATCTTGTTGTGACGGTATGTTCAATTGTATTAATCTAGTTCATTAGGCGATGTCTTCACTTTATAATTTGCCAGTCCTTATCAGTCTCTGCATCATTTCTTTGTTTATTGCAGCATATTTTAGTTCCTCAATAGTGATTAGGGGTGTAACTCACAGTATTGTTTACCCATAATTTTTTTTGGTACCTAGTTGGTGTTTTTTACTCTTTTGATATAATATTTTTTTGGGTAGCTAATTTTGGGTATATGACTCGTTTCAATAATGCAATTTGAAGCTGAATTATGGTTTTTTTTTTGTATTTGTTTTATGTATTTGTTTAAACTGATTGTACCACCATCTATCTCCCGACTGAAAGTTATGGGTGTTGCATCAATTGATTTTAGTACTCTAGATTTGTTGGAGTATAGCTTTTAACTGAAAGTGACATTCAAAATTTTATATAGCTCTACTTTGAATTTATTTCCATTTTATATAATATCATGCTTGTTTAATTAGGTGAGAAAACAACTACGTGCGAGGACCAATTGAGTTTTTCTTTTTTTCGCAAGTTGAGGTTGTGGATGTCTGTAAGCTTGACCGTTACTTTTCATGTCCTTTCTGTTTGGTCCTAGTAAGAATCTTCTTAGTTTGCAAGTTTGATCCTCACATGCTGTGGATACCTACAAAACTCTTTTGTAGGATATCTCTAGATTAAAATTGTTGCGGATAGTGTCTCTTTTATCACATGAGACATTATCCTGGAAGCACTGAAGAATACAGGATAGAGGTTATGGAGACAACTAAGAGAGTACTAGTTTCTAACATGAATGACACACTTCTTCTTTTCCAAATGTCCTATGTAGAAGAGTTTTTGTTGTGTTCGGATATGGACCAAGAACATGAGGCAATAATCTTCTATGAAAGTACAACATGAGGCAATATGAGCCATAAGTATGACTTAGCTTAGAATAGAAAGAAAATGAAAAGTATAAATATATATACATATAATCTAGTTGGCCACTTATACAAGTAAAATTATAAAATTTTCCTACATAACTATCAAACAAACTCTAAATTTGTAATTTTTTCCTACAAACTCCATTGTATATAACTTTTTACTACTTTAATTTGCATTATTATATTGGGAATTTGTATATTTCTCTTGGTTTGTGTCTTGGGTGCCTAGAAATGACAATATATGCATGCCGTCGTGCATGTGGCTAGTCCATATTATAGGGGAGACTCTAGCGAAATTTTTTTGTTGGTCGGGTAGTTGCGAACATTTATAAAGTACAATGAGCTAATCATATGCTTAGTAGCTAGTATACTCAAGTTATATGCTTAGTAGCTAGTATACTCAAGTCAAATGGTTACAAGTATGCTTAAGTCATATGCTTACAAGTATGGGCACAATATGTTAATCATATGTTGCTCAAGTCATATGCTTACAAGTATGCTTAAATGTTAATCATATGCTTACAAGAATGCTCAAGTCATATGGTTACAAGTATGCTCAAGTCATATGCTTACAAATATGCTCAAGTTATATGTTAACATTTATAATGTTGTCCGTAGTAGGTAGATGCGTGGAATCATGGACCTCTATTCGCATCAGTAGTTGGATGGCACGATGAAAGTCAAGTGCCCAGATAGTGCTACAAAATGAATTTAGAGAGTTTGGTTGCCAAGTGTTTTGGAGTATGCGATAGTCACCCTTAATGTATGAATGGTCACCGCAGATATCGATGTCCATGTTTGAAGTGTAAGAATGTAAATTATATGGACGAGAAATGGTAAACTATCATTTACTTGTTTCCGTTCATAAAAATTACGAAGAATGTTGGTGGGCACATAGGCGTAGAGAAGAGATGGTGGCATCATAGAAGTACACACCGCAAAGGCAAGAATACTCATCATATGAATGAAATGGTTCATGATATTGCAGGGCCAGATTTTGATTGGGAACAAGGTAGAGAGCAACCTATGAATTCTGATGTGAAAGACTTCTTTAAGTTGTTAGACGAGGGTAGCGAGCCATTGTGGCATGGTTGCACCAAACACACTACATTGTCTGCAGTGGTGACATTACTTAACATCAAGGCTGATCACAACATGAGACATAAGTGTTTTGAGTCGCTCTTAAAGGCCACTAAGAGTATATTGCCTGACGGTGAGAAATTACCTGGTAACTATTACTTTTGTAAGAAAATGGTGAAGAAGTTGGGTCTTGGATACCAAAAGATCGATGCATGTCCCAACGATTACATGTTGTTTTATAAGGAAAATGAACAGATGACAAGGTGCACGTTTTGCAGTCATGATCGGTTTAGGCCTAATAAAGAGGGTGTGACTACAAAAAAATCAAGTATACCATTTAAGATTCTAAGGTATTTTCCAATAACACGTCAGCTAAAAAGATTGTACATGTCTTCAAGAAAAGCTGAACATATGAGTTGGCATGCGAAATCTCCAGCTAAAGATGGAGAACTAAATCATCCCGCAGATGGGTAGGCTTGGAAAGATTTCAACTTAGCACATCCTGGGTTTGCATTGGAGCCTAGAAATGTGAGGCTTGGATTGTCCACCGATGGTTTCAATCCGCTTGGCCACTCAAATTGTTCCGTACTCACGATGGCTCGTGATTGTTACTCTGCATAACTTGCCTCCTTGGATGTATATAAACAAATGTACCATACTTGTTTTTTCACTGTGGTTCCCGGTCCTAAGAGTCTTGGAAATAACTTAGATGTTTACTTGAGACCTCTTATAGACGAGTTGAAGGTATTGTGGGAGGATGGAGTACAGACTTGGGATGTTGCAATGAAATCAAATTTTAACCTTAGGGCAGTGGTTATATGGACTATAAGTGACTTCCCAGCTTATGGTATGTTAGCTGGATGGAGTACACACAGGAAGTTGGCTTGTCCGTATTGTATGGAGCATACAAAGTCTTTCAATCTATCAAAAGGTCGAAAGCCTTGTTGGTTTGACCACATCGCTTGGTTCTTCTTTGGTAGATCACTCGTTTCGAAGAAATAGAGAACACTTCAGGAAAGGGAAAGTAGACAATGATATGCATGCACCGCGATTGTCGGGAACAGAGATACGAGATCGTGTGATGAGATTGTCGGTTAACCCATTTGGTAAGATTGATGCCACAAACATAATCAATGGGTTTGGAGAATCTCATAACTGGGTTCGAAGAAGCATCTTTTGGGAATTGCCTTATTGGTCTACAAATTTGATTTGTCATAATTTAGATGTGATGCATATTGAGAAGAATGTGTTTGATAATGTGTTTAACACCATGATGAATGTTATGGGGAAGATAAAAGATAATGATAAGGCACGTTTGGACATGAAAGACAGCCTACACTTTGTACTCAAACAGTACAAGTATACTACACTCCTAGTCCTGTTAGGAAAAGGGATAGACCGCCTACAGATTGGCAAGTTGTAATTCATACTCCCGCGCGCAGTTGTATCCAAGTAATAGACGGGGATTTCTACCAAGAGGAGATGCTTTATAGACCTCCTATAATAAATATAGAGGACAATAATGATATAATCCAGTTAGAGGGTGGAGATGAACCTGATGAATTGGATCCCGAGATGCTTATTGTGCTGTATGACAAAGTTGATAATTGAGGAAGAGTTATTGAATCGACAATCGACATAGAATCTGAAGAAGAAGATGGTTATGAATCTCCGATACTTGTACAAAATAATTCTAACTCAGACAACGATTTTCATTAAAATGTATGTTTAGTTTTAATTGTATTACAATGAATTACATATAGGAATGTTCTTTATATCCTTAACATGTTTATGTACCTTTCATTTATAGTTGTCGTAGTTAACTATTTTGCAGTCATGTTTATGTACCTTTCATTTATAGTAATCGTAGTTAACTATTTCATACAATTAATTGTCATTATTGTCCTTTTCTATAAAATGTATGTTTAGTTTTAATTGTATTACATACAATTACATATGTACATGTTCTCTATATCCTCGACATGTTTATGTACCTTTCATTTATAACTCATACTAATATCCTAAATTTTTATTTATAGATGTCTTCAACTCGCAAAGACGAAAAGTGCGGGTTGGATCGGGGCTCAATCATGTGCCAAAGGCCTTGCTAATCCGGATGATCGCATTCTTATACGAATCCGTCCTCCTCCGTAAAAGCACATAAGTTAAACATCGTATATATAAGGTTTTAATATTTCCATTATTATAAATATATATGATCGTAAATTATCAGATATTGTAGTGATTTTCAAGATAGTAAAATTGTGAAGTGCATTTCACAATTATGTTTACATGTAATCGCCCACGCCAATGATTACATGGGCGAGCACACCTCTCTACCCATAAGGATGCAAATTTATGAATTTTAGGTATATTTTTATCACTCGATAGATAATACATAGTTAATCAAATAATATTGTTTAGTAATGTTGGATTATGGTAATATAATAGTTTTAATATTATTATTGTTTTTTTATTTGTAGAAGCGGTATAGATGGGACGACACACATGCATCGCTTATTCGTATAATCGCTCGCGGTAAGTGCCTGCTCAAACTAAATATAATCTGAACAAGGAATGACAAAAAGCCCTGCACAATGCTGAGATTGACCATCCAGGATAGGGTGAGCAGTATATGCATGAGCATAGTCCCTGGTGGTGCGCACATCCCATATGGGTGCAGATATGTGACTAGTGGAGAGCTGAGAGCTGGGTCAAGAGACGCAAGACTACCACCTCAAGTAGATCCTTAGGTGTATCTGAAGGCGAAAAGGCAAAAGGCACGTACAAGGGTGGCAGTATATCACAGCTGCAGCATATTGCTGCTAGGGTACGTATATATAGTAAGCTTATTGGCTTAATTATTTGTTTTTATGTTTACAGTCATGTTTTTTAGCTAAAATATCATATATTTACATATTAATATGAGAACATGAACTATAGGAGTCTCAGTCTCAAGGTTAACCTATCAATTGGTTGGATGTGTAAGTGGCCACCCGTGATGGTCTGCCTGATGTTGTTCAGATAACGGTAATAAGTTAACTTTATACTAATATGTTGTTTATAAATTGTGATGACCTTTTTTTAGCATTTTTTTATTTATTTTTAACTATTTAATTGTTGACCTTCTGACAGGGCACTTATAAGGGCTTAATGAACGAGCGTTATCCTGAAGGCACCCTGCGTCCATCGATTAATCAAGAATTGTGGGAGAGGGCGTCCGTCATGAAGAAAAACTATATTAAAGGCCAAGGACAAAAACGACGCCTCACCATCAAGGGTATATAGGCATTTCGCTACCCACCACGTATAATATCATCAGTCATTCACCCTATCATACTCCTCTGGCCGACCGTGTGAGAGAGCGATCCGCCAGAATTGTGATCTTCTTCAGATATCTTTGGTGGGCATCTCAGATTCTCTTAGTCCCGATGAGTCAAGGAGGCAATGGCGGTAGCAAAGCAAGATCACAAGATCGTGGTGGAGACCAGGTATATATATCGATATTGTTAATGTCACTGTCTTACTTATATGTTTCACTACATTGTCTATTGTTTAGCTTTTCCCAATTCATAATAGTATCAAGACATGTAACATATATATTTTATTCTTTTGTTAATTACAGGGTACTAATTTGGATGATCCATGAAGAGCTAGACCAGTCATATATGTTAGATTTTTAAAGCCTTGCTAAACTTGTTTTTTAGATTTTTAAAGCATTGTACTCTTTTAAATTGATTCTTTGGACAATTATATTGGTTTATGATTCTATTATATGGATGATTACAATTGTATTGTGTTGGTTTATGATGGATGTTTATCATATAGTAGTTATCATGGATGAATGTTTATCATATGGTAGTTATCATAGATGGATGCTTATATATACTGTTGTGTGTTAGGACAGAAAGCAGGTACAAAGTAGGTTGTTTTTGGGAAATCAATAAAATAGGAAAAATATTTTTTTTAAAAAAGATTAGCGACCGCATGCGGTCGCTAATACTGAAACGCGGTCGCTAATAACTACTTGGAAACTAGCGACCGATTCGGTCACTATTACCGGTCGCTGACATGTGTGCCATGTCACAGCTGATAAATGACTCAGCATGAGGTATAATAGCGACGGATTTGGTCGCTGGATAATCGGTCGCTATTGTTGGTCGCTGATGTCCATCCAGCGACCAGATTATCTGCGACTAAGATCAGCGACCGAATGTGGTAGCTAATACTCATCTACGACCATATACGGTCCCTGATATGTGGTCGCTGATAAGCTCTTTTGTTATAGTGTAAAAACCAAAACTAAGTTTTATTTCATAGCTAAGCGTTCTAAACGCTAATAGTAAAAGTTCATCACGAATAAACTAAAGACCCCGCCTAATGGTGTCTTCGTGTTCTTCATCTGCCATCTCCAGCACCATCCCATGGCTTATGGTATGTCTAGATCGGTACTCTTCATGTGGAAAGTGAAACACCTTATGTTGGAACCTCCCATGTGCTAACTTAAATACATACTTCATCGTGTCCATCCTAACCTTCTTATCTCTCACTTCACCTTCTAACTCACTTTTTAGCTTCTCGGCCCGAACACAGTCTCTCCTCTCATCTCCCCAGAATGTAGTAATAATCTGCTTATCAGTTTGGACTCTGAATCCTCGACTCTAACCCATTAATGGTATTCCCCAAGTGGGTCCTAATAGCTTCTTTCTCATCCTCCAGCCTATCCGCCTTCTGGTCTAATGTCCGCAGCTTGTCAGCCAGATCCCCGTTCCTAATTATCAAGTGGTGCACCAATGCCTCAAGCAATGCTGCAGCTTGCTGCTCCCCCTGACACAGCTCCTCCAACTCATGGACCTTGTCGTCCAACTCCGTAATCCTATCCATCAACTCATCCAACAAAGTATCCTCAGGTGCTTCTTCGGAGTCCTTGTGACGCCCCCAAATTTAGGTGCTTGAAACCCGAATTCAGTGCTTCACGATACCATTTCTTTTAGCGGAATAATAATAATATTGTCATAAATATCAAACTTAATTTACATATCAGAGTTGTC
Source organism: Panax quinquefolius (assembly GCA_020205615.1). Lineage (NCBI taxonomy): Eukaryota > Viridiplantae > Streptophyta > Magnoliopsida > Apiales > Araliaceae > Panax > Panax quinquefolius. Next base: position 94,054,153 of record CM035158.1, on the reverse strand, counting down.
TAAATCCCAGGTACGCGACCTTTAAAACATTTCATTACATGATAAATAATAAATATTATCATCTTATTTAAGTCTAGCTATTACATAAGATAACACAAACTTATTCTGTTAGCTTTCCTTTCCCTTTGTTCCTGGCAGAGCCTTCAGGTTGATCATACTTAACAGGAAGCATTTAAATTATGCAAGAATGAGCATTTAATTGCCCAGCAAGTAATAGCAGTCAATAAAAGTTAGCTGAAAGAATTAAATGTTTACTGTAAAGGACACTTCTACAACGAATCAATAGTTGTGAAGTAAGCTGAAACAATTCTAATCAACATATCAATTCTAATTCAAATTTTTGAAACTACGTATTGACTATAAATAGAGAGCAGTTAATAGACTATGAACATAGTTTTCAGTTTTCAAAACGCGTAAATGTAACTTCATCTCAGAACCGTCATAACTTCATCGCACGGGGGTGATCACCTAGTTATGCCTCAGATTGATCAATACTACATACCAGAACGATATTTTCTTTCATCTTATCCGCCTTGGGCGCACAAAAGTTTCCCAGATTTGGGATGTTCATACTTAGTCGGGAATCCGAACCAAAACAATTTGGTTGGATATCAATAGGATTCTATCATGTTCAACGATATTTTTAAATCTATGTCTAGCCGTGTCCAATAGTTTAGACGAATTTTAATTAAGGTATATATACTGGACATCAACAAGTATATATCAACATGTACAATAATTATCCAAGTGAGGGCACTTGTATAATCATACTTAGAATTTATTGAACAGAATATATCTGAGTCTTACAGTAATATTGTACTGATAAACAATGAACGAATAAAGTTTGAGAACTTGTATGAATACAATTGATTGGATATATAATCAATAACAATAGAGTTTAATAATCTGGCACAATGATAATATAATTCTGAAACTTTCTTACTCATGTCCATTTCATAAAGTAAATGTAAAGGTTAGGATACTTTCACAACGTAAAGGATAGTTCAGATACTTGCACAATAAAAGTAGGGTTTGGATACTTGCATGAATACTATGATTATTAACAATAAAGTTTAAAAACCCGTATAACTGGAATATAATTCAGTAACTTACTTACGCAGGTTTATTGCATAAATAGATATAAAGAGTAAAGATACATGCCATAAGCGTAGTTTATCCACGTTAATAAATCAACACTTTCGAATCCTATTTATACCGTATTATAAGCACAAGATGCTCATTAGCTAACACATTCGTTAATCAAGCTCGACATGATTCAAGTATGCACATATGGTACGAAATCAGCTTATATGTTTATCAAGAAATTAATTATCTAGTTATTTCATAAGCAAATTTAGAATGCTCAAGGTTAAGTTCTTTTATAATATAAACATCATGATATTACTTAATCCTCACATATATACATGTATCAGTAGGTTTTAAACCACTTCTAGCAATATAGGCATCATATAAGTTAACTGTCCAAAATCAGATTGCACGATCTCAAATCCAGATCGGGCGTAGCCATGATTTTACTTAAGCTTCTAAACTTTAGTGGTCAATGTTCTCCGCTGCCAAGCCAAGACTCAACTGTTGCCTTGTGGTTTCTATCCGGCTTGAACACAACATTCATTAATAATATGTTTTGTCATGTTAAAGGTCTGTTTATGCTTCTCAAGTCAATCTAGGTTCCTTCTTTCATATCATGGTTCTAAGTTAAACATTTCAACAAGTTAAGGCCATTCAAGGAAATGAAACCACAAAGTCTAACATGCCTGCCTTTTAAATATACAAGGTAGTCAAATAACTCATATTAGGAATGCTTGTGATTATTCATAACACATGTGAAATTAGCATCGCTTTGGTTGAAAATATGCTTCGTTTATACTTTACTTGAATTATGATAAACAAGTATGGTATATATATGTTTATGTTGTATGAGTGAGTCTAAGAGTATCATCAAACATGATCACAATTATCAGATTCTAACCCTCAAGGTAGTATGTTAACATTCTCGTTCAAAGTTCGTATTTTCATTACTAACTTTACTAGTAGGTTCTACATGTTCAATACATATGGATCATTTATGACATCTTAACCCTTTAGAATCTAGATATTCATGTGATGCAACTATATTTTGAAAATATGTTCAAGTTTGCTTTTGAAACTATTTTAAACTTGAACATTGCAATTTAATACATACAAGACAACTTTAAGGCTCTAATCATATGTAGTCAAGTCATGTTATCATGTTTGTAAGGTCAGAATATAAAGCATATAGTAATCATGCATGTTAGCTCACTATACTAAGTTAAAAAACTTCTTTAATACAAATCCTAAATAAGGTGGTCATGTTCAAAGGAACTATGAATCATATAAACACAAGTTAATGGGTTACTCATGCCTTTCTAAATCATACCAACATGCTTACAAAGTCAGTATATGAACATAGCATACATACATCTCAAGTTCGTTTCTAAAGTCCTATTATTTATCTAAACTATATGCTTTTGATCTTCATGTATGTTATCCTAGTAAACATGCTCACATTAGGTTAATATACTTATATATACACATTAAATATGCTTGCATGCTAGTTTAAGTCATAATAATTGATCACATTTAGCAGAATTTTTAATGTAAGACTAAATCGAATAGATACTTAAGACAACTACGCCATACCATCGTTAATCCGTAAGCAAATGCTACGTGACCGGTTCGAGCCAGAAAAGTCCGCTTGACGTAACTTTAGTCCAACACAGAAATTATACACAAACTTGACTCTAAACATTCATATATCAAATTAAACATGCTTGTATGATTATATAACAAGTATATGAACATTACCCAACCCATTTAACATCTAACTCCACATAATCAAGAATTTGAAATTCAAGAATGGAATTTTGACAGAAACTGAAAATGAAGAACAAGAAGAATCTTATACCTTTGTAATTAGCTTGGTAATTCACACTTCTTCTACTGATATGTAAACAATCACTCACTCTATCTATGCTTTAAATCCCACTCCTTAGAAATTCTCAGCAATGGAATTTAGAGAAAGAGAGTTCATACTTCTAGAAGAAATTTTACACAGACATTGAAATTTCCCATTGAATCAAACTCATGAACTGAAGGATTGCATGAAGGTTAACAAGGAGTTGGTAGAGGGTAGTTGAAAATCATCATAACCACCACTCCCCCATAATCATCAGCTAAAAAAGCTTGGAAGAAATAAGAGAAAATAGGCCTTAGCCTTTATGGGATTCACGCGAAGGAGAAATGAAGAGCAAATGGGACACAAATTTTGGGACAACTCAAATACTCAGCAATCTTGTAATACTTATACAACTTCCTACTCTTATGTTATATAGTATACACATATCAACCATACATTAGTTATAATTTAATGTCACAATATGATTTACATAATTAATATTTCAAGGTAATAGATGTAATATGAAAATGTAACATACATATAATACATGTACATTTTACTACACCGATATACTTTATTAAAATAATAGTTTAAAATATGTTCATGATATATTATTTATACATATTGTCACATACACCTTTCATAATGTATTTATAACATATAATTCCAATATGCTCAATCCTATTGCTTCAAACAATGTAGTTTAATAAGACTTAATATATAGGGTTGTTATATATAGTATAGTCACATAAATGCCACATTACACTATATAGTTGCATTCAATATATTTTATATATATATTTTAATTATTGCACACTTGCATATAATAAATAATGTAACCTTAATAACTTATTTGTTTTATGCCAAATAAATTATTCACTTTCTTGATTATTTAACACCAATATTAATTAATCCGTTTCTCATTGATTAATGTAATTATAGATCTTTATAACAATTTTTATTATATTTATGGACATACTGCTAACAATAATAATCACATATCATTTAATCAATATTCTACAATAATAATTAACAATTAATATTAATTAATTGTTCATTTAATAATTCCTTCGTCGATTAATATTATTATTAATATTTCCTACCACCGCACCACACAAGGCATTCAACAAGTTTGTTACAACTCCACATTAATCACTTTAATATAATTGAGTTAACTCGTCACATAACATGAAAGTATTTATATTCAAATAAATATTTATTCCCTTAATATATTCATAAGATGTGGAAATTCTCGGGTATTACATCATTTATAATAATCCTAATAATCATAACATATATACAATAATCATATATTCACGAAAAAATAAATAATAACTATTTTTATCACAAAATTAATTTATTATAAGAATATAATCTATAACGATCAATAATTCTTAAAAAAAATTATTTATAATTATTCATGTATTAATTAAATTTTATTTATCACATATGCACATATACTTTACTTTGCACATATTTCCACCTTTATATATATATATATATATATAAATTTATATACAAAATTTCTTATTTAATTAAGTTGAAAATATTTTGTTATTACAGTCCTCCTCGGGCTCCTCTCCCTCTTCAGGATACTCCTATGGGTCTGCAGTCACCACGCCTCATTATAAGCTCGTGCACAACCGCCACCAACTGCTCACTCACAACGTGGATATCTCTAACCTTCTCTTCTCCTGACATCCTTCAAACAAGACAAAATAACTCAGTTAGTATTTTAAAATAGATGTTTTTTGTTTTTAGAAAAAAAAAAATTAGATTTGCCACAACCCCTAGAACTCTACGTGAGTTCATCTCCTTATTTTCTCCACTAACTTCCCTAAGGTTATAGTCTAAGGTTCCCCACCTAAGGTTTATAACATATTGCTTTGATACCAACCTGTGACGCCCCCAAATCCGTGTAACATCGATTACAGGACATGGTGCTCACGATACACATACATAACCATCTAACTACATAAACTCCGAAAATAATAATAATAATAATAATAATAATAATATATATTACATATATATTCAAATAAAATCCCAAGTCTTTACAACCTTAAATAAACTGAAACTTTAACTTAGCGTTTATCGCTACATTACATCATATGTGGAAATATAACTTATTACATAAATAACTCTCATCATTTCATCTTAGACTTTCCTTGTCCTTGCCTTTGTAGCCCTCAAATTGCTATTAGCCTTAACTGAAAGGTTTAAGCAAGAATGAGCACAAATTGCACAGCAAGTATATAAAGTAGTTTGAGAACATAAATCAGAAGTAAAAGCATTAGTATGAATATTTCTCAACAGTTGAAATAATTATCAAGAGATAAATTGGAATATCAAGATAAGAGTTCTTGAATTCTCAATAGCATACTAAGGGGTATTAGATACCCTGAACATTACTTTGTTTCATTGAAAACCATCAGACGGTTTAACAATCAAATAGATTGTAAATAGTCTCTACAAGTACTCCAAGTGATCAGCCTATCGTACCCTACATTGTGCACAAGTATAAAGTTTAACTCCATAAGCATAAATGGGACTATATGCCCGACATCTGTTTGCCCGATTATTCAGGTTGTTCATCTTAGTATTCATGCGGGACCTCACCCAAGCAACTTAAATTGGTAAACATTAAATAGCTTCAATGGATTTGAATTGTTCAAATGTTATATCATTTATCATCAATAATATCTAGCCGAAACAAAAAGCCAGAAAACATCCTTGGAAACCGTTCGTTAAAGAAGTAGAACTCTAAAGTATAGCAGTTGTAATAATAACTGAGTAATCATCAATAACGCTTGCAAAGAAATTGTTGTTATCTAACTTTATGACAAAGGAAATTGTACGAAAAAGTAAATAGCACAAGTCTGTTACTAACCTTCATTGCAATAACAATGAGTAGCCCTTAGGGTTAGGAGACTTGCCTGATACGTCTTCTACAATTTATCGCTATCTACTAGCCCTTCACGTAACCTATTCACATGTGTCACATTAAGCAATTTGGTTCTCGAACACCACTTCGAAGTGTAATAGTTCCCTTTTATTTTAATAAGATGATTAAACTCGCACGTATTCAAATACAATTCAATTACATAACATGTTGCTACGTATAGGCCACATGGTTAAATAAAAGAATATGGGAAACATAACTTTCTGACATTTTATGGACCAAAACCTCCATCAAAAATCTACATAAAACATGCTTAGAGGTCTCAAGTCGGAAAACCTTATTTTCATTATTTTTGATATCACATATTTAATTAAACTCATTTATTCATATAACATCATTTATATGAAAAATACCAAATTAGTCTCAAAAATATTTCTTTTCTGGGATTTTGCAGAATATAGTCCCATATTGAACATATATTTTTTCCAAAAATTTTAAAATCCATCTACTATTTTAAAATAGTCCATAATAGCAAAATATTCTTAGATTTTTCATAAATCGAGATTAGCTCCAAAAATTCTGAAATTTTCAGGGTTAGCTCCTGTTATATACATGTACTTCCAGTAAAACGTTCGTAATATTTGGACTTATACCCAAAGAGTTATTCGGGTATCTTTTCAAATAGTATCCTTAGCCGTAAAATCCATAACTCTCAAACTGTATGGCCAAAAATTCTAAAATTTTTACAGGACCTTCATATCTTCTTATATTAACACTCCAAATGTTTTTCATAATTTTTAAAGTAAAAAAAGTAGACGAAAAATGCCCCTGAGATAGACTGATCCAAAATAGTCCCAAGAAAGACATCAAATTTTCGTTTCTTGCAGCAACTTTTGCGATTTTATTCCCACTAATCTACAGATGATATGACCATGATACTTGGACAAAATAAACTTCATACAGCAAGGTATTTTACAAAAATATAACATTCATGAAATTAACACAATAAGACCACAAACCGGATGCCTAGAAAAGCGTGCCAACACTAGTTCTATACTTAGAGAAATTCTGGAAATTTCCAGAATTCTGCAGATTTTTATTTCCAACATGCATGCTTACGATTTTCATAACTTGCTCAATTTAACTCCTTTTTTTATGACATTTGGACAGGTTGTACCTCATGCTACATACTATTTTATAAAATTATTACATACACTAATCGGGTCATAGAAACCGTGAATCCAAGGCTCCGAAAAACCCAAAAATCACATATTACACTCTTTAACCAACTTTGACAAAAATCATGATTTTGATTCTAGCATGCATGGATTCGATTCCTACTGTCCAGATCATCTACTCTCACATGTTTTCACATTTCACAACATCAAACTTCCACTTTTTGATTAATTTAGCATCTTAGAGGCATTTTATCAAACGTAGAGCATGCATTGCTTAATTCTTTGATTTTCTATGAATTTGATGCACGATTAACCTAGAACTTTTATTGTTAACGAACTATAATCATCAAACAATAGTAACATGGTAACACAAAGCCACAACAAATCATTTACCAATTTTATATGCATTTTCTTCTCATTTTTCTTATATAAAAAAAATGGGTTCATGGATTACCTTTTGATGAATTCCTTGTTAGGTTTGCAATATTCAAGAACGCAATCAAATTGCAAAAATAAGCGGAAACGTGTAAAAATCAGAGTTTAAAATTTTACAAACCATAAACCCGGATCACCCTTTATGCACAATTATTAATTAAACGAAAAGAAAAAACAAATAAGAATCATACCCTTGAAGATCGAGCTTCCTCAAGTACAAGTTCACCTCCAAATCCTTTCGCGTTCAACTTGAATTCACTGGGTTTGGTTCCTTCCTTTGATCAACGTTAGCCACCCAAGTGTTTGGCCTCTAGAGGTGATCCACCAAGGAAGAAGGAGGATTCAAGAAGATGGATGGTTGGCTAAACCCTAGTTTTTCTATCTCTATAGAAAAAGAGCGTACTCTCCAACTTTTTGGAATTGCGTATATTTTGATATCTGATATAAGACTCCTCTTATAAAGATATCAGGTAACCTTATTTAATAAAATAAGGTATTATTTAATTAAACTCTTTTAATTAAATGGGCTCCTAATCTTATTAGGGATAATTAATTAAACTCCTTTAACTAATTTTCCTCTTAATCCTATTAGAATAAATGAGAGTACTTATATTAAATTAATTTCTAAACTCTTTAGAAATTAAAATAATAATAATAATTGTAATAATATTAATAAGATTCCTCTTATTAATTTATATTTAATATTAAATAATAAATATTAAGCTATTTAATTTATTCTATCACCATAGATTAAATTAAATATACTTAACATATTATTACGATTATGCCATTAACTTCTTAAATAATTATTCTTCCTTTTATGGTGTGACCCTTTAGGTTCTCCATATTAAACCGGTTGTGAATAAATCAATTAGAACAATTCTAATCTTATTTAAATAAATAAATTAAACAATTAATTTATTTAAATAAATAATATTTATTCTACAATAGGGATAAGCCTCCCTAGCGATCAACGACTTTCCAGATAATATAGATTTCAACATTAATTGTAAAATAACCTTTGAGTAAATAGTTACTGTACAATTCAATCCTTCCACCATACAATGTCCCAATTAAATATAAGACATGGAATTACTGTCAAGTCTTATTTTATTTAATTATATGTATTTCGATCCTTAAATGCACAACTCCAAATAATGCAAATTAGAAACTCCTTTCTAATTTCATTCTGCCTTGGCCAAAGACTACTGGGTTGTCATTTATCGAATCACATAGGACATTTCTCTTCTTTTATTAGAAGTGGTAGATTCTTTATTGATCATATATTATCTCCATGTATAACTTGTTATACCCAAGCATGCCCTTTGATATACCCTAAGGGTCTTAAGGAATAAGTCAAAGTATAACTCATCATACACAAGATACTATGATGATCTCAAGTCCAAGGATTACTTGTACTACTATCACTACAGGAATTCCTATTGACAGGCAAGTAAAACTCCATTAGGTATTCCTTAGCGAGCCATGTTCAGTGAACTTATTCTCTAATAAGCACCTACATACTTGCTTTAGTGTCTCCACACAAATGATCATGAGATCAATCATCCTCATCCAATGAGCAAGCAACGTATGTACCAATCTATCCGGATTCACTAATCCCCAATTTAGTAATCCAATGATTGGGAACTATTTTATTTTTAAGCTTTCTAAGAATTTAGATCTCATTAGAATGATCATCATCATTATTCTAAAAGCATTGCTTAAAACAATGGGTTTATCACAGTTATAAAACAAAGATCATGTAGATAATTAAAAGCCTTTAATAAATTAATACTTTTATTAATAAATGAATAAGATTGTTACAAAGTATATGCTTTATCATCAAACATGATTGGCTTGTGTGCATACTACTTTCAATCTCCCACTTGCACTAAAGCCAATCGTCATGGTATCTCATACTCTTCTTCTCTAAGTGACGATTATCCTGCTTTGTTCGATAAGCTTTAGTTAATGGATATGTAATGTTGTTCATGAGAGTCCACTATCTCTATAGTGATTTCCCATCTTTCAATGATTCTAATAATCAAATGAAAGTGCCACAACACATGTTTAGATCCAAGATGAGACTTAGGGACTATTCCTAGTTCAGAATGAACTTTTAATCCAAACAATCAACTTGCGACTTCATTTATAGCTATATACTTTATCTTTATCACTAAACCAAAGAACTCTTTCATTGTTTGGAACCTTTCCAATTCAACGCACCTTTGCTCAAGATAACGCTTTACCTTAAAGTGGATTTTTCTCATCATCTTGTCTGCATCTGAAAACTTGAGTCCATTAAGCCCTCTAGTTTTAATTTAGACCCACCATGAATATGATCACATCCTTAGTGCCAAGCTAAGCACTTTAAGATGTTTTCACCGACTCATAGTGAACTTCTCCATAATATGACTGATCAACATCAGGTCTCGTACATTTCATTGCATACATGATTGTCACTCATACGACCTCTCTTTTCAGGAGTCTGTGGGGACTATTAAGAGAGATACACTCCATAGCTCATCGACATGAGACATCTCTTGGAGTTTGTCATGCTAAACGACTTTAGCATCAAATGAATATACGTTCCTTGGGTTAAGTCGAGCATCCTCTTAAATCTATCTATATAGATTTATATCCCCAATTAAGATACTCTTCCAAATCATTCATGGAGGAATGTTTAGACAACTTTATCTTTACTGATTGTAGCATTGGTATGTCATTCCTTATCCGTAGTATATTAACATATAGTACTAGGAATGTCACGATGCTCCCACTGACCCTTTTGTACACACTAGAAGTCTTACCTCATTGAATGTAACTCTGGATCATCATCTTCTATGATGTGTACCTCATCATCATCATCCATGATGAATCCATACCTCCTAGGTATCTTTGGTACTATTCCGTTTTACGATTCTGGGCCAGGTATAATAGGTCTATCTACGGGTTCCTCTTAATTGACTTATAGTATTTTGTGGTTCTTGAACTCTTCAAGATCTATTATCCTCCCACTAGCCCCTTTTAATGATAAACACTTTTATCTTAGAAGGAAGCGTGTTTCACAACAAACACCTTTCGCTAAGTAGGATTATAGAACATATACCCTAAACTTACTTTAGGATGTCCCACAAATCGACACTTATCAAATCTTGTCCCAAGTTTATCCTTTAAAACCTTTTCACATAAGTTGGACAACCCCTTATCTTAACATACTTAAGATTAGGAATCCTCCCTGTCCATAACTTTTATGGAGTCTTCTAATGGATTTTGAGGTTACCTTTTAGTAGATATGTCTGACCATTTCTAGGACATGATCCTGAAGGATACCGGAATGTCGGTAAAATCATTTTGGACCGTACCATGTTCAACAAGGTACGATTTTCATTCAGATACATCAATCAATTATTGCGATCGATGATGTGTCCATTATGAGAAAACCATTTGAGATGATCTAGAAACTTATTGCACAAGTATTTATTCCTTGATCTAATCAAAGAATCTTAATACATTGCCAATTTGTTTCACTTCTGAATTCTTTGAACCTTTCAAATAATTCACTCTTGTATTTTAGTAAATACACACATTCAACTCTTTGAATGATCATCTCCTTTTCTTATACTAATTTGTTCAATATGCAAAATTATTTTCATGTAAGTCAAGTATACAAAATTTATTAAGTAATATTCCAGTTCTATACAAAACATTATTAGAACAACAATTGTTCTTCATTATAATACCAAAGATTTCATTGTCCAACAATAAAATGGAAATAATATTTTTAACAAGAACTGGAATACAATAACAACTTATTGACTTAATTGATTTGCCCGTAGGCATTGCTAAACTATAAGTTTCTATGGCTAATATGCAGCAACCTTTTCTTCATTTCCCACACATAGGATTACTTACCTTGTTTAACTTTCTACTTCTGCTTGGTCCCTTAATAAATCTTTATTTATGATAACCAAAGTCGGTATCCAATACCCTAGTAGAACCTTGACTTAAAGAAAAATTTATTTCAATCATGAACAAAAAGCGTATTATGGCAAAACTTCACTAAGCTTCTTTGGTTAGCCTCTGCAAGATGCTTCTTGCAGTTTCTTTCCAGTGTCCAGGCTTATAGTAGTGTAAGAAAACTCCTTTGCTATCCGTATCAGTTTTGTTCTTATTATCCTTTGTTTTTGCCTTTTCATTTACCTTCTTTGAATCGTTCTTCTTTTTAGAAGATCCTTTGGCCCCTACCAGTAAGACTTGGTTTTTCTTGTTTGGAAAGTGACTCTCAACATTTTTCAACACGTTAAGCAAATCAGCGAGGCTGATATCTAGCTTGTCCATATGAAAAAATTCACAACAATTGTGAAAGGAGTCCGAGAGTGAGTGCAAGATCAAATCTTGGCTCAACTCTCCATCCATGACAAAACCAGTTGTCCTAATTGATCAATCAAATTGATTATGTTAAGAACTTTTTCTGCATTTATAGTGCCATTGGCCATTCTAGATCGGAAGAGCTCCTTAGATATCTGATATCTATCAGTCCTACTTTCCTCACCATCAACTACTTGATGTGCAAGAATATAGTAGAAGCATCCATAGTTTCATGCTTGGCTGAAGCTCAAGCTACTTTCATAGATGCGAGCATGATGCATTGAGCCAACTGTGCTATCATCTTGCCACTTTCTAAAAGTAGCAATCTCTTCCTCAGAGGCATTGTCTGCAACCATTGTAGGGATAGGCATATTAAGAACATAAGATAGCTTTTCAGCTATGAGAACTATTCTCAAATTCCTTAACCAATCCGTTTAATTCGGTCCGGTTAAATAGCATCTAATATGCTTCGCAGTGATAGTAATTTTAGACATTATAAAATTCTGTAAATGAATTTATAATTAACAACATTTTAACATACATTCTTTTATTAATTACCAAAATAATTTAGGTCTTGTTTTAAATTGGTATCTCCCACTATTTTCTTCAAACTATATTACCCTCAATATATATAGTTCGGTAAAATCTAATTAAAGATCTGCTAGTGAGAATAAGGATCCCATTTCAAATGTATATAGCCTTGTGGTGACACAACAAACTATAATAAATAAATAGGTAGACAACTTTTGTCAATTACATCAACTATGCAACTCCTTGTATTTTGCCTCTTAGATTATTTTGATCAAGTGGTGGCACATCCGAATCAAAATTATCCAAGTTAAGTCCAACCTAGCACTCCATATATTCAAAAAAGAAAAATATCATCCTTGTGGTGACACAACAAAACAATATTGTTCAATTTTCTTTATAAGCATGAAATGTGATAAATTAACATCTTAAATACTTAATACTTTCCTTGTGGTGACACAACAAACTCATATTAAATATTTAATACTCTATTAATTTTATCATGCTAGAAGGCGGCGCTCGATATTCCAAATATCTTTGAACGCTTAGGACTTAATATAAAAATTGAGGGGTTTGTTATTAATTTGTCTCATCTTGTTTAGCGCGCATTTATATATATATATAAAATATACGCGCCATATTAATTAACATGCGAAGCATTTTTGCATAATATATAATATATATAGTATAAGCATGCACATATAGAATACTATATTCTACCCGGATTGATTATGGACTTTTGTTCTAGTTTGGTTCACTAGAGTCACCAAGTAAACCAAAAGGTCAAACCCTAGGGTGCAAGAAATAATATTTAAATATAACTATTACATTTAAACCCTGGCTCCATTACAAACGGGTCTTCAAGCTCCTTGCTCCTTGATCTCCAATTTTTTAAAATTAATTCTAACTATTCCTATTACAAAACTATTTAAAATAAATAGAAACCATGATCAGCAGTCAAGGGAAGTACATAGGAGGGAGATAGAATTTACATTAAGAAAAATTAGAGAAGACGAGGTACGCAGACCCTATTTAATAAAACCCATACATTCATGCATCCAACTAAAATAAAATCCAATCACATTGGTCAATAGTCCATAATCAATCCCATTTATTATCATACACATCACCATATGCATCAATAAATAACATTCATCTTATGAATAATAAACATTCAATATATATATTGATATCATTTAATGGGCAAATTTAGTTAGTATAAAATCTAATTTTGAATCAAAATAAACTCCTTTATTTTAATCCAAATTTAAATCAAAATAAAACTATTTTATTTTAATTTATCCAATTTTGAATAAAATAAACTATTTTATTTTAATCAAAATCTTTAATCAAAATAAACTCCATTATTTTAATTAATTATGGAATCCAATTCCATGTAAAAAAAATACTCTTTTATTAAAAAAGAAACACGATTTTCTTTCCTATTCATAAATAAACTCCTTTATTTTGAATAATATGAAATCATATTTCATATCTAAATAAACTCCTTTATTTAAGGAAATTAGGATTCTCTTTCCTATTCACAAATAAACTCTTTTATTTTGAATAATATGAAATCTTATTTCATATCTAAATAAACTCCTTTATTTAAGGAAATTAGGATTCTCTTTTCCTATTCACAAATAAACTCTTTTATTTTGAATAATATGAAATCTTATTTCATATCTAAATAAACTCCTTTATTTAAGGAAACATATAATACAATTTCAACTCTAATTAGTTATCATGGAATCCAATTCCAACTCTAATTAGTTAGCATGAAATTCAATTTTAAAATTAAAATAAACTTTTATTTTAAGATTAAAATAATTATATATATATACATATATATATATATATAAGTATATATTACGTTAATTTAATATATATTATATAACATTAACGTTAACATGAATTCTTGAAAAAACGAACAGATCCCTTTTGTGGGCCACGTAATTCATTGTTAATATATAAAAAACTTTCCTACTTTGATGAATCAAGCATTCACGTGGGAAAAAACTTGTTACCTATTAAAAGTGAACTAACATTTAGCTATATATATATATAATAATTATATTATATATATAATATATCACGTTAACAGCAATCCTGACACCACGTGGGAACAATTATCATATATTCAATAATCCTTTGAATCCCCTTTGAAGTCATCTTGTCACGAAATCACGGAACAGTTACGCGCATGACGGAAGGTTAAAAAAAAAACAGGATGATCAATTTTTTTTTTTATTTTATTTTTTTTTAAATAAATTTTATGCAACATAATTATGCCCAATTAAATTGTTCTAAACACATATCAATATACATATCAAATTAAAATAATTAATAATTCGCATAAAGGTTTGGCTCTGATGCCACTGTTAGGTTTGTAATATTCAAGAACGCAATCAAATTGCAAAAATAAGCGGAAACGTGTAAAAATCAGAGTTTAAAATTTTACAAACCATAAACCCGGATCACCCTTTATGCACAATTATTAATTAAACGAAAAGAAAGAACAAATAAGAATCATACCCTTGAAGATCGAGCTTCCTCAGGTACAAGTTCACCTCCAAATCCTTTCGCGTTCAACTTGAATTCACCGGGTTTGGTTCCTTCCTTTGATCAACGTTAGCCACCCAAGTGTTTGGCCTCTAGAGGTGATCCACCAAGGAAGAAGAAGGATTTAAGAAGATGGGTGGTTGGCTAAACCCTAGTTTTTCTATCTCTATAGAAAAAGAGCGTACTCTCCAACTTTTTGGAATTGCGTATATTTTGATATCTGATATAAGACTCTTCTTATAAAGATATCAGGTAACCTTATTTAATAAAATAAGGTATTATTTAAATAAACTATTTTAATTAAATGGGCTCCCTAATCTTATTAGGGATAATTAATTAAACTCCTTTAACTAATTTTCCCTCCTAATCCTATTAGGAATAAATGAGAGTACTTATATTAAATTAATTTCTAAACTCTTTTAGAAATTAAAATAATAATAATAATTGTAATAATATTAATAAGACTCTTCTTATTAATTTATATTTAATATTAAATAATAAATATTAAGCTATTTAATTTATTCTATCACCATATATTAAATTAAATATACTTAACATATTATTACGATTATGCCATTAACTTCTTAAATAATTATTCTTCCTTTTATGGTGTGACCCTTTAAGTTCTCCATATTAAACCTAAGTTGTGAATAAATCAATTAGAACAATTCTAATCTTATTTAAATAAATAAATTAAATAATTAATTTATTTAAATAAATAATATTTATTCTACAATAGGGATAAGCCTCCCTAGCGATCAACGATCTATCCGGATAATATAGATTTCAACATTAAACATAAAAGAACCTTTGAGTAAATAGTTACTGTACAATTCAATCCTTCCACCATACAATGTCCCAATTAAATATAAGACATGAAATTACCATCAAGTCTTATTTTATTTAATTATATGTATTTCGATCCTTAAATGCACAACTCCAAATAATGCAAATTAGAAACTCCTTTCTAATTTCATTCGCCTTAACCAAGGACTACTTGGGTTGTCATTTATCGAATCACATAGACATTTCTCTTCTTTTATTAGAAGTGGTAGATTCTTTATTGATCATATATTATCTCCATGTATAACTTGTTATACCCAAGCATACCCTTTGATATACCCTAAGCGTCTTAAGGAATAAGTCAAAGTATAACTCATCATACACAAGAAACTATGATGATCTCAAGTCCAAGGATTACTTGTACTACTATCACTACAGGAATTCCTATTGACAGGCAAGTAAAACTCCATTAGGTATTCCTTAGCGAGCCACGTTAAGTGAACTTATTCTCTAATAAGCACCTACATACTTGCTTTAGTGTCTCCATACAAATGATCATGAGATCAATCGTCCTCATCCAATGAGCAAGCAACGTATGTACCAATCTATCCGGTTTCACTAATCCCCAATTTAG
Source organism: Panax quinquefolius (assembly GCA_020205615.1). Classification (NCBI taxonomy): domain Eukaryota; kingdom Viridiplantae; phylum Streptophyta; class Magnoliopsida; order Apiales; family Araliaceae; genus Panax; species Panax quinquefolius. Next base: position 94,037,822 of record CM035158.1, on the reverse strand, counting down.
TAATCCAATGATTGGGAACTATTTTAGTTTTAAGCTTTCTAAGAATTTAGATCTCATTAGAATGATCATCATCATTATTCTAAAAGCATTGCTTAAAACTATGGGTTTATCACATATTATAAAAACAAAGATCATGTAGATAATTAAAAGCCTTTAATAAATTAATACTTTATATTAATAAATGAATAAGATTGTTACAAAGTATATGCTTTATCATCAAACATGATTGGCTTGTGTGCATACTACTTTCATTCCTTCTTTGTTTAATCTGATGCTCCTTCTCTTCGCTTGTCAAATCCTCAATAATCCTCCAGAAATCGTACTAACTCTCTTAAGCTCACAATTTTCTATTGGTTAAGAAGTTTTTTAGCAAAAAGGAATGGTGTTTTGAGTGTGGAGTACTTATAGAAATTTCTAACATATGAACCCCCACCCTTTCAATCCCCAAGTCATCAATTGCATCCAATTTAATCCCATTCATAAGTTTCATCACTTAATAAAAAGAAAGTGAGAGTTGAGAAAATGAAGAGATCTTGGGTTTAAAGAAAATGAAATACTCCCTCTTCTTCAATTTGGTAATACGCGTAATATACTCCTCCATTTTGTCCCAAATTAATAGTCTCATGGGTCCCATCAGTTCAGCTGATTTCTATTTAAAAAAAATATTATTTTAATCAATTAATCAATTAATAAGCTATTTGACTATTTTACCCTCCGTAGCCAAACGTGTTCGATACTTATATCGATTCCTACAAAAGTCAACGTTCCAGGCGTTATGGGACTATCCATTTCGTCAAAATCATCTCCGAAATTCGTGGTTGACTTTTTTTTTGAAAAAGTTAACCGGGACACATTCTCGTGGTTACAGTCTAACCTGACTAATTTCGACGTTTCGGACTCGAATAAGCAGTCCGCGTCTCTAAATTCCACTCTGAACTCCAGCTCATGATTTAATACCAACCCACGTAATAAAAAGAATTAATTCCCCACTTAATCAATTTAAATAGTTAAATAAAACTAAACCAACCATTTAAATACATCTCATCACATATCTTAACATAAAAAATATACATCTAATAAATGAAATCACACAAGAGTTTCACATAAGTTCGTTTATTGATAATTATTAAATTAAATAGAAAATCTCAGATATTACATTGGACTTGAACCAAAGACCTCGCCCGTGAAGTAAATCATCGCACCGTAGGTATAAAACACACTCATCATCTCATTGGCAAAATGACTAAATCTCCTTTTAGTGGAAAAGGAGAAAGAGTTACAGAGTTGTTAGCGTTGGTACACACAGATGTATGTGGACCTATGACAACAACTACATGAGGAGGGTATTCTTATTTTATTACATTCACTGGCGATCACACAAGATTCGAATATATGTATTTAATGAAATACAAATCTGAAACATTTGAAAAGTTCAAAGAGTTTAGAAGTGAAGTAGAGAAGCAAACTCGTAAGAGTATTAAAATTCTTTGATCTGATCGAGGAGGAGAATACTTAAGTGGTGAGTTTCTCAATTGTCTCAAAGAAAATGGTATAATCTCACAATGGACTCCACCAGGGACGCCATAGATGAATGGTGTATCTGAAAGGAGAAATCGAACATTGTTGGACATGGTTCGATCCATGATGAGCTTTACCAACCTTCCAGTTTCCTTCTGAGGATATGCCCTTGAATCGGCTGCATACCTACTTAACAAGGTACCTACAAAATCCATCCCCAAGACCCCATATGAGTTATGGACAAGGAGGAAACCAAATCTTAAGCATGTTAAGACTTGGGGTTGTCCAGCTTATGTCAAAAAGTTTGAAAATGTTAAGCTACAGACTAGATCTGACAAATGTAGATTTGGGGGATACCCTAAAGAAACATCTGGGTATTATTTCTATCTTCCAACTGATCAAAATGTGTTTGTTGCGAAACATGCTACCTTCTTGGAAAAGGAGTTTATCCTTGAAGTGGTTAGTGGGAGTAAGATATATCTTGAAGAGGCTCAAGAACCACAAAATACTACAGATCAAAGTCAGGTACCTAACTAAGTAGAGATTCCTTCTGTACCACACCCTATTCATAAATCTGGAAGAGTACCGAAGATACCTGATAGGTATGGACTTGTCATAAAGGATGACGATGAGGTACACATCATAAATGATGATGATCCATTGAATTACGAATAGGCTATGAGTAGTAAAGACTAAGAGAAGTGGCAAGAAGTCATGAAATCCGAGATGAACTCCATGTATAAAAACCAAGTATGGACTTTGGTTTCACCACCTGAAGGCATTAAGCCTATTGGGTGTAAATGGGTCTTTAAAAGAAAGACTGAAGCAGACGGCAAGGTAGAGACCTATAAGGTCAGACTGGTCGTAAAAGGTTTCAAACAAAGACAAGGAGTTGACTATGATGAAACCTTCTCACCAGTAGCAATGCTCAAGTCCATTTGGATTTTGCTTGTGATTGCAGCTTACCATGACTACGAAATCTAGCAGATAGACGTGAAAACGGCCTTCCTCAATGGGAAACTTGAGGAGGATGTGTATATGACACAGCCAGAGGGATTTATTTCAAAGGTTGGAACAAATCAAGTTTGTAAGCTATAACGATCCATTTATGGATTGAAGCAATCTTCTCGTAGGTGGAACATCCGTTTTGATGAGACAATCAAAGAGTTTGATTTTATCAAAAATGAGGATGAACCATGTATGTACAAGAAGGTTAGTGGGAGCGCTGTTTCATTCCTTGTATTATATGTTGATGATATATTACTGATAGGGATTGATATTCCTATGCTACAATTAATTAAAATCTGGTTATCTAAAAACTTCTCCATGAAGGACTTGGGAGAAGCATCCTATATTTTGGGGATAAAGATCTATAGAGATAGATCTAAAAGGATGTTTGGCTTATCCCAATGAACATACATTGACTCGATGCTAAAGAAGTTTAGCATGGAAGATTCCAAAAGAGGTCTCATGCCGATGAGCCATGGAATACATCTCTCCAAGAAATAGGCCCCAAAGACACCTGAAGAGAGAGATCGTATGAGTAAGATTCCTTATGCTTCAGTAATAGGATCTATCATGTATGGTATGATATGTACTAGACCAGATGTTGCTCATGCACTTAGTGTAACAAGCAGATATCAGTCGAATCCAGGAAAAGACACTACAAGAAAAAGGTCTATCAGCGACAATAAGTATCAGCGACCGCACCATCGGTCGCTGATATTAGTCACAGCGACCGTCATCTGCGACCGAAACGTAATCTAGTCGCTAATGTTTTAATAGCCGACCGCATCGCGATCACGATCGATCATTAAGTATAAATTTGCCACCAAAATTTTGGCTGGAAATGTTGGCGCCAATTTTTTGTGCGACCACTTGAACTCAAATGACGCGTGATGCGATTAGCAGATAGCGATCACGATCAAAATTAAGTTTATCAGTAACATGTATTCACTCGACACAGAACACGGAAGAAAAAAGAAAAGAGGGGGAGAGCTCAGAATAGAGAAGAGGGAGAAAGGGGAAGAAGAGAAGAAGTAGAAGAATGAGAAAGGGGTAGCAACCGCCATCGGACCGCCACCGTCACCGGCCAGCCACCGCCACCACCGAGCACTGGTATCATTCTTTCTCCCAATATTACATTTCTACTATTTATATCTTATGTTAGATTAGATTACATTCTGAATTGGATTTAATTAGTGTCGTGTTGGATTTAATTAGTGCAGTTGAAAGGCTATTTTTTTGTAATTGAGTTTAGTATTAGCTCAATGATAGGTTCTTTGCTTTGCTGCAATTAATCGAGCCAGATCTCTCCTTCTCCAAGAGATCCATCTTCATCAAATTCATTTGCCCTAACTAAATATACCCGTGAGTTTGTTTTTTTTACCTTAATTCTTTTTATAAACTTATATATTTGTAGTTATTATGACTTCGTAATCTAAATAGATCCTAGCAATTTTGACTAATCTTGATTCCTCGGGAAGAAATAAAAGCAATAGTTTCCTTCTTTATCGTCTTGTGGTATCCTGCTTCCTGTCAATATGAACACTTTTTACACTTTAATTACCAGGCTTTTGGCTATGATAGTATAGGTATACAGAAAGTCCATTGGTTCCTAATTATTAGGATATTGCAAGTACTTTAAAAAAAAACTTATGTGCGTGTTTGATAAATAAATCATTATCGTAAGATCAAATTCTATATATTTCAAATTTAACTTGTGCACGCATCTATGCATTCCTAATCTTATTTATAGAAGTTACGTTGAACTTTGGAGGTTAACAAGCATGACAACTAAGATGTATAGTTTTTTTTTCTTGAATTGATTAACCTTATATATATATATATATAAATTGCATATTTATATTTTTTGTTAATACCAGAACCCTTTGGCATACTACTACTCCCCCTCTTGCCCCAAAACTAGTAGGAAGAATGTCTGTATGCGTGTGCGCGTGTGTTTTGTGGGGGTTGATCAAATAAGGGATTAGAACCTTCTGTGAATAGTTTTCTATTTTTAATTGGATTTAATTGGGGTAGAGAATGCATAACCATAATTGAAAGGCTATTTTTTGATAATTGAGTTTAGTATTAGGAGAATAAACTAAAAATACCACCCCACCCCCTCCCTCCCCCATTGGGTATTAGTACAATAAGCTAGTTCCAATACATTAGTATGAAACCTAAGAACCTATCACTGAGCTCTTCATAAAAAAGCCAACTGTTTGTAGAATACTAATAGAGAACTCGTATGGCATGTAACACCCAGTCACTTGGAATATGACCCAGGTCATTTCATCGCACTTACTTATCCTTAATTGTACCTCTTTTGTACTACCAATATCATCTACTACTTATGGAATATAACTTTTTACTGCTTTAATTTGCATTATTATATTGGGAATTTGTATATTTCTCTTGGTTTATGTCTTGGGTGCCTAGAAATGACCTTATATACATGCCGTCAGTAATGCGGCTAGCTAGTCCCATATAACAAGGGAGACTCTGGCCAAATGTTTTTATTGGTCGGGTTGTTGCGAACATTTATACTATTAACGAGCCTATTGGTGATCCACTAGAGCCTATTAAGGGGATGTTGGAGCTGATGGGCTGGGCTTGGGGCCGCGAGGCCACACGAGGCCACGCCAAACTTAGCTTGAAGCCTCACGGGCCAAGCCAAGCTTGGTTGTTAGGGGGTCATTAAGCGAAATATTTGTATATACATGTCGTCGTGCATGTGGCTAGTCCATATTATAGGGAGACTCGGCGAAATTTTTTATTGGTCGGGTAGTTGCGAACATTTATGTCGAGGGGTCGATATGCGAGGCATACAGTTTTGATGAGATATCTACGTTTGTCTCGGACTATTTTCCTGGATGAAGTCTTGACAAAGGCCAATCGAGTATCGAGACATGATGATGGGGGAAATGTTGAACTAAATGGTGGGCTCTACAGTATTTGGTCTATCGGTAGCGCTTATGGAAAAGGGAAGCGATATTCCTCTCTCGAGCAAGAATTACATGCCGCATATACTTACATTCTTCTCAATTGTGAGGAGATTGGCCAATTTGTGAGGTACACATGTAAACTTGATATTTTATCTTTTAAGTTAAAATTTATTCTAATATGTTAATGTTTATAACATGGTATAGATTGTCACGATGACGAGTTAAAAGTGAAGCATGCCGACATAACCGATAAAGATATTCAAATCAATCGGGATAAAACTTTGCACTTTGGCTAAAGGACAAAGTAAGTTCAATTTTAAGCACGTAGTGTATATATATATAATATATATACTCCATATGTTAACTATGACTTCATTTAATAAGATGGAGTTTTTGTAGGCTTTGACTGAGGGATCAACGATTCCGGCTAATGTACAAGTCCTAGCTATGGGACCAGACAAGGATCAAGTCAGCCGTAATGGTTACAAAATAAATGGTTGTGAATTTCACACAAAGGCATATAGGCGCCAAAAGAACAACGAACTCGGAGTGTGTCCAAGGAGATTGTTACAATGAGCTTGGTCGTGCCTTTTATGGGGAGTTGGAGGAAATCGTAGAGTTGTCGTACAAGGGAGCGTCTGGGGGTCATATTCACTTGTTCAAGTCCGGTTGGTTTGATTCGGAAAAAGGGATATGTGTTGACAGACATGGAATCGTCGATATTGACTTCCATAGGTCGCATACTCTAAATGAACCGTTTGTTTTACCAACTCAAACAAAGACAAGTATACTACACTCCTAGTCCTGTTAGGAAAAGGGATATACCGCCTTCTGATTGGCAAGTTGTAATTTATACTCCAGGCGTGAGTCGTGTAGAATTAGTTGATGGGGAGATTTACCAAGAGCGATGCTTCATAGTCGGACTATAATAAATGTGGAGGACGACAATGAAGTAATCCAGTTAGATGGTGGAGATGAACCACATGAATTAGATCCTCGAGTCAATACTTGTGTCGATGACATTGATCTTGAGGAGGAAGAGTTATTGGTCGAATCGACCGCAGAATCAAGGCGGATGATGGTTATGAATCTGCAACACGTATACAAGATGATTACGAATCGGACATTGACACTTGAACTCATGAAATGTATGTTTAGCCATACATGTTTTTATATCATTGTCATGTTTATGTACTAAACTATTTAAATGCAACTTTTGTTTATTGTCATTTTATATTCATATATATACATGTTTATATCATCATCGTATGTTTATTGTCATATATACATGTAATCAAATATGACTCCTAATAACATCTTGAAATTTGTAATATCTGATGATGGCTTCAAGCGGTATGAGAAAAGCGGCTTGGGTAGGGGCCTAATAATGTGCCCAAGGCCCCTACTAATCCCGATGATCGGATTCTTATTCGATTCACCCTCCTCCTAAAATAATACGTCGTCCAGTATATATCATTTATATAAAAGCATTTAAGATTCCATTTATTGTATATTGGTAATGTTTTGATTGATATTATATTGGTAATGTTTTGTTTTTGGTCTTATTGTATTGAAAATTTGTATATTTCTCTTGGTTTGTGTCTTGGGTGCCTAGAAATGTCTATATATGCATGCCGTCGTGCATGTGGCTAGTCTATATTATAGGGAGACTATGGCAAATTTTTTAAGTATTATAAGTATAAGTTTGAAAAATGTTCACAAATATTATAACTTAGATATAAATTGCTTTAATATATGCTAATTGATGTTGTATATTATAGTGATTTTTCAGATAATAAGATCGTCAAGTGCATATCACAAATTGTGTTTGAAATTAGCCTACACACCGTGATTACGTGGGCGAAACACACCTATCGCCCACAAGGATCTTTGTTTAGGCGAAATTTCGTGTATGTTTTTCTAATTATGACAAATAATATTAATATAATATTCAAAGGATAATTATTTAGTAATGTTATTATTGTTTTTTATTTGCGAGAAACAGTATAGATGGGAGGACGCGCAGCTTCATGATTCGACATTATTACAGCAAAAAAATGCGGTCGCACTAAGGACAACTTGAATAAAGAACGACAAAAAGCCATTCACAATGCCGAGATCGACCATCCGGGCCGTGGAGAGGATTATATGCACGAGCATAGCCTGGTGGTGCACCCAGTCCATATAAAATTGAGATGTGTGCCCAATGGAGAGCGAGAGAGTGGGTGAAAAGACGAAAAGATCGCCACCACCAATGAGCCTCGGGTGTATCCGGTGGCGAAAAGGCTAAAGGAACATACAAGGCGGCGTGATTTCACGGTTGCAACATATCCTTTGCCTGAATGCGTGTTACAAGTTTTAATATGTTTACAATCATGAATTGTAGAAAATATCCCATTTTTACTTAGTAATATTGTGTTGTTTTTTGTATAGGAGTCTCGGTCTCAAGGTCACCTATCCATTGGTTTGGATGTATGCGTATTACACACCGTGATGGTTGCACTGAGGCTATCCGGATAAGCGGTAATAAGTTTTAACAACTGATCTTGTTTATTAATACTTACAAAATATTATTTTAACTATTTAAGTGTTAACATGATGACGGGATACTTATAAGCGTTTATTGAATGAGCGCTTATCCTGAAGGCACTCCACATCCGCCTATTGATCAAGAGTTGTGGGAGAGGCGTCATTGTGAAGAAGAACTACATTAAAGGTCAAAGACAACGACGCGCCCATCCTTCGATGGCTCGAGCACTCTGCTACCAGTCTTCACATCATCGAAGTCATCCAAATTGTTCATACTCCTATTGTTGTGTGAGAGCTATATGTCGAAGATCGAAATCTTCCGAAGATCTTGGCCGCACACACAGGGCTCTTGATCCCGAGGAGTTAGTTTGAAGCGATGGCGGCGGCAGCAGCAGAACGACATGGGGATGGCGAGGTATAAAATCAATTTGTTGTATGTATTGTCGTAATATATACCAATGATCAACATATTTATTATATTTGTAACTTGTTTTATTATTTTGTTAATTACAGGGGTGATCAAGGAGGGATGGCGCTTGACATAACCTTGTACTTGTATATTCATTATTTGGATGTTTGTATATATATTACTTAAACAAGTTTTGAAATGTTATTATATTTATTCAAATCATATTGGTTTTAAAGGTTTATATACTAGTTTGGTGTATGTGTTGGTGGACGATGGATGTTTATATTGTTTTGTATGTTGTTTATCTTGGTGTGTATGTGTGTTGGGATAAAGCGGTGAAAAGCAGTGCAGGTTTTTGGAATTTAAAGCAAAACAAAAAAATTTGGGTTGTAATGTTTTTTTCATATCGGCGTATCGTCGCGATCGGCTGAACGATATTAGCGACGAAGACGGCATACTATCGGCGACCGCGTCGGTCATTGATAATGGTCGTTGACACGTGGACCACGTCGACTTTGGCCTGGACCATCTTGACTTCATTTCAATGAACGTGTTTGTCATTTCGATTACGCTCATAGCGGTCGCGAGATATCTCGATTCGCTAATAGTGGTCACGATGTGCATCCCAAACCCAGATTTTATCGCGACGACTATCGTGACAACGTGCGATCATGATATATATCTGCGGACCGAAGTCTGATCGGCGATAGTCGATTCATGATAAGCCTTTTTGTTGTAGTGAGAACACTAGAAGGTAGTGAAAAATATCCTAAAGTACTTAAGAAGAACTAAGGATGTATTTCTTGTCTATGGTGGGTCTGAATTGAAACTAGAGGGCTTCACAGACTCAAGTTTTCAAACGGACCAAGATGACAGTAAATCCATTTCGGGGTATGTGTTACCTTAAATGGTGGCGTAGTGAGTTGGAAGAGTTCCAAACGATGAAGTTCTTGATTAATTAAGTGACAGGCGATAGTACATAGGCGCAAGTGAAGGCTGCAAAGGAAGCTGTTTGGATGAAGAAGTTCATTACCGAACTTGGTGTGGTTCCTAGCATTACAGGACCAATACCTTTATTCTGTGACAACACCGGAGCTGTTGCACAGGCTAAGGAACCCAGGTTTCATCAGAAATCAAAACACGTGTTGTGGCGGTTTCATTTGATTAAAGAGATCATTAAAAGAGGAGACGTCACCCTGGAGCATGTGGACTCTCAAGACAATATTGCAGATCCTTTTACTAAAGCGTTAACACAACATTAGTTTAATCGTCACTTAGAGAAGATGGGTATGAGATACCATGTGACGCCCCCATATCCGGGTATCTTTCAATCCGACAGATGGTGCTACACTGTACTCATTACTATACATTCATTCCATTAAAACAACATCATAATGAGTATATTAACTACATTCTTATTACAATAATAGTAATAAATCCATTCCCCAGGTTCTGAAACCATTACATTCTTTGTTCATCATAATATGATACATATAACTTACTAGTCTATTACAAGATAAACTAATCATTCATCTTCGCCTTGCCTTTATCTTTACTAGAACCCTCGGTTCGCTCGACCTTAGCTGCAATCATATGAATCAAGCAAGAAGTGAACATAACTAGCTCAGCAAGTCTAACAATATATTATATAAATACCACTTCAAGAATCATATTATTATTCTTCAATAACTAAACAATAGTTATGAAGTACTATGAAACATTGAATAACACTTCTCATTTCATAAAATAATTTCGAAGTACATATAGTAGCTTAGAAATTCTGAGTAGGTCAACAGACCATGAACATTCTCATTAGTTTTTATTCATGAAAAAGGACAACCCGGTACTAAGACCGTAAGTCCGATATTTCTTACGAGCACTTCTAGGTGATCAGCCTATAGTACTCTATGTTGATCAACATTTATCCGTTAAACGTATTTACGTTTAAGTTTTGGCAACCGTGCGTGCCCATCGAATAATCGATGTAAAATACATTTGTTTATTCATACTCAGGCTTACCTTGAATTTGTACCAAACAATTGGCGTATGATAGCGTTATAAATTCTATATTGAAAGACTTCTAAATAAATCAATCAATCTTTTAAGATTATTCTAGCCAAGTTAAAACTGGCATCGACCCTTTCGTAAAACAATTCATGCATCTCATAACGTGAATCACAGAAAACCTGGCTAACACGAAGGTTAGACAAGCATTAAGAAAACATGCCTTCAAGCGTCTTCAAATAAATATTCAACAATTCTTGTTCTTTACATTCTCTACAATACACAACCACATAACATACCACATTAGGTTATGAACAAACATGCATGGTTCCTAACGTATCTTACCCTTCTTCTCAATCTAATTGTTAAATAGATTTGTTATCACTGGTTACGGTTTATCGTATTACATTGTTCTTACCAACTTCTTTTTCTTCTATGTCTTAAGTGAATTTATTTCATTAACAAAGGTCAATTTGAATTATTAATCTTTCTTATGGCTTACTAACGTTCTTACGTTACTAACCGAAACTCAATCGTCATTGGTTAAGTACACTTATTGAATACCGTTCACGTTCACGTAATCGTTAACAACTTTTAGTTATAATTCTCAAAGTTATAGTCATCATCGAGGATGCAAATTTAGGTTAATTAAGTAATTAATTCATCATTACTCAACTATCTTTCATTTCATATACTTAATCGTACTTATTTAATTAAGAAAACTCGTTTCAAATATTTATCTGCCCTTACGACTCATTATCGTTCATCGTTTCATTATTAATAACTTACGTTCAATTAATCTTTCTTTCAACCTTTAATCCTTAAATTACAGTTTTCAACATCTTAATTGATGTTACTTTAGGTTTAGTATTGATATGATTCACCATTATCAATTTACTTTCCCTTTACATTCATAATCTTTCCTCTATGTGTTTCACCTAATACTAGCGCTGCGGCACCACTCTCAATACTAAAGATCGCGCTGTGGCACCACTCTCCAATATCTCATCTCCCAGCCTCGCGCTGCAACGCCAACCATAACACCATGGGTCGCGCTGTGACGCGAACCCTTAACCTCAAAATTATTTTACAGTTTCTTGTTTTGATGAACTTCCCGGGCTCATAAATTATTCATTATAACTCCGAATTGGCTCATTCAAAAGCCGTTAGCTCACAAATCACATGCTCTACGATTTCATTAGAAAATATTTCACTTTTGAATCTTTTACCTTGGAATTCACCGATTAGTTCATTATTACGAAAACAATAAACGTTCGTGAATGTTCATAGCTCGTTTCTTTGTTCTAAGTCAAATTTCGACGATTCTTGAGTCCACGACTCTCAAATACGTTATGCTACGTTATGCCATCCAAAAAAAGGTTTCCGAGTTACATAGAAACTTACGACTACTAATCTGAGATTTCTACGTTTTCAACGTTCAATGTCTAATCTCAGAAATTTGGCCATAACTTCGTTACTCATTTTCTATACACCAAATCAAATGGACTAACACCATTGATTCATCATCTACATCCTAACCAATCAAGATGCACATAACCTATGATGGTTTTCAATTTGTCCATCAATAACCAAATAAACGCTTATAATTCTTAATTGTTCATGGCTTATCATTGTTTTAATTCACTATTAGCCATCTTTATTACTCCTTATCATACATGTTCCACCATTTCATACTTCTCTACTAAAAAGAAATCAAAAAAAAATCAAAAACTTAGGTTTACGTATATTACCTTAACGTTCTTCGCGTTCTTGACTAAAGCATGCATGTTTTGCTTTGGATTGCTCTTGATTATGTGTTAAAGCTCTTTTCTCTCTCTCAATATTATCTAGAGTTGGTGAAATAATGAAATAACCCAACCTAGCTTCTCTTATATAGGCAAACCAAATGAAGGTTATAATGGTCATTAAGTCACCTCCTTACTATTCATTTGCTTAACCACTAAGTAATAAGCACTTTACTTAGCCACTAAGTATAAGCACTTTACTTGTCCACCAAGTATAAGCACTTTACTTGGCCACCACTTTGGGTCACCCATGGGTTTTAACCATCCGGTAACCCATCGGTTCGATCCGCGGTTTAGTTTCTTAATTTGGGCCTTAGCATTAATTCTTATTGGGCATATCTTGGGCTTGTCTTAACATAAATTTGGGCTTAACTCTACTTAACATTGGGCTTGACATAATCCAAGTCCAATTGGATAATGACAAAGTCCACTTACTAAAGTCCATTAAGAACTATTCGTATTTTACTCGTACAATTCTCGTATTCTCTTCGTATAGTATTCGTACGATATTCGTATTATACGTTGTATTAATCCTCGTACTATACTCGTATACTAATTTTTATCATACTCATATATCACACGTATAATAACCCTAATTATTATACGCATTTCATTTCCTTCTCGAAAATCACTTTCCCTAACCCTTAGGCTTTAAGTCCGCAAGTGAAAACTTCGTTTGCCATAACTGAAATATTATTGGATATTCCATCTCGTCTTATAATTATATCATTACGCGTTTCTTGGAATTTCAAACTTACTTCCCGAGCATAAACGGATGAATAGTGTTTTTACAGAAATTTCTCAAAAAACTTATATTTTCGTCTTGGAAATTCTACCACATAGCCAGAATCCTACCCACGTCTGCACATTCTAGGTCATATAACGACCTTCAAATAGCTTACTCACTTAAATAATCAATTAAATTAATTTAATCCACATAATCAAATAAAAATTTAATTCTCATAAAAATCTGATTTTCTCAGGCGTTACATCATTCCCCCCTTATAAGGATTGTGTCCCCAGAATCTCGCTACAATTACATAAACAAATGAGGAACATTTTCCTTCATTTTAATCTCGAGTTCCCACATTGCTTCTTCGGCATTGTGGTTCCTCCAATTCACCTTCACCGAAGGTAATATCTTATTTCTTAAGTCTTGTTCCTCCCTATCAATAATCTGAATTGGAAGTTAATCACTTACTAACATAATGCGCTATCTCCCTCTTATTAGTTCTTCTTTTAACTCGGAATTATTTGGAACTCAAAATCCTCCTTTAAAACGAGACGATACTTGATCTTCTCTTCATCCTTCATCCTCTTCTTCATTTACTCGCACTCCTCGTTACCTAGTTGTACTTTCTTAACTCGTCCCATTTTCGTGGATTGAGTCTACACTGTGAAAAACATTTCTACCGCTTCATTCCATAAATTAACTCCTAACTCCGTTCTCGCCATCTTTATTATTAACTTATTCTAAGTCGTTAACATTGATAGCTTTTCCCTACCCTTTCTAGTTAACACATCGGTTACTACATTTACTTTCCCTGAATGATATAAGATATCACAGTCATAATCCTTTATCAATTCTAACCACCTTCTCTACCTCATATTCAACTCTTTTTGTGTGAAGATATATTCCAGACTCTTATAGTCCGTGTATATTTCATACTTCTCCTCGTATAAATAAATTCTCCATATTTTTAATTCAAAAACTATAGCTGCCAATTCTAGATCATAAGTAGGATAAACCTTCTCATAATCCTTTAACTGACGTGACGCATACGCAATGACCATGCCATGCTACATGAGCACGCAACCCCGTCCTCTATGAGAAGCATCCCTATAAATTATAAAGTTCCTCATATCATCTGATAAAGATAATACAGGTGCCTCACATAACATTCATTTTTAGTTCCTGAAAACAATTTTTCTCACTTCTCATTCCCATCTTACTTATCAATAACATGTCCTAAAATATGTATATATTTTAAGCCAAAATTCACACTTAGTGAATTCCATATCCAACTTCTCCCTCCATAGTGTTTCATACACTATCTTCAAATTTTCAGCGTGATCTTCTGGCGTCTTAGAATAGACTAGAATATCACCAATGACCATTACGACAAACTTTCCCAAATATCATTTAAACACTCTATGACGCTAATAGTACTTTCAACCATAGCACCTCACAAGAGTACCTATCAATTTGCCACCGAAGCTTTGCTTCTACGACCTCCCTTAAAAAAGTCTAGCTTCAAAGCAGATCACCAACCCAAAACGACATAACCAAAAACTTGTAATAACCATAACGAGTTCTGAACGTCGTCTTAGGTACCTCCTTATTCCTTACTTTCAACCAACGATACCTCATACACAAATCTATCTAAGAAAAATTCTTTGCCCATTTTAACTGATCAAATAGATCATCAATCCTCTGCAATGGGTAATTATTCTTAATTGTTAACTTGTTCCGCTCACGATAGTTGATACGCAATCGTAACTACTCATCCCTTTTTCTTTACAAACAATACCGGTGCTCCCACTCCCTGGGTGTCACATCCTGGCACAGGTATTCTATATACCTCTTCCTCAATATCCTCCTAGCTTGTGTCATGGTTAGACTGAAAGTAGTATGCACACAAGCCAATCATGTTTGATGATAAAGCATATACTTTGTAACAATCTTATTCATTTAATAATAAAAAGTATTAATTTATTAAAGGCTTTTAATTATCTACATGATGCTGTTTTATAATATGTGATAAACCCATAGTTTTAAGCAATGCTTTTAGAATAATGATGATGATCATTCTAATGAGATCTAAATTCTTAGAAAGCTTAAAACTAAAATAGTTCCCAATCATTGGATTACTAAATTGGGGATTAGTGAATCCGGATAGATTGGTACATACGTTGCTTGCTCATTGGATGAGGATGATTGATCTCATGATCATTTGTGTGGAGACACTAAAGCAAGTATGTAGGTGCTTATTAGAGAATAAGTTCAATTGAACGTGGCTCGCTAAGGATTACCTAATGGAGTTTTATTTGCTGTCAATAGGAATTCTCAGTAGTGATAGTAGTACAAGTGATCCTTGGACTTGAGATCATCATAGTATCTTGTGTATGATGAGTTATACTTTGACTTATTCCTTAAGACCCTTAGGGTATATCAAAGGGTATGCTTGGGTATAATAAGTTGTACATGGAGATAATGTATGATCAATAAAGAATCTACCACTTCTAATAAAAGAAGAGAAATGTCCTATGTGATTCGATAAATGACAACCCAGTAGTCCTTGGCCAAGGCAGAATGAAATTAGAAAGGAGTTTCTAATTTGCATTATTTGAAGTTGTGCATTTAAGGATCGAAATACATATAATTAAATAAAATAAGACTTGACAGTAATTCCATGTCTTATATTTAATTGGGACATTGTATGGTGGAAGGATTGAATTATACTTAAGTAACTATTTACTCAAAGGTTCTTTAATGATTAATGTTGAAATCTATATTATCTGGAAAGTCGCTTGATCGCTAGGAGAGGCT
The DNA here is from genome assembly GCA_020205615.1 of Panax quinquefolius. Taxonomy (NCBI): domain Eukaryota; kingdom Viridiplantae; phylum Streptophyta; class Magnoliopsida; order Apiales; family Araliaceae; genus Panax; species Panax quinquefolius. The sequence goes on along the minus strand of CM035158.1, from coordinate 94,022,057 downwards.
TATCCCTATTGTAGAATAAATATTATTTATTTAAATAAATTAATTGTTTAATTTATTTATTTAAATAAGATTAGAATTGTTCTAATTGATTTATTCACAACCTGTTTAATATGGAGAACCTAAAGGGTCACACCATAAAAGGAAGAATAATTATTTAAGAAGTTAATGGCATAATCGTAATAATATATTATGTATATTTAATTTAATCTATGGTGATAGAATAAATTAAATAGCTTAATATTATTATTTAATATTTTAGAAATATTAAATATAAATTAATAAGAGGAGTCTTATTAATATTATTACAATTATTATTATTTTAATTTCTAAAAGAGTTTAGGAATTAATTTAATATAAGTACTCTCATTTATTCCTAATAAGATTAGGAGGTTAAATTAATTAAAAGAGTTTAATTAATTATCCCTAATAAGATTAGGGAGCTTAATTAATTAAAAGAATTTAATTAAATAAAACCCAATTCCTTAATTGTTAAGATGGGTTGCCTACATCTATAAATAAGAGGAGTCTTATTATGGGTGGTGGGGGGTTGTTGACTTTAACAACATACGTAATTCCAATAGTTGGGAGAGTACACCTTTTCTATAGAGATAGAAAAACTAGGGTTTGGCCAACCACCCTTCTTCTTGAATTTTCTTCTTCCTTGGTGGATCACCTCTAGAGGCCAAACATTTGGGTGGCTGACGTTGATCAAAGGAAGGAACCATACCTGGTGGATTCAAGTTGAACGCGAAAGGATTTGGAGGTGAACTTGTACCTGAGGAAACTCGATCTTCAAGGGTATGATTTATTCTTTATCTTTTCGTTTAATTAATAATTGTGCATAAAGGGTGATCCGGGTATATGGTTTGTAAATTTTTAAACTCTGATTTTACTCGCTTCCGCATTATTTTGCAATTTGATTGCGCACATGAATTTTACAAACCTAACAGTGGCATCAGAGCCAAACCTTTATGCGAATTATTAATTGTTTTAATTTGATATGTATATTGATATGTGTTTAGAACAATTTAATTGGGCATAATTTTATTGTATAAAATTTATTAAAAATAATATAAAAAAAAAAATTTTTTTTTTTTTTTTTTTGAAAAATGTGACCAATTCATGCCATATCACGTGGGTCAGCAAAACATATTAGAAAGGGAGCAACACACGGAAATTGAAATGCACGAAAGAAAAAAAAAAAAAAAAACGCATGCAAGGAAAGTGACGCACGAAAATTTCCAAATGACTTGAAACAAAGGATTCTAAGTTAACTTATATATATATATATATATATATATATATATATATATATATATATATATTCTTAATTATTTTATAATTAAAATAAAAGTTTATTTTAATATTAAAATAAAAGGAGTTTATTTTAATTTTAAAATTGAATATTATATATATATATAATTATTTTAATCTTAAAATAAAAAGTTTATTTTAATTTTAAAATAAAGGTTTATTTTAATCTTAAAATTAAAAGGTTTATTTTAATTTTAAAATTAGAATTTCATGCTAACTAATTAGAGTTGGAATTGGATTCCATGATAACTAATTGGAGTTGAAATTGGATTTTATTTTCCTTAAATAAAGGAGTTTATTTAGATATGAAATAAGATTCCATATTATTCAAAATAAAAGAGTTTATTTGTGAATAGGAAAGAGAATCCATGTTTCCTTAAATAAAGGAGTTTATTTAAATATGAAATAAGATTTCATATTATTCAAAATAAAGGAGTTTATTTGTGAATAGGAAAGATAATCCGTGTTTCCTTTAATATTTTTTTACATGGAATTGGATTCCATAATTAATTAAAATAAAAGAGTTTATTTTAATTAAAGATTTTATATATATATATATATATATGGAATTGGATTCCATAATTAATTAAAATAAAGGAGTTTATTTTGATTAAAATTTTGATTAAAATAAAATAGTTTATTTTATTCAAAATTAGATAAATTAAAATAAAATAGTTTTATTTTGATTTAAATTTGGATTAAAATAAAGAAGTTTATTTTGATTCAAAATAGATTTTATACTAACTAAATTTGCCCATTAAATGATATCAATATATATATTAAATGTTTATTATTCATAAGATGAATGCTATTTATTGATGCATATGATGATGTGTATAATAATAAATGGGATTGATTATGGACTATTGACCAATGCGATTGGATTTTATTTTAGTTGGATGCATGAATGTATGGGTTTTATTAAATGGGGTCTGCGTACCTCGCCTTCTCTAATTTTTTCTTAATGTAAATTCTATCTCCCTCCTATGTACTTTCCTCGATCGACGATCAAGGTTTCAATTTATTTTAAAATAGTTATGTAATAGGAATAGTTAGAATTAATTTTTGAAGAATTAGAGATCAAGGAGCAAGGAGCGCTTGAAGACCCGTTTGTAATGGAGCCCAGAATTAAATGTAATAGTTATATTTAAATATTATTTCTTGCACCCCTAGGGTTTGACCTTTTGGTTCACTTGGTGGCTCTAGTGAACCAAACTAGAATAAAAGTCCATAATCAATCCGGGTAGAATATAGTATTCTATATGTGCATGCTTATACTATATATATTATATATTATGCAAACATGCTTCATGTTCATTAATATGACGCGATTTTATATATATATGTGCAAATGCGCTAAACAAGATGAGACAAATTAATAACAAACCCCTCAATTTTTTATATTAAGTCCTAAGCGTTCAAAGATATTTGGAATATCGAACGTCGCCTTCTAGCATGATAAAATTAATAGAGTATTAAATATTTAATATGAGTTTGTTGTGTCACCACAAGGCAAGTATTAAGTATTTAAGATGTTAATTTATCACATTTGATGCTTATAAAGAAAATTGAACAATATTGTTTTGTTGTGTCACCACAAGGATGATATTTTTTTTTTTTTTTTGAATATATGGAGTGCTAGGTTGGACTTAACTTGGATAATTTTGATTCGGATGTGCCACCACTTGATCAAAATAATCTAAGAGGCAAAATAAAAGGAGTTGCATAGTTGATGTAATTGACAAAAGTTGTCTACCTATTTAATTATATATAGTTTGTTGTGTCACCACAAGGCTATATACATTTGAAATGGAATCCTTATTCTCACTAGCAAATCTTTAATTAGATTTTGCTTAAACTATATAAGTGAGGTAATATAGTTTGAAGAAAAAATAGTGGGAGATACCAATTTAAAACAAGACCTAAATTATTTTGGTAATTAATAAAAGAATGTATGTTAAAATGTTGTTAAATACAAATTCATTTACAGAATTTTACGATGTCTAAAATTACTATCAATGCGAAGCATATTAGATGCTAAATTAACTTGGATAGAATTAAATGGATTGGTTAAGGAATTTGAGAATAGTTCTCATAGTGAAAAGCTATCTTATGTCCTTATCGCGCCTATCCTCGCAATGGTTGCGCATAATGCCTCGAGGAAGAGATTACTACTTTTAGAAAATGGCAAAATGATGCACAGTTGGCTCAATGCATCATGCTCGCATCCATGAAAGTAACGAGCTTCAGCCACGACGATGAAACTATGGATGCTCCTACTATATTCTGCACATCAAGTAGTTGATAGTGAGGAAAGTAGGACCGATAGATATCAGATATCTAAGGAGCTCTTCCGATCTAGAATGGCCAATGGCACTATAGTACAGACAAAAAAAAGTTCTTAACATAATCAATTTGATTGATCAATTAAGACAACTGGTTTTGTCATGGATGGAGAGTTGAGCCAAGATTTGATCTTGCACTCACTCCTGGACTCTTTTCACAATTGTTGTGAATTTTTCATATAAACAAGCTAAATATCAGCTTCGCTGATTTGCTTAACATGTTGAAAAATGTTGAGAGTCACTTTCCAACCAAGAAAGATCAAGTCTTACTGGTAGGGGCCAAAGGATCTTCTGAAAAGAAGAACGATTCAAAGAAGGTATATAGAAAGGCATAAACAAAGGATAATAAGAACAAAACTGATATGGATAGCAAAGGAGTTTGCTTCCACTGCAATAAGCCTGGACACTGGAAAGAAACTGCGAGAAGCATCTTGCAAAGGCTAACCAAAGAAGCTTAGTGAAGTTTCGGTTACAATACAGTTTTTGTTCATGATTGAAATAAATTTTTCTTTAAGTCAAGGTTCTACTTGGGTATTGGATACCGACTTTGGTTATCATAAATATAGATTTATGAAGGGACCAAGCAGAAGTAGAAAGTTAAACAAAGATAAGTAATCATATGTGTGGAAAATGAAGCAAAGGTTGCTGCATTAGCCATAGAAACTTATAGTTTACCAATGCCTATGGGAAAATCTATTAAGTCAATAAGTTATTATTGTATTCCAGTTCTTGTTAAAAATATTATTTCCATTTTATTGTTGGACAATGAAAACTTTGGTATTATAATTAAGAACAATTGTTGTTCTATTTATAATAATAATGTTTTGTATAGAATGAATATTACTTAATAAATTTTGTATACTTGACTTACATGAAAATAATTTTGCATATTGAACAAATTAGTATAAGAAAAGGAGATGATCATTCAAAGAGTTGAATGTGTGTATTTGCTAAAATACAAGTGTGAATTATTTGATGAGTTCAAAGAATTCGTATGTAAAACAAATTGGCAAAGTATTAAGATTCTTTGATTAGATCAAGGGATAAATACTTGTGCAATAAGTTTCTAGATCATCTCAAATAGTTTTCTCATAATGGACACATCCTCGATATGCAATAATTGATTGATGTATCTCGAATGAAAAATCGTACCTTGTTGGACATGAGTGCGGTCCATAATGATTTTATTGACATTCCAAAGATCTTTCTCGGATAATGTCCTAGAAATGGTCAGCATATCTCTGAAAATGGTAACCTCAAAATCCATTTCAAGACTCCATAAAAGTTATGGATGTGGAGGATTCCTAATCTTAAGTATGTTAAGATAAGGGGTTCCAACTTATGTGAAAAGGTTTCAAAAGGATAAGCTTGGGACAAGATTTGACAAGTGTCGATTTGTGGGACATCCTAAAGTAAGTTTAGGGAATATGTTCTATAATTCTACTTAGCAAAAGGTGTTTTGTTACGAAACACGCCGCCTTCTAAGATAAAGGCGTTTATCATTGAAGGGGCTAGTGGGAGGATAATAGATCTTGAAAAGTTCAAGTACCACAAAATACTATAAGTCAAATAAGAGGAACTCAGTAGATGATAGACCTATTGTATCACAACCAATCATAAATGCGAATAATAGTCTCAAGATACCTAGGAGGTATGGATTCATCATAGATGATGATGATGAGGTACGCATCATAGAAGATGATGATCCGATTTACATACGATGAGTTAAGAGTTGTAGACACTCAGAGAAATTGATTGAAGCAATATTCTCAAAAATAGAACATTCGTTTTGATGAAACAAATCAAAAGAGTTTGATTTTATCAAAAATAAGAGTTCTAGTGTGTACAAAAGGGACAGTGGGAGCGCCGTGACATTCCTAATATTATATGTTGATATACTACGGATAAGGAATGACATACCAATGCTACAATCAAGAAAGATAAAGTTGTCTAAACATTCCTCCATGAATGATTTGGAAGAGTATCTTAATTGGGGATATAAATCTATATAGATAGATTTAAGAGGATGCTCGACTTAACCCAAGGAACGTATATTCATTTGATGCTAAAGTCGTTTAGCATGGCAAACTCCAAGAGATGTCTCATGTCGATGAGCTATGGAGTGTATCTCTTAATAGTCCCCACGCACTCACGAAAAGAGAGGTCGCATGGTGACAATCATGTATGCAATGAAATTTACGAGACCCGATGTTGATCGGTCATATTATGGAGAAGTTCACTATGAGTCGCTGAAAACATCTTAAAGTGCTTAACCTGGCACTAAGGATGTGATCATATTCATGGTGGGTCTAAATTAAAACTAGAGGGCTTAATGCAGACTCAAGTTTTTCGAACGCACTCAAGACGACGGAAAAATCCACTTTAAGGTAAAGGTTACCTTGAAATAAAGTGGTGCGATGAATTGAAAGGTTCCAAACAAAGAAAGAGTTCTTTGGTTTAGTGATAAAGACAAAGTATATAGCTATAAATGAAGTCGCAAGTTGATTGTTTGGATTAAAAGTTCATTACGTAACTAGAATAGTTCCTAAATCTCATCTTGGATCTAAACATGTGTTGTGGCACTTTCATTTGATTATTAGAATCATTGAAAGATGGGAAATCACTATAGAGATAGTGGACTCTCAAGAACAACATTACATATCCATTAACTAAAGCTTATCCAATGCGGGGATAATCGTCACTTAGAGAAGAAGAGTATAAGATACCATGAGCGATTGGCTTTAGTGCAAGGGGGAGATTGAAAGTAGTATGCACACAAGCCAATCATGTTTGATGATAAAGCATATACTTTGTAACAATCTTATTCATTTATTAATAAAAGTATTAATTTATTAAAGGCTTTTAATTATCTACATGATCTTTGTTTTATAATATGTGATAAACCCATAGTTTTAAGCAATGCTTTTAGAATAATGATGATGATCATTCTAATGAGATCTAAATTCTTAGAAAGCTTAAAACTAAAATAGTTCCCAATCATTGGATTACTAAATTGGGGATTAGTGAATCCAGGATAGATTGGTACATACATTGCTTGCTCATTGGATGAGGATGATTGATCTCATGATCATTTGTGTGGAGACACTAAAGCAAGTATGTAGGTGCTTATTAGAGAATAAGTTCACTGCACGTGGCTCACTAAGGATTACCTAATGGAGTTTTATTTGCTCATCAATAGGAATTCTGTAGTGATAGTAGTACAAGTGATCCTTGGACTTGAGATCATCATAGTATCTTGTGTATGATGAGTTATACTTTGACTTATTCCTTAAGACCCTTAGGGTATATCAAAGGGTATGCTTGGGTATAATAAGTTGTACATGGAGATAATGTATGATCAATAAAGAATCTACCACTTCTAATAAAAGAAGAGAATGTCCTATGTGATTCGATAAATGACAACCCCAAAGAGTCCTTGGCGAAGGCGCGTAATGAAATTAGAAAGGAGTTTCTAATTTGCATTATTTGAAGTTGTGCATTTAAGGATCGAAATACATATAATTAAATAAAATAAGACTTGACAATAATTCCATGCCTTATATTTAATTGGGACATTGTATGGTGGAAGGATTGAATTATGCAGTAACTATTTACTCAAAGGTTCTTTAATGATTAATGTTGAAATCTATATTATCCGGAAAGTCGTTGATCGCTAGGAGGCTTATCCCTATTGTAGAATAAATATTATTTATTTAAATAAATTAATTGTTTAATTTATTTATTTAAATAAGATTAGAATTGTTCTAATTGATTTATTCACAACCTAGGTTTAATATGAAGAACCTAAAGGGTCACACCATAAAAGGAAGAATAATTATTTAAGAAGTTAATGGCATAATCGTAATAATATATATATGTATATTTAATTTAATCTATGGTGATAGAATAAATTAAATAGCTTAATATTATTATTTAATATTTTAGAAATATTAAATATAAATTAATAAGAGGAGTCTTATTAATATTATTACAATTATTATTATTTTAATTTCTAAAAGAGTTTAGGAATTAATTTAATATAAGTACTCTCATTTATTCCTAATAAAATTAGGAGGTTAAATTAATTAAAAGAGTTTAATTAATTATCCCTAATAAGATTAGGGAGCTTAATTAATTAAAAGAATTTAATTAAATAAAACCCAATTCCTTAATTGTTAAGATGGGTTGCCTACATCTATAAATAAGAGGAGTCTTATTATGGGTGGTGGGGGGTTGTTGACTTTAACAACATACGTAATTCCAATAGTTGGGAGAGTACACCTTTTCTATAGAGATAGAAAAACTAGGGTTTGGCCAACCACCCTTCTTCTTGAATTTTCTTCTTCCTTGGTGGATCACCTCTAGAGGCCAAACATTTGGGTGGCTAACGTTGATCAAAGGAAGGAACCATACCCAGTGGATTCAAGTTGAACGCGAAAGGATATGGAGGTGAACTTGTACTTGAGGAAGCTCGATCTTCAAGGGTATGATTTATTCTTTATCTTTTCGTTTAATTAATAATTGTGCATAAAGGGTGATCCGGGTCTATGGTTTGTAAATTTTTAAACTCTGATTTTACTCGCTTCCGCATTATTTTGCAATTTGATTGCGCACATGAATTTTACAAACCTAACATAGACAACTTCACACTGAGAATTACTTCAAATTCTCTCAACCTTATTTGTACTTATCTACCAATACTTGCTTACCTCTATCATTCATGAAAAAATTCCCATGAATATGTTCAACGGAAATTATTTCCTTATTCTCTACCTTAACGTTTAAAGGTATTCATGAAAGGAATGAACCTAATCACTTAGCAAATTCATATGCTATAAAAGAACAAGTAGCATCCCAATCACACAGCACATAAGCATTCATTTTATTGACTAGAGTGATACCAGTTACTACATCCGCTGATGCAACCGCACCTTGGACAGTCATATTAAAATTATGGGTCGTATGTCTACCCGACAATGGTGATCCAGTAATGGCTAACTTACCACTACTAGCACCCTTACTCTCCTCCGACCCCTTCTTTGGGCAATTTCTTGCCATGTGGTCCATCGACCCACAAACAAAACAGCTATGGTTTTTCTTAGGATTAGGACAATTGGGCGATATTTGACCCTCCTGTCCACGGTTATAACAAACCAATTTCCCCTTCAGACAGACTCCTAGATGAGTCTTTCCGCATATCTTGCATGCTTTGATCCTACGCTTAGGATCCTCTTTTTCCACTCCAGTATTCCCGAAGTTAAAATTCTTCCTCTTGGGCATATTGCCACTACCACTAGCTCATTCAACCTTGGGTACTCCCTCTCCTTTGCTCTTATTCTTTCTCTCTTTGTGGTATTGGCTCAAAGCCTCACTACCACCCTCCACGATGATTGCTTTCTCCAGAATGGTTCCGTACGAAGCACTCTAAAACATAAAAATCTTACTATAGAGCCAGGGTTTCAGGCCCTGCTCAAACCTACGAGCATTCCTCTACTCAGTTTCCACTTGGTGTGGAGCAAACCTTGCCAATTCATTGAACTTAGCCACGAACTAGGGAACCATCATGTCCCCTTGTTTAAGTTCTAGGAACTTAATCTCCATCCTCCCCTGTATGCTTATAGGGAAATATTTCGCGAAGAATACCTTCTTGAACTGTTCCCACGTTACCGCATCTATTCTAGCCCCACCTTGGTGAACCTCCTACCAAAAGTTGGCTTCTCCCCTCATCATGTAAGACACAAAAGAAGTCTTTTGCGCCTCCCCTACGTTTGTAATAACAAACGCCTTCTCTATTTCATTTACCCATGTCTGGGCCTCAATTGGGTCTATAGTTCCTTTGAACTCCGGCGGACCTATACTTTTAAATTCCTTAAAGGTAGTTATTCTAGTTACCCTACAACTTGCGGGTACTCTACCCCCGGTTTGATTAAATGCAGCCGTTAATAAATTAACGAACTCTTGTATAGGGTTGTTTTGACTCCCTTGATTATCATTATGTGATTCTGCTTCCTGATTACGTTGTCTTCTCTTTGGCGGCATTATGCTGATTAAATAAATAATGTTTCACGATTATCTATTTGCTTACTTAGTTATCATTCCACAATAATAACTCATACCACAACAAAGCACATTTAATAAAACTTCGTTATATTCATATGCTTCATCATTCACACTATTTACAATTTGATTCTGTAGCCAAAGCTATCACATTCCTATCCCGAGATTGAATTTCACAAAAGTTGGGATTTATAAAAAGACTACCCTTTTTATACAAAAGAGGGTTTTACGTCACTACACACATATTTATAACTCTAAACTTCTAATAATGCATAACAGTGTCCTCATGTTTTTCATTCGCAATACTCGCTATAATATCCCGACTAATAGTATGTCGAGTCTGTCCTGGCTCAATGGAATAACAAGAAATTTTCAGCTTGAAATCCTTATGAGCACTCTCATGGATGTAAGACATTCGTGCTATTTTCTGGTCCTTCTCCCCCAATTCTTTACGAAGCTCATCGGCCACATTCTTACAATTTGTCGCCCTATCCTTCATAAGCACCTTCTCATCATGCTCAATCTCAAAATCTGCTTCTGCAGACACCTCAGCTTCATGGAGGTCACTAATCTCCTTCCTCTAGTTCTACACAATAGTGTGCAGTCGCACATTCTGGTCAAGCACTGCCAGATACTATAAACTCATTGCCTCTGGAGGTGTAGGCTCTAGTGCAGGTACCACCGTATTAAACGATGCTACCTCCATCTCCCCATCCATATCGACCAATATATCTCTATACATGAAGCTATCGATGGACATCTACAATAACACATAACATGTTGATTAGTACATAATACACAATAGTATAAGCACAAATCACATTTAATTTATTTAGGCTTAATTTCCATCTTTTAAATCTTTCGGTACTGAGTTTCCTCAATACCTTATTAACTCATTTAAGTAGAGTTCATTCGCTCCTACTTCTCATCTACTAACGAGGTTATTAGCCTAAGGTTCTTCTCCCCTTAAGTTTTATAACCTAATACTCTGATACCAACCTGTGACACCCCCAAATCCAGGTATCTTCTAACCCGACAGATGGTGCTACACTGTACTCCTTACTATACATTCATTCCATTGAAACAACATCATAATGAGTATATTAACTACATTCTTATTACAATAATAGTAATAAATCCATTCCCCAGGTTCAGAAACCATTACATTCTTTGTTCATCATAATATGATACATACAACTTACTAGTCTATTACAAGATAAACTAATCATTCATCTTCGCCTTGCCTTTATCTTTACTAGAACCCTCGGTTCGCTCGACCTTAGCTACAATCATATGAATCAAGCAAGAAGTGAACATAACTAGCTCAACAAGTCTAATAATATATTATATAAATACCACTTCAAGAATCATATGATTATTCTTCGATAACTAAACAATAGTTATGAAGTACAATGAAACATTGAATAACACTTCTCATTTCATAAAATAATTTTGAAGTACATATAGTAGCTTAGAAATTCTGAGTAGGTCAATAGACCATGAACATTCTCATTAGTTTTTATTCATAAAAAAGGACAACCCGGTACTAAGACCGTAAATCCGATATTTCTTACGAGCACTTCTAGGTGATCAACCTATAGTACTCTATGTTGATCAACATTCATCCGTTAAACGTATTTACGTTTAAGTTTTGGAAACCGTGTGTGCCCATCGAATAATCGATGTAAAATACATTTTTTTATTCATACTCAGGCTTACCTTGAATTCGTACCAAACAATTGGCGTAGGATAGCGTCATAAATTCTATATTGAAAGACTTCTAAATAAATCAATTAATCTTTTAAGATTAGTCTAGCCAAGTTAAAACTGGCATCCACCCTTTTGTAAAACAATTCATGCATCTCATAACGTGAATCACAGAAAACCTGGCTAATACGAAGGTTAGACAAGCATTAAGAAAACATGCCTTCAAGCGTCTTCAAATAAATATTCAACAATTCTTGTTCTTTACAGTCTCTACAATACACAACCACATAACATACCATATTAGGTCATGAACAATCATGCATGGTTCCTAACGTATCTTACCCTTCTTCTCAATCTAATTGTAAAATAGATTTTTTATCACTAGTTACGGTTTATCGTATTACATTGTTCTTACCAACTTCTTTTTCTTCTATGTCTTAAGTGAATTTATTTCATGAACAAAGGTCAATTCGAATTATTAATCTTTCTTATGTCTTACAAACATTCTTACAATACTAACCGAAACTCGATCGTCATTGGTTAAGTACACTTATTGAATATCGTTCACATTCACATAATCGTTAACAACTTTTAGTTGTAATTCTGAACGTTATAGTCATCATCGAGGATGCTACTTTAAGTTAATTAAGTAATTAATTCATCATTACTTAACTATCTTTCATTTCATATACTTAATCGTACTTATTTCATTAAGAAAACTCGTTTCAAATATTTATCTACTCTTACGGCTCATTATCGTTCATCGTTTCATTATTAATAACTTACATTCAATTAATCTTTCTTTCAACCTTTAATCGTTAAATTAAAGTTTTCAACATCTTAATTGATGTTACTTTAGGTTTAGTATTGATATGATTCACCATTATCTATTTACATTCCCTTTACATTCATAATCTTTCCTCTATGTGCTTCACCTAATGTTGGCGTTGTGGCGCCACTCTCAGTACTAGAGATCATGTTGTGGCGCCACTCTCTAGTATCTTATCTCCCACCTCGTATTGCGTACAAATATAAACCATAACACCATGGGTCGTATTTATTGCAGCTACGCTTAACTCGAGAAAATTTTTACAGTTTCTTGCTTTGATGAACTTCCCGGGCTCATAAATTATTCGTTATAACTCCGAATTGGCTCATTCAAAAGTCGTTAGCTCACAAATCACATGCTCTACGATTTCATCAAAAAATATTTCACTGTTGAATCTTTTACCTTGGAATTCACCAATTAGTTCATTAGTACAAAAATGATAAACGTTCGTGAACGTTCATAGCTCGTTTCTTCGTTCTAAGTCAGATTTTGACAATTCTTGAGTCCACGACTCTCAAATACGTTATGCTATGTTATGCCATCGAAAACCAAGGTTTCTGAGTTACATGAAAACTTATGACTACTAATCTGTGATTTCTACGTTTTCAACGTTCAACGCCTAATCTCAAAAATTTATCCATAACTTTGTTACTCGTTTTCTATACACCAAATCAAGTGGAAAAACTCCATTGATTCATCATCTACATCCTAACCAATCAAGATGCACATAACCTATGATGGTTTTCAATTTGTCCATCAACAACCAAATAAACGCTTATTGGTTTTCTTCTCTTAAACTTTCTTAAACGCTTATGATTCAAACACTTTAATTCTACCACATAGCCAGAATCCTACCCACGTCCGCACATTCTAGGTCATATAACGACCTTTAAATAGCTTACTCGCATAAATAATCACTTAAATTCATTTAATCCACATAATCAAATAAAAATCTAATTCTCATAAAAATCCAATTTTCTCGGGCGTTACATACCACAACGATTGGCTTTAGTGAAAGTGGGAGATTGAAAGTAGTATGCATACAAGCCAATCATGTATGATGATAAAGCATATACTTTGTAATCAATCTTATTTATTTATTAATAAAAGAATTATTTATTAAAGGCATTTAATTATCTACATGGTGTTATTTTAATAATATGTGATAAACACATAGTTTTAAGCAATGCTTTTAGAATCATGATGAGATCATGATAATGAGATCTAAATTTTTAGACAGCTTAAAACTAAAATGTTCCCAATCAATGGATTACTAAACAGGGGATTAGGGAATCCGAATAGATTGGTACGTACATTTCTTGCTCATTGGATGAGGATGATTAATCTCATCATCATTTGTGTGGAGACACTAAAACAAGTATGTAGGTGCTTATTAAAGAATAAGTTCACTGAACGTGACTCGCTAAGGAATACCTAATGGAGTTTTACTTGCCTGTCAAGAGGAATTCCTATAGTGATAGTAGTACAAATGATCTTTAGACTTGAGATCATCATAGTATCTTATATATAATGAATTACACTTTGACTTATTCCTTAAGACTTAGAGTATATCAAATGGTATGCTTGAGTGTAATATGTTATATATAGAGATAATGAATGATCAATAAAGAATCTATCACTTCTAGTAAAAGAAAAGAAATGTCATATGTGATTCGATAAATGAAAACCCAGGAATCCTTGGCCAAGGTGGAATGAAATTAGAAAGTAGTTTCTAATTTGCATTCATTAGGAGTTGTGCATTTGGGAATTGAAATACATATAATTAAATAAAATAAGACTTGATAGTAATTTTATGTCTTATATTTAATTGGGACATTGTATGGTGGAAGGATTGAATTGTACGGTAACTATTTACTCAAAGGTTCTTTTATGATCAATGTTGAAATCTATATTATCTGAAAAGTTGATCGCTAGGGAGGCTTATCCCTATTGTAAAATAAATATTATTTATTTAAATAAATTAATAGTTTAATTTATTTATTTAAATAAGATTAGAATTTTTCTAATTGATTTATTCACAACCAGTTTAATATGGAGAACCTAAAGGGTCACACCAAAAAAGGAAGAATAGTTATTAAAAAAGTTAATGGTATAATCATAATAATATATTAAGTATATTTAATTTAATTTATAGTGATAAAATAAATCAAATAGCTTAATATTTATTATTTAATATTTTAGAAATATTAAATATAAATTAATAAGAGGAGTCTTATTAATATTATTAAAATTATTATTATTTTAATTTCTAAAAGAGTTTAGAAATTAATTTAATATAAGTACTCTCATTTATTCCTAATAGGATTAGGAGGTAAAATTAGTTAAAGGAGTTTAATTAATTATCCCTAATAAGATTAGGGGGCCTATTTAATTAAAGGAGTTTAATTAAATAATTAATACCTTATTTTAATTAAATAGGGTTACATGATATCTTTATAAGATGAGTCTTATACCAGATATTAAATATACGTAATTCCAAAAAGTTGGAGAGTACGCCCCTTTTTCTATAGAGATAGGAAAAACTAAGGTTTGAGCCAATTCACTCTTCTTCTTGAAAATTTTTCTTCCTTGGTGGATCACCTCTAGAGACCACACACTTAGGTGGCTAACAATTATCAAAGGAAGGAATCTACCCGGAGATTCAAGGAGATCGTGGAGAAGTAAAAGTTGAACTCAAACCTGTGGAAGCTCGTATCTACAAGGGTATGATTTCATAACTTCTTGTTCTTCATTTTAACTAATAATATGCATAAAAGATGATCCAGGTAATTAGTTTGTGAAAAAATTTTAAAATCTGATTTTACTTTGCTTCCGCTATTTTTGCAATTTGATTGCTACTTTGATTTTCACAAAACCTTACATTCTAATCGAGACCCAAGATTCACTTCAAGATTTTGGGTTAGTTCGCAAAAAGCTATGGGCACGAATTTACGATTTAGTTCGGTATATCATCCTCAAACGGATGGGCAGTCAGAGAGGACTATTCAAAATCTTGAAGATTTATTAAGACTCTGTGTCCTTGACTTCAAAGGAAGTTGAGACAAGTTCTTACCATTAGTGGAATTCTCCTACAACAACAGTTATCAAGAAAGTATTGGCATGGCTCCATTCGAGACATTGTATCGAAGAAAGTATCGTTCTCCAGTATGCTGGGACGAGGTGGGTGAAGCAACGTTATTGGGACCGAATTTGGTACGCATGATAATGGAGAAAATTCAAATTATCCGGCAAGGTATAAAAATCTCACAAGATCAACACAAGAGTTATGCTGATCTTCATCGAAAGGACGTGGAATTCAATGTTGGAGATCATGTGTTGTTACGTGTTGCTCTATGGAAAGGAGTTATATGATTTGGAAAGAGAGGAAAGCTATATCCTCGGTTCATTAGCCCATTTGAAATCCTCGATCGAGTAGGAACTATGGCTTATAGACTCGCCTTACCGCCAAGTATGTCTCGTGTTCATAACATTTTTCACATATCCATGTTACGTAAATATGTGGAAGACCCGAACCACATTATTGAGTTAGAACCCGACGAGATAGCGGAAGATTTAACGTATGAAGAGGTACCTGTTAAAATCTTGGATAAGAAGGATCATATTCTACGCTCCAAGGTTATACCTCAAGTCAAAGTTTTGTGGAGAAACCACGATGTTGAGGAAATAACATGGGAGTTAGAATCTGAAATGAAGTCAAGGTATCCTCACCTCTTCGATATACCAGGTACGTACCCTAATTTTGAGGACGAAATTTCATAAGAAGGGGATGTTGTAAGACCCCAACTTTTATGAATAAAGATTAATTTTTTTTCTCAAAATATATTTTTGAATATTATGGTGTGGATTTGATATAACGTTATAGTTGTGGGTAATATTTACAAATTTTGCAAAGTAAGCAAGTTGTTATAAAATATTCGATTGGTCGGGGAATATTCGTTTTAACAGGGAATATTCGTACGACGACACAATCATTAGTGGACCCCATAATGGAAGTATTTTCGTAGTTAGAAAACGACAAAAATATCTTTTTATAAAAATAACAGTGAAAGTTTTACCGTTAAACTGTTGAAATACCTGATGATAACAGTACAGTAATACGCGTGGTTGCATAGTAGCATACGGTATTGTACAGTATCTTTGATTATTGATGCTTACATGAGAAGTCATTCAGTTATACTCAATTATTCCTACAGTAATTGCTGCATAGTATCTCTCATATTATTGATTCAATTATTGTCACAATATCATCTGCACAATATTTTATATTATTAAATCAATAATTGAGACGACAAAGTTATTCATATTATTATTTGCATTATTGACGATGTCTAGAAATTTCTGTCGAGAAAAGGGGTTTGGTCACCTAATTACGCGCCAATAAGGAGAAATCCTTATCGGAAAGCCCCCTCTTTCTTGGAAATGATCTGGTTGTTAAATATTGTGAGTTATAATATTAATGATAATTAAGTTCGTGTTGATTGAAGATGTTTGTTCATTTAGTTTTCTTTAATTCTTACGTGAACCAATTACCCTTAAAGGAGGTATTTCTGTGATTGCCTGGTTTTATTGACCAAACAGAAAATTAATTGAAAAGATGAGTAATTAATTGTTATTAGTTCACATGCAAATTACTGTTGGTTCACATGTATGGAACTATTGATTCAAATGCATGTACCGTTAGGGGAGGTGGTGCAAGATTGATAATCCTTGAAGGACTATATTAATAATAGAGGTATAGATGAAGGTATTATACTGTAATAATTTGAGCCCTTAATCGTGTAATTATCAAAACTATGTTTTCCTAAAAATAGAAGCTCATTCTTCTTTCATTCTCACCAATTCACTAAGACTCACAAGAGCAATTATAGAGAGAGAAACTATAGAGAGGAAGAAGAAGAGTATTCTGCTACTTCACTATTGTAGTATCCAGCCTTCTACTAAGGTAAGGGATATTATTTTTGTTCAATATTTGTATGAAATAATATTTTCTTCCATACTTTGTAGTATGTAAGTAATACTATTTCGTTTTGTATTCCTAATTCATTCATTTTGTTAAAGTATTGCTTCTATACTCCGTGAAATTAGTAGAATATCCTTGAAATTTGTGCTTCATCTAGTATCGTTCACAAGGATATTTTTCTGAACATTCTTGTTAAATTTTAAGCTTTTCATGTCGGAGTACTATTTACAAGGTACTATTCACAAAGTATTATTCATAGAGTACTATTTATGAAGTACTATTCACGGGGTACTATTCACCCGGGGTACTATTCATGACAAAAATTGATTTCTTTTCTGTCCAAATCATTTTTGATACAATATTATTCTTGAATTTTACTCCACAAAGCAGTATCATGTTGACAATTTGGACATTATTGAATTATGGATAAATTAAATTATAAATCTTTAAAAATTTATCCTTTGCTTTCTTTTAACTGAATTCTTATATCATTGTCATCATCCTCATGCTTATATTGTGATGAAAGTCATCTTTGGCTTACGTGCATAGATAGACTGTTGATTGGTATGATTATGACCAGGGATCATTCTGTATAATCATGACCTGTAATGTTACAAATGATAAAAGCCCTCATTGGCCCGTAGTGCATTGATGGACAGTTGTTGGCATGATCATGACCATTGGTGATTACACGAATATCCTTAGCCCGTAGTGCATGGATAATTTGTGGACATGATACTAATGAATATCCTTGGCCCGTAGTACATGGATAATTCAGTGATGTGGATTATTTTTTGAGCTGAGTCTCTACGATAAATTTGATGATAAACTTTTTAAATCATAGAAGATAGTAGATATCATGCTCTACTTGACTCTTCTAATGGATTGCTTGTTCCACTGCAGTTAAACTTGTTGTTATTATCAGTTTAACACTGTTGAAAGCTAACGATAATTTATTCTGCATTATCTTAGTCATAATATTTCTTACTGGGCTAATTGAGCTCACCCTTTTACTTTCATTGTTCTCTTCGAGAAATGAGAACGTAGCCAGGACTAGTTGGGGAACAGC
>CM035158.1:93387426-93403655 GCA_020205615.1 Panax quinquefolius | reverse complement strand
TGGACTTGGATTGCTTGAGTTGGGACAAATGGAGTATATAAAGGTTATTTAAATTGAAAGAGGGGACTAATCTACACAATTGGAGGCTGATCAAGGAGTCAAGAGGAGAATTTGAAGATTTTCACTTCGAGTTTTTCTTCTTCTTCATTCCTTTAATTGGTGAAATTCTTTAAGGATGATTTTTCAAAGATTGTTGGTTTTAATTTCTGCTATGAACTAATTTCTTTAATTAAGATTCCAATTGAACCTTTTATGGCTATTAATTAGTTATTCAATTTATTCCAATTATTTATGTTGAAGTGAATTGTTTATCTTGCTCTGTGTTGATTGATTAATTATCTGGCCAATAATTACGTTGTTACTCTAGAAGAAATTGAAAGAGGAATTCTAGGGTTAGAACTGGGCATGATGACATGTGACTTAGTTATTTGCAAAGTGAATAATTAGGTTTGTGAATTGAATGGAAATATTTGTTCACTGCATGTAACACATAAAGAATTGGGATTGAAAGGAGTTTAATTCAATTGTTTTGCATAGGAATATAGCAAGATTAATCTGGATTAAATAGAAGGCAATTGATCACTTGGAAAAGGACTTTTGGCATTGGAGAATTCCTGTTAACAATTCAGTAGGCATAATAATTTGGATAATTGGATAATTGATTTATAGTTCATAATTAGGGATATTGGAGTCTTAATCCTCATTTATCTGAATTCATTCAAATCTTAGTTCTGTTTATTTGCTTTAATTTAGAATAATCTCTTTTAATTGTTTAACTTAATTTTCTTAATTATAAAAATCACATTCTATGGTTGTTTAAATAAAATTGGATTGATATAGTACTAGTATTTGGAATTTATTAATTAGAATTCTCCGTGGGATCGACACTTTATCTTATCACTCCATTACTTGTTGATCGTGTATACTTGCACGCTTGCTTGATTGTGAAATCAATCAACAAGTTTTTGGCACTGTTGTCAGGGATCTCTTTATTAATATTAATTCCATATTAGTTATAATCAATTCGGTCTTAATTTAAACGTTACTTAGTTTTATTCTTGTATTCGCAGGAATTCTTTGCGAGTGTATGCACACCAGATCAAGGGCGAAAATGGAACTTTTTCCTTATACAGACGATATCGAAAGGAAGTTCCAGAAATTGCAGTCGACTAGTGCAGTGTCACCTATGGAAGAAAATCTGGCAGAATAAGAAATTCCAGCGAATATGGCAGGGAACGAACAGAAATCGCTTAGGGACTATGCCATGCAGAATGTCACGGATATTCAGTCGAGTATTAGGAAGTCAGAAATCAATGCGAACAGCTTCGAAATCAAACCGAGAACAATTCAGATGCTACAGAATACATGTAAGTTTGGGGGTAGTTCGATAGATGATCCTAATGAGCATATCTTAAGTTTCTTGGAAGTTTGCGACACCTTCAAATTCAACAATGTTTCGGAAGATGCTACAAGGTTGAGGATGTTCCCGTTTACCTTGAAAGATAAAGCGCGAAGTTGGTTACATTCGTTGCCTCCTGGCTCAATCACAACTTGGGACGACTTAGCTCAAAAATTTCTAGCTAAGTTTTTCCCACCAACGAAGTCGGAAAAACTACAGAACGATATTCACACCTTTGCATAGTTTGACTCAGAATCATTATATGAGGCATGGGAAAGATTTAAGGATATGCTCCGTAAGTGCCCACATCACGGCATTCCGCAGTGGATGCAGTTGGGGATATTTTGTGATGGTTTGCACACGTCCACAAGGGCCAGTATTGATACAGCAGCAGGGGGAGCGATCATGTCTAAGAATTTTGATGAGGCATATCAGCTATTAGAGACAATGGCCACCAACAACTATCAGTGGCCCATGACAAGGTCTAACCCTCCTAAAACACCGGGAAAGTTTGTCGTAGATTCTATGACAACATTAGTAGCACAAGTGGTCGCGATAGCTAAGAAAATGGAAACATGGAGTCCACCATCCACACAGCAGGTAGCAATGGTTTGTGAATTATGTGCTGGGGGTCATGCTACTGATCAATGTGCCATAAATTCCAAATCAGCTCAGTTTTTAGGGAGTTATAATCGATTTACCCAACCTTATCCGAATCAAAACGCATATAATCCGGGGTGGAGAAATCATTCAGGGTTTTCATGGAGTAACAATCAAGCTCAAGCTCAAGTGCTGAGACAACAAAATACATCCGGATTTCAAAATCAGACACAACAACCAGAGCGGAAATCAAGTTTGGAAGAAGCCTTGGAAAAATTTATGAGAGCTTCTGAAAAAAAAGAACGAGGAACAAGAAAAAAAATTGAATCAAATGGAGTTGAATATGAAAAGCCAAGGTGCGTCGATTAAGAATCTGGAAAATCAAGTGGGGCAGATAGCACATGTACTTAATAACCGACCACTTGGAACACTTCCGAGTCACACAGAAAAATCGGGGCAGAGATGAGCATTGTAAGGCTGTAACTCTACGAAGTGGAAAGGATTTGCAAGAGACAGTCACGGATAGGGAAAAGAGGGACACCGCAACAAGTGGAATAGAGGAAGTTGTGGACACCGGAAAACGTCAAGAAGAGACCTTAGACCAAAAATAACCGGAACCAACCAGCACAATGCCCCCCATACCGTATCCGCAGAGGTTTCAGAAATCCAAGTTGGATAAGAAGTTTTCAAGATTCTTGGATATTTTTAAAAAATTGCATATCAACATCCCCTTTGCCGAAGCCTTGGAACAAATGTCGAGTTATGCTAAGTTTATGAAGGAGGTTTTGTTAAAAAAGAGGAAATTGGGTGAGTTCAAAATAGTGGCATTGACCGAAGAATGCAGTGCAATTATTCAGAATAAGTTACCGTCAAAGCTTAAGGTCCCAGGTAGCTTTAATATTCCATGTGAAATTGGAAATCAATTTTCGGGACGAGCATTGTGTGATTTGGGGGCCAGTATAAATTTGATGCCATTATCCGTCTACAGCCAGTTTGGACATCAGGCTCCCCAACCGATAAATATCAGTTTGCAGTTGGCGGATCGATTGGTTACATATCCACGAGGTATTGTTGAGGATGTTTTAGTTAAAGTGGATAAATTCATCTTCCTCGCGGATTTCTTTATCTTGGATTGTGAAGTGGACAGCGAAATCCCAATTATTCTTGGACGGCCATATTTAGCAACGGGTAGAACTTTGATTGACGTTCAAAAAGGTGAATTAACGATGCGAATTGAAGATCAACAGGTCACCTTTAATGTTTTTAAGTCAATGTCTTATCCGAAAGAAAAAGGTGAATGTTTGCGGGTTGATATCATGGAGGAATTGGTTAATCACAAGTTCAGTGGGAATTATTCGGAGGACCCGCTTGAATCCATTTTTCTTGGGATGGATGAAGATGGTATTGAAGATGACGTGGAGTATGTCTAATGGTTAGATACATCATCTGTCTTCCGAAAAACCAATCAATCATTCGACACCCTTGATAGGCCCAAAACGAAAGGTAAAAAGTTCAAACCCTCGTTAGAAGAGCCACCGGTGTTGGAATTAAAGCCGCTACCATCCCATCTGCAGTATGCCTACTTGGGAAAAGATGCCACCTTACCAGTTATTGTTTCAACTGAGTTAACTGACACACAAAAGGAGAAACTGCTACGGGTCTTGTGAAAGTTCAAAACAGCAATTGGGTGGACTATAGCGAATATTCGGGGAATTAGTCCATCATATTGTATACATAAGATTTTAATGGAAGAGGGGGAAAAACCAACCATTGAGCTGCAAAGAAGGCTGAACCCCATTATAAAGGATGTGGTGAAAAAGGAGATCATAAAATGGTTGGATGCCGGCATTATTTACCCAATCTTGGACAGTTCATGGGTGAGTCTTGTACAGTACATACCAAAGAAAGGGGGTATGACAGTGGTGAAGAATGAAGCTAATGAGCTCATCCCTACTAGAACAGTTGTATGGACTACTGTAAGCTGAATAAAGCCACTCGCAAGGATCACTTACCATGGTATGCAGATTACGTGAATTACGTGGTTGCTAAGGTGTTATCACCCGATTTGACCTCACAACAACGAAAGAAGTTCCTCCATGATGTGAAGCAATACTATTGGGATGAACCATTTCTATTTAAGGCTTGTGCAGATTAAATGATTAGAAGATGTGTGCCACACGAAGAGATAGATAGCATACTAGGTCATTGCCACTCATCAGATTTTGGAGGCCATTATTAGGTGATCGAGCAATGACTAAAGTGTTATTCTGATCGGGATTTTTCGGCCTTTTCTATTCAAGGATGCTTACCTCTTTGTCTTTGAAGTGTGATCGATGCCAACGCTGTGGGTAATATCTCCAAGAAGCAATGAAATGCCACTCAACACAATTTTGGAAGTTAAAGCATTCGACGTATGGGGAATCGACTTTATGGGACCTTTCCCATCATCATTCAATAATCAGTATATTTTGTTGGCGGTCGATTATGTTTCCAAATGGGTAGAGGTCGTAGCTTTACCCATGAATGATGCCAACGTTGTCTTAAAAAAAACTCCGATTCTTAAAGATAAAAACATCTTCACTAAACGATTTGGGACGCCGAGTATCATCCCCAAACAAATGGTCAAGCGGAATAATAAGTGACGAGGAACTCATTTTGTAATAAGTATATGGAGTTCACTAAACTACTTGTAAAGTATGGGGTTCATCATAAAATTCTTTGCAGTTAAAATTACCGTATCATCCCCAAACAAATGGTCAAGCGGAAGTCTCGAATAGGGAGGTTAAGAGAATTCTAGAAAAGGTGGTCAATCCATCACGAAAAGATTGGTCATTCGCGTCTTAATGATGCACACTTATATAACTTCTTCCCCATTCACGTTACATAATACATGCATGGGCTAATTCTAAATTGTTTGGGATCTTGATTTTGATTCTCCTTCCACAGACGTCTGAGAATCCTGATTTTTTATGGTGATTGCATGTTGGCATAATGGAGTTTTTCAACAAATTAAGTACATTGCCCGAGTGATTGCTATTTTGCACGACTTTTCAATTGTGTTGTTAATTAATGGTATATGGAAGGCGTGTCACCTCCAATGTATGCCCAATTCTCGCAAATTTTATAGAATTTTAAAATGGCTTAGATTTATGTACCGACTTTTTGTTAGTGTCATGCTCAAGAACGCTTATAATAGTGCACACCTAGGCCATTCGGAGCTTAATTTGATCTACATGCTTAAACTCATGCCATGGCGTCACCAAAGGTGAGAAAAGGTTAACCTCATCCATCATTAATTTGTGTTCTATGTGCCAAATTTGGGGTGAAATGGAAATGGGACGAGATTATTTAACGCTTTATGCGAGTTTTGGACCATAAGTTGACGAAGGTATAAAGTGTGGGTGTAAATGAGATGGATGAATTTCGATTCGTTAATGTTCTCCTTGCTCCAATTACCCGGTGTTTCCCCCCACGGTCTAGAGATGACGAGGATGAGGATGCTCCTTTCACTGCTTCGTCAGAATGCTTATGAGAACATAGAAACTTCTACAAGGAGAAAGTGGATAAAAGCATGTTTGGGGTTAATGATGAAATTAAAATTTTGCATGAACAAGTCTAGTAGAGATTATTGAGTTAAGCGATAAGAAAATTCTTGATAATAGAGTTCTAAAGGACATTTGAAAGACGCCAACAAGTCTCTAGTTTTGTGGCCTTTGTTACTTGAGTAAGCTCTCAACTCACGATTAACGTTTATTTCTGAGAAGAGAAAAATGAAATCAGCGGTGGTCCATTTTGAATTTGGACTTTGGTGATTGTTTTAAAGTTTTGATAATGTCTACTTATCTTTAGGACTAAATTAAAAAATGAAGGGAAAAGATGAAGGTATGCATTTGTATGGTAGGTAAGTTAATTTTCGTAGTGTTTACTGTTTTTGTTTGCGAGGACACTTAGCGAATTGATAATATACCCATGAATTGGATATACTTGGCGTAAATTGTTGTATTCTCGAGTTGTTTGAAAGCACATCATTATTGTGTTTAGTTGTGTTTTGCGGATGTGGGAGCGGTAGGAACACTTGGGAGATTTTGAGTTGAAAAAGGGCATATTAGCAACTTTACGCACACCCCAAGACTGGCGCTCAATATAGTTCATTTTTCATTTCGGGTAAGGGTACTGGTAGAATTTAGTTAACCATACTGCGTTTGACTTTTCGTTTGACTTCTTTGAATGGAGTTTATTTGAAGTCAATTTGAATTGGACTTGGATTGCTTGAGTTGGGACAAATGGAGTATATAAAGGTTATTTTAATTGAAAGAGGAGACTAGTCTACACTATTGGAGGCTGATCAAGGAGTCAAGAGGAGAATTTGAAGATTTTCACTTGGAGTTTTTTCTTCTTCATTGTTTTAATTGGTGTAATTCTTTAAGGATGATTTTTCAAAGATTGTTGGTTTTAATTTCTGCTATGAACTAATTTCTTTAATTAAGATTCCAATTGAACCTTTTATGGCTATTAATTAGTTATTCAATTTATTCCAATTATTTATGTTGAAGTGAATTGTTTATCTTGCTCTGTGCTGATTGATTAATTATCTGGCCAATAATTACCTTGTTACTCTAGAAGAAATTGAAAGAGGAATTCTAGGGTTAGAACTGGGCATTATGACATGTGACTTAGTTATTTGCAAAGTGAATAATTAGGTTTGTGAATTGAATGAAAATATCTGTTCACCGCATGTAACACATAAGGAATTGGGATTGAAAGGAGTTTAATTCAATTATTTTGCATAGGAATATAACAAGATTAATCTGGATTAAATAGAAGGCAATTGATCACTTGGAAAAGGACTTTTGGCATTAGAGAATTCCTGTTAACAATTTAGTAGGCATAATAATTGGGATAATTGGATAATTGATTTATAGTTCATAATTGGGGATATTGGAGTCTTAATCCTCATTTATCTGAATTCATTCAAATCTTAGTTCTGTTTATTTGCTTTATTTTAGAATAATCTCTTTTAATTGTTTAACTTAATTTTTGTAATCATAAAAATCACATTTTTTGGTTGTTTAAATAAAATTGGATTAATATAGTACTAGTATTTGGAATTTATTAATTAGAATTCTCTATGTGATCGACACTCTATCTTATCACTCTATTACTTGTTGACCGTGTATACTTGCACGTTTACTTGATTGTGAAATCAATCAACAAATATTTCGAGCCCCAAAATGTGCAATTATCGAAACTATATTTTCCTATAAATAGAAGCTCATTCTTTCTTCATTCTCACTAATTCACTAAGTCTCGGAAGAGCAATTATAGAGAGAGAAGTTATAGAGAGAGAATCTATAGAGAGAAAGAAGAAGAGAAGTCTGTTACCTCACTATTCCAGTATCCAATTTTCTTCTGAGGTAAGGGATATTATTTTGTTCAGTATTCATAGGAATAATATTTTCTTCCATATTCTGTAATATTTGAGTAATATTATTCATCTCGTATTCCTGATTATACCCTCACATTGTTAAAGTATTTCTTCTATACTCCGTGAAATTAGTAGAATATCCTTGAAATTTACGTTTCATCTAGTATCGTTTCACAAGAATATTTTCTGCACATTCTTGTTAAATTTTAACCTTCTCATGCCGGAGTACTATTCATAAGTACTATTCATCAAATACTATTCACGAGGTACTATTCCCAAAGTACTATTTATGGGGTACTATTCACCCGGGTACTATTCACCCAAAGTACTATTCATGATAAAAATTAATTTCTTTTCGGTCCAAATCATTTTTGATACAATATCATTCTTGAATTTTACTCCACAAAGTAGTATCATGTTGGCAATTTGAACATTATTGAATTCTGGATAAAATAAATTATTAAAGTCTTTAAAATTTATCGTTGAACTTGTTTTATTGAATTCTCATATCATTATCGTCATCCTCATGCTTATATTGTGATGCAAGTCATCTTTAGCTTACGTGCATAGATGAACTATTGATTGGTATGATTATGACCAAGGATCATTCGGTATAATCATGACCCGTAATGTTACAAATGATGTGGTAAAAGTCCTCATTGGCCTGTAGTTCATTGATGGACAGTTGTTGGTGTGATTATGATCAGGGATTATTCGGTATAGTCATGACCATTGATGATTACATGAATATCCTTGGCCGTGGTGCAGGGATGATTTGATGATGTGGTTTATTTATTAGCTGAGTCTCAACAATAAAGTTGATGAAAATCTTTTTAAATCATAGAAGATATTATATATCATGCTCTACTTGACTCTTCTATTGGATTGCTTATTCCGCTGCAGTTAAACTTGATGTTTATTATATTTTATCAGTTTAACACTGTTGATGGCTAATGATAAATTATTCTGCATTATCTTGGTCATAATATTTTTTACTATGCTAGTTGAGCTCACCCTTTTGCTTTCATTTTTCTCTTTAGGTAATGAGAACGTAGTCGGGACTAGTCGGGGAATGGAGTGACGGTCCAGATGTTTGCATTAGTAGTCCTCACTATCCTGTGAAATAGTGTGATAATAAATGAGGACTTATTTTGAGTTTGAATACTGTCTAGAAGACAATATTTGTATTAAAACTCACAGTTCATGTTGTATAATTAAGTTTGTATTTGTATTTAGTACCATGTATTTGGCGACCCAAGATGAGTGATGTATACCTATTTTGGGGGCGTCACAATATATGCTTGTTGATCGGGGCTTTGATAAGTTTAAAAATTTTATTGGTCTTGATTTTATTCTGATTATCTTTCATCTTATATCTTGATCATATATAGGAATTTGTTTCAAAGAAGAAGAAACCGCATAATACAAAAGCAGTAAGAGGATATCCTTTTGGCTGAAATCATGTATGCATTTTGTTTCCAAAAATATAGATGCATTCTTCTTTTTACTAAAGATAAAATTTTCTTTTTAGTTCATTTCAAAATTAGAGATAGATAGCTAATTTTACACTATATAAAGTAACATGAATCTCGTTCATTACTTATACTCTACTAGGATTAAATACTATCATGCCACCACTACTATAATTTTAGTACAATGTTAGAAATATGTTTGGTAAAATATTTTTTTCTTAAAAGTAGTTGTTTTTTAAATGTGGCTCTAATTTGGGAATGTGGGAGTATTTAATATCTTGCGTATTGCATAAGGAAGACATACTAGCAACTGGTTTTTTCACTGTTTTCTTTGATGAATTTCAGATTCTTTAGGCGAAGGCGTAAATATTTACTGAAAACCCAGTCTTCCAAACCAAGATTTGATAGAGATGTTGTTCATCTAAGGAATTCAGATTTAGAGAGAAAAATGTTGAAGAACGAAATGAGCCAAAGTCCTTATGGATCTAAATTGAGAGCCATGCCAATAGGTATGCACTGTACGAAGTTTGATTGTAAAGATGATGAATGATCATGTATCGTATGATTTTATTTAATTAATAATATTTTAGTTTTTTGGAATTTCTGTCATAATTTGTTATGGGGTTATTGAGATATAAGTTTTTTTTATAAAATAATTTTGACATTCGTTGCATAACAAAAGAAAAAGAAATATTTATTTCGTTACAAATTAATATATAACTGGCTTATTTTATATATTTAGCAATAAATATCGTTACCAAAAAGTACACAATTAGAAACGAAAATCAATTAAGGCAACAATTTCTACATTGTTCAAGAACGACAAACTTCATTGGCAAATGTGTATTAAATACAACGAATTTTATCTTAGTTAGAAAATATAAAAGATTCTTTTCGATTTTAATTAGGCGTATTTGCAAACGAAAATTGCTTTTTAGTAACAATTTCTTAATAAATTTGCTACAAAATATTTCGTTGCTAAATGATTTATGATTTTACACAAAAACAAAATTTTGTTGCAAAATATATTATGTTACTGATGATGACAAAAACATTTGTTGCTAGACAATTAACAACGCTTCATTCTGCAACAAAATGTCCAACAAATGAAAAATCATTGCAAATGATGGCAACGTAAAATTTTGTTGAAAATTAATATATAAGCGGCTTATTTTTTACATTTAGCAACAAAAATCGTTACCAAAAAAGTACACAATTAGTAACGAAAACCAATTAAGGCAACAATTTCTATATTGATCAGTAACGGCAAACTTCGTTAGCAAATGTGTGTCAAATACAATGAATTTTATCTTCGTTGGAAAATAAAAAGATTCTTTTCGTTAATAATTAGGCGTATTTTGCAACGAAAATTGTTTTTTAGTAACAATTTCTTAATAAATTTACTACAAAATATTTCTTTGCTTAATGATCTATGTTTTACACGAAAACAAAATTTCGTTGCGAAATATATTACTTTCTACAATGAAAAAAACATTCGTTGCTAGACAATTAGCAATGCTCATTGCGCAACAAAATTTCCAATGAACTAAACGTTGCAAATGACATTTGGCAACGAAATTTTACATTTAGCAGCAATAAAATTGTTTCACGCAAAATCACCATTTTTTTGTAGTGTTCGAACGTGGCATAGGGACAGATGTTCAAGGACGATCCTCCATTTATCAATACACCTCCGACCACATATCCTGAAGACATCACTTCTATATGCAATGGCTTGCAATGGCCCGTCCCCTTAGATTCTTTAACTTCAAATGGTTCTATATTAACTCTTTTCAGGCTGATGATGGGATACTGCGGCCTGAATGGCAACACCAATGGTTCTGGTGCAGCCACCTTCAAAGGGTTCTTTATTTCTTTGACCTTTATTCCTTGGATTACAAGAGGTGTAGCAGACAAGTCTCCTTCAGAAGATATTACTGCTATAACTTCCCTTCATCTCTGTGTTCCTGGAGGAAATATATTCTCTTTTTTAGGCAATACAACATCATTATTTTCTATTTGCATGTCACCGTTGTTAATCATATTCTGGATGAGATGATGAAGTGCCCAGAAGCTTTCAGTGCTATGACCCCGAGTATTGGAGTGGTATTGATAGACCCCGGTAGTATCAAATCTCTTAGAACATGAATTGATTGGGGGTAACAATGTTGTGATCTTCCCTTCTTTGATCAACATCTGCAGGATTTCTTCCATTGGTTGACCCAAAGGAGTAAACTTTCTTTGGTTTGCATAGTCCCGACGAGCCTGGGATCTTGCTTTCCTTACAAGTTTTTTTTCTAAGGTTTCATTCTCTTGGACTTGTTGATTCCTGGTGATAAGGGAGAGGAGTCATGTATACCCCTAAATGATCACCGCCAAGTTACTTGAGTTTGATGTATCACCGCTCGCGCCGGTTGATCAACCCATTCATTGATAGACTTTATTTCTCGCTCTATCATAAATTCTGAATAATCCCATTATCAGTATTATCTTTGCTAGTTTGGGGAGAATCACCTACATATTTGAGGTTGTTAAAACTTTCTCCACTCCCTTCATTGATCATGTTGACATTCTCTTCCTTGTGTTGAGGGAGAGGGTTATCTTGCATATGTGGTTGTTCTGGCTTTGTTACCATGATCTCACCACTATCTATTAGATCCTAGATTTTGTGTTTGAGAAACCAACAATCTTGGGTGTCATGCCCTGGAGCTTCAGAATGATAAGCACACTTCTTGCTTGTATCAAAATTCTTTCCACTTGGGTTAGCTGGAGGAAGGAGTTGGAAAATATTCTTCTGTGCTGTCAGAAGCTTGAATATATTTTCCAATGAGTCCCCTAAGGGTGTGAAAAATCTTTAACGTCTGACCTCTCTAACCTTTTGCAATGGAGGATTTGAGGATTGTGCAGATGCTTGAAAGTGAGAATAATTTTTCCTTTGGATGGGAAAGTTTTGATTTCCTCTCTGAGTTTGTCCTTACAGAACCAAGGATACATCCTCATCTTTCTTTTTATGAACCCTCTGAGGGTTATTACCATAATTTCCAGCTTGAATGTGCTCAGCTACGGCTTCTAATAAAGCACTGAGGTCTTTTATCTTTCCAGACTTTAACCCCATCTCAGCCATTTCTCCGTGTTTAATCATTTTTGATAATGGTTTTCCTATGCCTACTAGGACCCTCTCATAAAATGGAGCTTCTTGCACTACTATAAATTCGACATATAGCGACGAGCTATAGCTGATCGGTATGGGGCAAATCGCTATAGGGTATCTATAGCGATGGTGAGATTAACCATCGCTATAGAGTATCTATAGCGACGGTCGACATTTTAAACCGTCGGTAGAGAGGCTTTTAAAGAATAAACCCTCCTACTTTCCCCAAATTACTCCATCCGTTAATAATACACCAAGCGATAAGGTGCGCACCTCGATCTCCGTCTCCACCTCTCCGTCTGATCCAAGCTCAGCTCGTTCGATCACGAAGTCGTAGTTTCTCTCTCGTCAGGTACGCTCTAAAGCGACCCTGATCTAATTTTCAATTATTCCGATCTATCATTTTAATTTTTCTCATCGTAGTGATTTAGCTTCTATAATATCAATTCCCCCAAAATTTAAATTTTCCTTGTAAATTTTTGAAAAGAAAAATTGAAAAATGCTAAATATGAAGTTGAATTATGGGAGATCCACTAAATCTGGGTTCGATTTCAATTTATATGTGCACTCTTATCACTAGTTTCTTGTAAGCACTCTTATCTTTCCCCCAAATTTGTGCATCTCTATTTCGGCTATTTTTCTTACTCTTTCAATTGAAGTTGTTATCGAACTTGCCTTTAAATTGGTTAACTAATCCCTATTTTCTTTTAGTTTACAATCGGTATATTTGTAGATCCATAATATGAATTTTGTTAAATTGGAGGACTACTAGTGGAACATTTCAAGATGGCGGTTTGCTATTGAATCAGAAAGGTTTGCGTATCATTTCGGAAGGAAATGAATCCCTTGTAAGTTCGGGTTTGATTCAAATTTGTTAGTTGAATTGAATCCAATTTAGAACATCATTAACTGATATGCGATAAAAAAAATGTTAGATTGCATGAATTAAATTAAATTAAATCCAAAGACCCAATTTGTCTTGATTTTATTTATAAAGAGTTTGTGATCTTGGTTGGTTTGGTGCATTTATAATTTTTTTTCTTCTTCACGAATCATTTAAGATTTGAATTGTGTCTGCATAACTAATAATTTCATGATAGAGCTTTGATTATGTCAGATTCTATAAGTTGGGTAGGAGATGCATTTATTGTAGTACTAGCCAGTTGTGTACAATTTAGTGGACCCTTAATGTGTTTCCATTGAAGCTTGATTATGTTCTAATTCATTAGTTTCTCCAACTTTAGACTATGTTGTTGTTTCTTCGAGTTGGGTGCTGGATTTTTTTACCACAAGCTTCTGAGTGTATATCTGTTTCGGGATTCTTCATTACCAATTGCGGAATGCATGATATTCCTAATTTACGACTACTTTGTTACTGTCGATTCTCTAGCATCACACCACCACTACTAAATTTCTAAGGGTACATTTGGAAACAAAATTATCCTTAAAAGCATGTTAACATAATTAAGGTTATTCAGTGTCTTTTTCTAATGAACCGATCTGGGTTTGTTAACTAACTGCAATCATGTTTTTTGTTTTCATTTTTTCCTATAATATATTATTTGATCAAAATGCGAAATAGTTGGAGCTTGATCCTCCTCCTTTTGATTACTACCCACGTTTTGTATGGTGAATGTATTGTATATTTACAGGAACCTGATTTATTTAAGCTGGTAATGGTTGTTTTCCTCCATTCTGTCTGCTCTTTCTTTCAAGCAATCTTGGTTACTAGATTTTTTGTACTATTATTACCAAAAATTATCATCATCGCCTGGAAACTCCAATGATTTGGTCGTTTAATTTTTAGTTTAGTGTCTAAAAATTGGGTAATGCTACACAGAAGGGTTAATTGGACAGGTTTAGTGTCTAAAAATAGTTGTTGTTGCACTCTCTGATGTCTTTGGGACAAGGACAAGCACATAACCATCAACCTATTGGTCTTTTATTTATTTTGTTTTGTTATGTAATGTATTACTTTCTTCATCATTTTTTTGGTTTTTTTTAGGGGAGGAGGGGGGGGTGTTGTGTTCAAATGGTTCACCTTGAGGTTACTTTTAAAATTATTGGTTGATTACCTTATATATAGTTTTCTTGTACAAAATAATATATAACTGATATTACTACTTCTGTATAGCAGTTTCTTGTGACTCAACTTTTCTTCCCCAACCCACCCCTTAATTGGTCGCGAGAACCAACTTGACATCTTTGCATCAAACAACAACTTTGGTAACTTTTCTCCTTGTTTCATGAAGCAAAACCTTTTTGTATATGGCCTTGGAAAATTAACCTGGCTGTATGTCTTTCTAAATTTTAGCTGTCATAAGGGGATTTCATTTCCAAGCTTCTAGCCAACCCCAACAAGTTTAAATGGATTATATCTGTTGTATTCTTGTGTAGGATATATGTAATGTTGTATCATCCGGATTGATATTCCATGTAAAGGAGGGGTTGAATTCTTTCATAACTCCAAGTGAGATCTTCCTCAAGTTCACTTGCTCCCGGATGGTTTGAAGCCAAAATTTTGATAGTCTTCTACTGGTTTCTTCTAAACCGCACTTGAGTGGAATGGTCATTTGATACTGTGGTCCAGAGAAGCTGTTTGCAGGAAGTGGTCATACTAAAAGGCGGCAGTGGTCATACTGAGAAGAAATATGAAGGAGGGTTGATGGAACATTTGTATTATGAAAGATTGTATTGTGAGTGATTGTAATGTTGTAAAATATCTCTTCTTATATTGTAATGTTGTAGTGTGAATGACTTTAAATGATGTATATAATATTTTTTATATTTTATTTTATATTATATTTGTGTTTGTTGAATAAATGTGCATTATTAATTATTTTTTTAAATATAAAAAAGTCTATAGCGACGGTATTATCATCACCGTAGCTATAGTGTTCTATAAAATACATCCCTATAGCGACGGCCACCGAGGCGTCGCTATATGAACATCTATAGCTACTGGTCAAGACCAACCGTAGCAATAACTCTCAAATAGTTAGTAAAGATCAAATACACGATTTTTCCATGACCTATAGCTTGGGTGGTGGCCGTCGCTATAGGCCAAAAAAGACCGTCGCTATAGGCTTTATCGACGGGTTCTATGGCGACGATCGTGATCGTCGCTAAAACTTTTAGCGACGGTCTTTTGGCGATAGCGATGGTGGTGACCAAATCGCTATATAGGTGATTTTCTAGTAATGAATTGTATGTCAATGAAGGTCATTACCATCTCAGTTTCTGATGGGAATACTTGAGTAGCCAGACATCTCCATCTTTGGGCATACTCTCTGAATGACTCAATATTCTACTTTTTGACTTTGGTAATTTGATATCTATCTGGAGCCATTTGTAATTAGAAACTGTATTGGTTTAGAAAAGCATGAGCTAGTTTCTCCTAGCTATGGATTTTGGAATTGTCCAATCTGTTATACCATGCTGCCTCTTGGTAAGACTCTTTTAAAATAATCGCATTCTCAATTTTTCATCTCGTCATATTTCTCCAACGAACACTTTTAAATGAGTGTTTCTTTCTGTCAAATTTTTCAAAATGGAGTTTTCTTCGGATTGAAACCCAAGAAATATGCAAAGGTCACGAATAAGTCGGCTTCCATACGCTGATCCTCGGATAAGACTTTCTTTTGAATATCACCAGTTTCTTGATCTTCTTTAAGATTGGCGATTTCAGGGGTTTTGTTGGATTTTTCAATTTGAGACTCCAGTATCTATACTTCCTTGTCTTTCTTGTCAGTACCATAGCTTCCTCCCTGTGTAGAGGCTTCTGTTTGAGTGGGTATTTGTTGACCCTGAGTCCTTTTGTTTTGTTCTTTAAAAAAGCAGCTAATTTTTCTATCTGATTTCTTAGTCCCTTGAACTCCTATTGAGAAATAGGAGTAGATTCAAGTTGGGCACTTGTAACCATGTTTGAAAGTGGGCTTAGTGCCTTTTTGGACTTTGAACAGGTAACGGGACCAATTGTTTCCCTAAAAAAGACTATGTAGTTTAGTATGGGTAAATATTAATAGTCTGCATGCTATCATGATTTGTAATGCATTTAGGAGTTTTTTATTGTTTTCTTGCAAAATAGGCGTTATTTATTTTGATGACGAGGATATCATACGATTTTTAATAAGGAATGAAATGTATATTTACATCTTTTTTATTTTTACATGGAATTGTAAT
>CM035158.1:93257426-93382426 GCA_020205615.1 Panax quinquefolius | reverse complement strand
TGAACCAAAAGGTCAAACTCCTATGGGTGCAAGAATTATTATTTAAATATAACTATTACATTTAAACTGTGGGCTCCATTACAAAGTCCTTTTGTCGTTCTTTTTTTAATTTTGTTCCTTGATCTCCAATTCTTCAAAATTAATTCTAACTATTCTATATATATATATATATATATATATATATGAACAATTTAAAATAAATAGAAACCTTGAGTTGATAAAATACTATTTTTCCCCTCCCAGGTTGGTTTTGCACGGCGCTTGAATCCGCGATTGAATCGAAGTCTTTTCTCGGGGTTGTCTTTGAGAAGGGATCCTCGGGGTTGTCTCGAGGTCACTTTGGGGTTGAATGTGACAGTAACAGAATGCAAATTTTTAGTGTCTACATTAGTTTTTCACAATTATATTGTAATTAGGATTTATTTTTGATAAGAGGAGAACTTGGAGCATGTAGGGTGTTGGTAGATTTATAAACCGATAAACATCTTAAGACGTATACGATCAAACAAGTAATATATGATAAGTTGATTGTCGAGCCCGCGAAGAATTGTCACTAATATTTACCAAATACCAACTTTGTATCACTTAAGTCTTATTCGAATAGCTGAATAACAAATGTGTAATTAATCTAGTTAAAACTAATTATCAAAGTAAGTAAATGGATAACAAAATTTACATTGTCTTATTCCTTGAATAAAAATTACCAAATCATGTGGTAATGAAGTACCGAATTTGGGGTGTCACAAGTTGGGAAACCTTAGGAAGTAACCTTTAAGGAGACAAGAAAACATAGTGGTGATAACTCTTATCGAGTTCTAAGAAATGAATTCCTTAATTCATTAAAGATAAAAAAAACTTTATGTGCCTATGTGTTGATAACTTATGTGCTCGCGAGTATCGAAGAATGTCACGTAGTAAATAAAACTTAAGGTGTTTTGTTGTCAGGATGTCTAATGTTGAAGGATCCAGTCAAGTTAGGGAGGAGATGCCTTAGGTGCTTGGAGATGAGGAGTCCTGAGATGTCCATGTTGTTCGGAAGCTGTTGATTTAGAGGGAGTCTTCTCTTTTGCTCACTGTTGAAGAACAGGGGAATGAACATGTGTCTGATCCTAAGGATGAGGACTCTAAGGAGATAGAAGTGGAGGATGAAGAAGAGGAACCTGTGGATTTTCCACCAAACTTTATATCAGCTGAGATGTATGATGAATTGTATGACTGTGATATAGAATTACAAGCTAAGGTTAAGGAGCTGAAGGAGCTGACTGGCATGTGTCAGGCTACTATAGAGCAGAAGGATGTGGAGATTCAGGAACTTAACGCACGTCTTGGGAACGTGAAATGGAACCTAGATCACACAGAGGGTCATCAAGAGGAGCTGTTGGCTGAGAATGAAAAGATGAAGATTGAAGTTGAGAAGCTAAAAGATGATTTGAAGGAGGAGTCAGCTAAGCGTGCGAGAGAAAAGATGCTTGGATAAAGGCCACTCAGCGTGCAAATTATGCAGAAGATAAGGTTCAAATGAAGAAGGCCAAGATGAATGAAATGGATTATTCTTTTCATTCTGCGATTAATAGGGCCCAGGACCAAGTCTTTTATTACCCAGCTCAGTTTGAAGACTTGCCATGGTATATGATGGATCATAGAACAATGTTTTTTATCATGGAAGAAGAGAGTAAAGAAGCTTCTCGACATCTTAATATGCCAAAATAGGAAGAATAATAAGTTATGCGATTAAATATGATATAAATAAATTGTAAATCCCTTATTTTGAGATAAATAATGGGGTAAGATGAGCATGTAATCTTGAAACTTTACAAGTTCAGGAAAGTTGATGTTGATAGCAGAAATGCTATCCTTACTATGTTTTGGAACCTATAAATGAATAAAATATCAAAGTTTATTGAAATGTCATATGTTAAGTTTTAATTATAAAATATTTAAGTTAAACCTTAAATATTTAAGAAATTGAGAGGTGATCTAATAAACGTGTATCTTACACAAAAAATACCTCCTAGAAGAAGACAACCACCTCCCGAGGGGTCTACTAACAATAACAATAACGAGGCCAACTCTAACCCGGTTTAGCAGTTGGTGACCTTGTTAACAGAAGCACTTGCGAATTAGCCGCAAGCTCAAGTCACGACCTTTAAGGACTTCAAAGCAGTTGGGCCGCCAGAGTTTCAAAGGTCTATGAATCCAGTTGAAGCCCAAACCTGGATCATGGAAATGGAGAAGTTTTCGACGTTGCCAATGTTAATGAGGATCAAAAAATTGCTTTTGTGACATTTATGTTGAAATCTGAAGCTAGCTATTGGTGGCAGGCGAATAGGGTTCATGGGGGAAAAGGAATAATAACATGGGATAGGTTAAAAGAAATGTTTTTCGAGATGTACTTTCTGACGAGTTCCCGGAACTAAATGGAAGTTCAATTCTTGGAATTAAAGCAAGGAACCATGTCTGTGCCAGAATATGCAGCGAAGTTTAATATGGTTGATCAATATGGTTAGACCTTAAGTTAAAGGTTATATCTTAACTAAGATGGTGAATTGAACCTATAAGGTTAATGTGTTAGGTTTGTAATATTCATGAACGCAATCAAATTGCACAAAATAAGCGAAAACGTGTAAAAATCAGAGTTTAAAATTTTACAAACCATATACCCGGATCACCTTTTATGCATAATTATTAATTAAACGAAAAAGATATGAATAAGAATCATACCCTTGAAGATCCAAGCTTTCTCAGGTACAAGTTCACCTCCAATCCTTTTCAAGTTCAACTTGAATCCACCAAAGTTTGGTTCCTTCCTTTGATCGGCGTTAGCCACCCAAGTGTTTGGCCTCTAGAGGTGATCCACCAAGGAAGAAGAAGAATTCAAAAAGATGGGTATTTGGCAAAACCCTAGTTTTTCTATCTCTCATAGAAAAGGGGTGTACTCTCCCAACTATTGGAATTACGTATCCTATGAATATGTCAACAACCAACTCATCCATAATAAGACTCCTCTTATTTATAGATGTAGGCAACCCTCCTTAACAATTAAGAAATTGGGTTTTATTTTAATTAATTAAACTCCTTTAATTAATTAGGCTCCCTAATCTTATTAGGGATAATTAATTAAACTCTTTTAATTAATTTGCCTCCCTAATCTATTAGGATATTTGAGAGTACTTTTATTAATTAATTCCCAAATTTCTTTAGAATTAAATATTAATAATTATAATAATATTAATAAGACTCCTCTTATTAATTTATATTTAATATTTCCAAAATATTAAATAATAAATATTAAGTTATTTAATTTATTCTATCACCATAGATTAAATTAAATATACTTAACTTATTATTACGATTATGCCATTAACTTCTTAAATAATTATTCTTCCTTTATGGTGTGACCCTTTAGGTTCTCCATATTAAACCGGTTGTGAATAAATCAATTAGAATAATTCTAATCTTATTTAAATAAATAAATTAAACTACTAATTTATTTAAATAAATAATATTTATTCTATAATAGGGATAAGTCTCTCACTAGCGATCAACGACTTTCCGGATAATATAGATTTCAACATCAATCATAAAAGAACCTTTGAGTAAATAGTTGCATCTGATTCAATCATTCCACATGATGTCCCGATTAAATATAAGACGTGGAATTCTTGTCACAAATCTTATTTTATTTAATTATATGTATTTCGACTCTTAAATGCACAACCCCAA
The DNA here is from genome assembly GCA_020205615.1 of Panax quinquefolius. Classification (NCBI taxonomy): domain Eukaryota; kingdom Viridiplantae; phylum Streptophyta; class Magnoliopsida; order Apiales; family Araliaceae; genus Panax; species Panax quinquefolius. Next base: position 93,378,703 of record CM035158.1, on the reverse strand, counting down.
ATAATGCAAATTAGAAACTCCTTTCTAATTTCATTATGCTGCTAACCAGAGACTCTTTGGGTTGTCATTTATCGAATCACATAGGACATATCTCTTCTTTTTACTAGAAGTGGTAGATTCTTTATTGATCATACATTATCTCTGTGGTACAACTTATTATACCAAGACATACCTTTGATATACCCTAGGGTCTTAAGGAATAAGTCAAAGTATAACTCATCAAATACACAAGATACTATGATGATCTCAAGTCCAAGGATCACTGTCTTTACTATCACTATAGGAATTCCTATTGGTGAGCAAGTAAAACTTCATTAGGTATTCCTTAGCGAGCCAACGTTCGGTGAACTTATTCTCTAATAAGCACCTACATACTTGCTTTAGTGTCTCCACACCAATGATCATGAGATCAATCATCCTCATCCATGAAAGCAAGCGTATGTACCAATCTATCAAGGTTCACTAATTCCCAATTTAGTAATCCAACGATTGGGAACTATTTTAGTTTTAAGCTTTCAAAGAATTTATCTCATTAAAAATCCATCATTATAAAAGCATTCATGCATCCAACTAAAATAAAATCCAATCACATTGGTCAATAGTCCATAATCAATCTGATAGTTACTCATGCGATCTTTCTTTTGGAGTGTGTGGGGACTATAAAGAGATACACTCCATGGCTCATCAACACGCAATGAGATATCTCTTGGAGTTTGCCATGCTAAACTTGACTTTAGCATCAAATGAATATCGTTCCTTGGTTAAGAAGAACATCCTTTTAAATCAATCTAAATATAGATTTGCATCCCCACTTAAGATACTCTTCCCAAATCATTCATGGAGGAATGTTTAGAAAACTTTATCTTTCTTGATTGTAGCATTGGTATGTTATTCTTCATCATAGTAGTATATCAACATATAATACTAGAAATTTCACGACGCTCCCACTGACCCTTTTGTACACACTAGGTTCATCCTTTTTTTTGATAAAATCAAAATCTTTTGATTATTTCATCAAAATGAATGTTCCATTTTTGAGAGTGTCTACAACTCTTACCTCATCATCATCATCCACGATGAATCCATACGTCCCAGGTATCTTCGGTAATATTCCAGATTTACGATTCGGTTGTGGTACAATAGGTCCATCTATAGGTTCCTCTTATTTGACTTATAGTGTTTTGTGGATCTTGAACTCTTCAAGATCAATAATCCTCCCACTAGCCACTTCAATAATAAACATCTTTATCTTAGAAAAGCGTGTGTTTGGCAACAAACACCTTTTGCTAAAGTAGGATTATAGAACATATACCCTAAACTTACTTTAGGATGTCCCACAAATCATACTTGTCAAATCTTGTCCCAAGCTTATCCTTTGAAAGTTTCATATAAGTTGGACAACCCCCCTATCTTAACATACTTAAGATTAGGAATCCTCCCACATCCATAACTTTTATGGAGTCTTGAAGTAGGATTTTGAGGTTACCTTTTCGTAGTGAATATACGACCATTTCTAGGACATGACCCTAGAGGGATACTGGAATGTCGGTAAAATCATGATGGACCGCACCATGTCCAACAAGGTACGATTTTTCCTTTCAGATACATCAATTAATTATTGCATATCAAGAGGCGTCCATTGTGAGAAAACCATTTGATATAATCTAGAAACTTATTGCACAAGTATTTATTCCTTGATCTAATCAAAGAATCTTAATACTTTGCCAATTTATTTCATACGAATTCTTTGAACCTTTCAAATAATTCACAATTGTATTCATCAAATTCAAACATTGACTCTTTGAATGATCATCTCCTCTTTCTTATACTAGTTTGTTCAATTTGCAAAATAATTTTTACATAAGTCAGTACACAAAATCCATTAAGTAATATTTAGGTTCTATAAAAACATTATTATTATAAATAGAACAACAATTGTTCTTAATTATAATACCAAAAATTTTATTGTCCAACAATAAAATGGAAATAATGTTTCTAACAAGAATTGGAATACAATAACAACTTATTGACTTAATAGATTTGCGTGGCGATCTTAAACTATAAGTTTCTATGGCTAATGTAGCAACCTTTGCTTTATTTCCCCACATAAGATTATTTATCTTTTTAGCTTTCTACTTACGCTTGGTCCCTTCATAAATCTATATTTATGATAACCAAAGTCGGTATCCAATACCCAAGTAGAACATTGACTTAAAGAAAAATTTATTTTAAATCATGAACAAATTTGTATTTGTAATCGAAACTTCACTAAGCTTCTTTGGTTAGCCTCTGCAAGATACTTCTCGCCATTTCTTTCAGTGTCCAGGCTTATTGCAGTGGAAGCAAACTCCTTTCCTATCCATATCAATTTTGTTCTTATTATCCTTTGTTTTTGCCTTTCTATATTTACCTTCTTAGAATCGTTCTTCTTTTCAGAAGATCCTTTGGCCCCTACCAGTAAGACTCGGTCTTTCTTGGTTGGAAAGTGACTCTCAACATTTTTTAACATGTTAAGCAAATCAGCGAGGCTGATATCTAGCTTGTTCATATGAAAAATTCACAACAATTGTGAAAGGAGTCCGGGAGTGAGTGCAAGATCAAATCTTGGCTCAACTCTCCATCCATGACAAAACTTGTTGTCCTAATTGATCAATTAAATTGATAATGTTAAGGACTTTTATCTGTACTATAGTGTCATCGGTCATTCTATATCGGAAGAGCTCCTTAGATATCTGATATCTATCAAGTCCTACTTTCCTCACCATCAACTACTTGATGTGCAGGAATATAGTAGGAGCATCCATAGTTTCATGCTGACACTGAAGCTCATTACTCATGGATGCGAGCATGATGCATTGAGCCAACTGTGCATCATCTTGCCACTTTCTAAAAGTAGAAATCTCTTCCTCAGAGGCATTGTCTGCAACCATTGCAGGGATAGGCGTATTAAGGACATAAGATAGCTTTCCATGAGAACTATTCTCAAATTCCTTAACCAATCCGAGTAATTCGGTCTGGTTAAATAACATCTAATATGTTTTGCAGTGATAGTAATTTAGACATTGTAAAAATCTGTAAATGAATTTGTTATTAACAACATTTTAACATACATTCTTTTATTAATTACCAAAATAAATTAGGTCTTGTTTTAAATTGGTATCTCCCACTATTTTTTTCAAACTATATTTACACTTATATAGTTAAGCAAAATCTAATTAAAGATATGCTAGTGAGAATAAGGATCCCATTTCAAATGTATATAGCCTTGTGGTGACACAACAAACTATATATAAATAAATAGGTAGACAACTTTTGTCAATTACATCAACTATGCAACTCCTTGTATTTTGCCTCTTAGATTATTTTGATCGAGTGGTGGCACATCAGAATCAAAATTATCCAAGTTAATTCCAACCTAGCACTTTATATATTCAAAAAGAAAAATATCATCCTTGTGGTGACACAACAAAACAATATTGTTCAATTTTCTTTATAAGCATCAAATGTGATAAATTAACATCTTAAATACTTAATACTTGCCTTGTGGTGACACAACAAACTCATATTAAATATTTAATACTCTATTAATTTTATCATGCTAGAAAGGCGACGCTCGATATTCTAAATATCTTTGAGCGCTTAGGACTTAATATAAAATCTTGAGGGGTTTGTTATTAATATGTCTCATCTTGTTTTGGTAGCATTGCACATATATATATATAAAATACGCGTTATATTAATAAACATCAAAGCATGTTTGCATAATATATATATATATATATATATATATATATATAGTATAAGCATGCACATATAGAATATTATATTCTACGGATTGATTATGGACTTTTATTCTAGTTTGGTTCACTAGAGCCACCAAGTGAACCAAAAGGTTGAACCAAACAGGGTGCAAGAATTATTATTTAAATATAACTATTACATTTAAACACGGGCTCCATTACAAAGCGGGTCTTAGCGCTCCTTGTTCCTTGATCTCCAATTCTTCAAAATTAATTCTAACTATTCCTATTACAAAACTATTTAAAATAAATAAAACCTTGATCGTGATCGAGGGAAGTACATAGGAAGGAGATAGAATTTACATTAAGAAAAATTAGAGAAGGCAGTGTACATTGAGACCTCATTTAATAAAACCCATACATTCATGCATCCAACTAAAATAAAATCCAATCACATTGGTCGATAGTCCATAATCAATCCCATTTATTATCATACACATCTCCATATGTATCAATAAATAACATTCATCTCATGAATAATAAACATTCAATATATATATTGATATCATTTAATGGGCAAATTTAGTTAGTATAAAATCTAATTTTGAATCAAAATAAACTTCTTTATTTTAATTCAAATTTAAATCAAAATAAAACTATTTTATTTTAATTTATCCAATTTTGAATAAAATAAACTATTTTATTTTAATCAAAATAAACTCCTTTATTTTAATTAATTATGGAATCCAATTCCATAGTAAAAAAAAAATCGTTATTAAAGGAAACACGGATTCTATTTCCTATTCACAAATAAACTTTTTATTTTGAATAATATGAAATCTTATTCCATATCTAAATAAACTCCTTTATTTAAGGATATTCGGATTTTCTTTTCTATTCACAAATAAACTCCTTTATTTTGAATAATATGAAATCTTATTCCATATCTAAATAAACTCATTTATTTAAAAAACATGGAATCCAATTTCAACTCCAATTAGTTATCATGGAATCCAATTTCAACTCTAATTAGTTAGTATGAAATCAAATTTTAAAATTAAAATAAACCTTTTATTTTTAATATTAAAATAAACTTTTATTTTAAGATTAAAAATAAATTTTTATTTAATTATAAAATTATTAAAATATATATTACATATACATAATATATATATTACGGTATATATAATATATATATATATATATATATATATATATATATATATATACATATATGTATATATAAGTTAATAATAATAACATGTGCTTAAGATTCCTAAATATTGAATCCTGCAAGCTTTTGAATCCCTTTAATCATAACATTTGTTATCCCGTGAAGCATGCATGATTACATGAATTATAACTTATATATATATATATATATATATATATATATATATATATATATATATATATATAAACCGAATGGTGTGTAAGTAAAAAAAATAAAAATAAAAATCCCTTGCACGTTAACAATCCATGCTACCGCTGCAGCTTCACATGAAACTTTACATTACGTGAATTCCGAGTACAGGATAAGTGAAATCAAGTATTTCGCGATTTATTTTTGTTTTTTATTTTTTTTAATTTTATACAACAAAATTATGCCCAATTAAATTATTTTAAACACATATCAATATACATATCAAATCTGAACAATTAATAATTTACATAAAGGTTTGGCTCTGATACCACTGTTAGGTTTGTAATATTCATGAACGCAATCAAATTGCACAAAATAAGCGGAAACGTGTAAAAATCAGAGTTTAAAATTTTACAAACCATATACCCGGATCACCTTTTATGCATAATTATTAATTAAACAAAAAGATATGAATAAGAATCATACCCTTAAAGATCCAAGCTTCCTCAAGTACAAGTTCACCTCCAATCCTTTTCGCGTTCAACTTGAATCCACCGGGTTTGGTTCCTTTATTTGATCAACGTTAGCCACCCAAGTGTTTGGCCTCTAGAGGTGATCCACCAAAGAAGAAGAAGAATTCAAGAAGATAGGTATTTGGCAAAACCCTAGTTTTTCTATCTCTCATAGAAATGGGGTGTACTCTCCCAACTATTGGAATTACGTATCCTATGAATACGTCAACAACCAACTCATCCATAATAAGACTCCTCTTATTTATAGATGTAGGCAACCCTCCTTAACAATTAAAAATTGGAATTTATTTTAATTAATTAAACTCCTTTAATTAATTAGGCTCCCTAATCTTATTAGGGATAATTAATTAAACTCTTTTAATTAATTTGTCTCCTAATCCTATTAGGATATTTGAGAGTACTTTTATTAATTAATTCCCAAACTCCTTTAGGAATTAAATATTAATAATTATAATAATATTAATAAGACTCCTCTTATTAATTTATATTTAATATTTTCAAAATATTAAATAATAAATATTAAGTTATTTAATTTATTCTATCACCATAGATTAAATTAAATATACTTAACTTATTATTATGATTATGCCATTAAGTTCTTAAATAATTATTCTTCCTTTTATGGTGTGACCTTTAGGTTCTCCATATTAAACCAGGTTGTGAATAAATCAATTAAAACAATTCTAATCTTATTTAAATAAATAAATTAAACTAATAATTTATTTAAATAAATAATATTTATTCTACAATAGGGATAAGCCTCCCTAGCGATCAAGGACTTTCCAGATAATATAGATTTCAACATCAATCATAAAAGAACCTTTGAGTAAATAGTTACCATACAATTTAATCCTTCCACCATCTGATGTCCCAATTAAATATAAGACATGGAATTCTTTGTCAAGTCTTATTTTATTTAATTATATGTATTTTGACTCTTAAATGCAGAACCCCAAATAATACAAATTAGAAACTCCTTTCTAATTTCATTCTGCCTTGGCCAAGGACTATTGGGTTGTCATTTATCGAATCACATAGGACATATCTCTTCTTTTACTAGAAGTGGTAGATTCTTTATTGATCATACATTATCTCCATGTACAACTTATTATACCCAAGCATACCCTTTGATATACCCTAAGGGTCTTAAGAAATAAGTCAAAGTATAATTCATCATACACAAGATACTATGATGATCTCAAGTCAAGGATCACTTGTACTACTATCACTACAGGAATTCCTATTGACAGGCAAGTAAAACTCTATTAGGTATTCCTTAGCGAGCCACGTTCAGTGAACTTATTCTCTAATAAGCACCTACATACTTGCTTTAGTGTCTCCACACCAATGATCATGAGATCAATCATCATCATCCAATGAGCAAGCAACGTATATACCAATCTATCCAGGTTCACTAATCCTCAATTTAGTAATCCAACGATTGGGAACTATTTTAGTTTTAAGCTTTCAAAGAATTTAGATCTCATTAGAATGATCATCATCATTATTCTAAAAGCATTGTTTAAAACTATGGGTTTATCACATATTATAAAATAGAATCATGTAGATAATTAAATGCCTTTAATAAATTAATATTTTTTATTAATAAATGAATAAGATTGTTACAAAGTATATGCTTTATCATCAAACATGATTGACTTGTGTGCATACTACTTTCATAATGTTAGTATAACTAATCGATATTGCGATTCTAATGGTATATGTAGGGGTTTGGCGAATGTGTGTTATAATTGTGTAGCTTACGCACAAGGCAAGTTCCTAAACCTTATTTCTTTATGAAGAGCAAGATCTTTATTCTATCTTATTTATTATTGTTATGCAAGTATCTAAACCTTACATTTCACTAAGCAAATTTCCTAATCTTGAACTTGGTATTGTTTGATTAAGATGGCTCAAAGTTTTTATTCATATTGAGCAAGTTTCTAATAATTGTTTCTTATTAATTTAAAGCTTGAAATGTTAATTTTTTTCGAACAAAACTCTCTAATTCCTTTAAAGATAGTTGTTGGATATACAATGTTTTATTCCACTAAATATTGTTGTGATTCTATTCTTGATCTTAAATATTGTTACTCAATATCCAGATGTTATATTGAACTTCGATTGACTAGTATACCTCTATAGAATTGACAAATCCATAGTTGATAAGCGTTCTAAAATTCTAGAACCATTGATAAACTAATCCAAACTAAACTTTCTTTAGTGTGGAAATCCTATGTCAAACTGAGATGAAGAACTCTAATATAGGGGATTATGTACGTGTTAGCGTTTTGATGTTTGTGCACAATACATAGTACAAATGGTCGATCCCCTTAAGTACGATAAGAAGGGTCCTTATAGTTTGACGATTGTTAAAGGTTGAGGTAGAAGTGCCTAGTAACCTAGAACATAGTTCATGGTCTTAAGACCCTCAGATATTAAACTTGAACTTGTTTCCTAATCCTGAATCAAAGAATAAGTCCTTTATTATTTAGTATTCATTATGTAATAACCCAATATTTTCAATAAGAAATTTTGCGAATAATTTTATTTATATATATATATATATATATAAAGGTGGGAATATGTGCAAAGTAAAGTGTATGTACCTATGTGATAAATAAAAATATTTATTAGATGTAAATAATTTCTTTTAGACTTATTGATAATTATAAATTATATTCTTATAATAAATTAATTTTGTAATAAAATTATTTATTTTTTATTTTCCATGAAAATATGATTATGGTATACATGATATGATTATTAGGATTATTATGATATGTATTTTATTATATTGGTTAGGTTAATTATTTTAACTAAATTAATGATGGTATGTATAAAGGTTATGTCAGATATGAATTCAAAACCCTAAGTCTGGATTTTGAATAAGGAATGAGAATAATAATATAATATTATTTATATTTCAGTAATAGAAATATGCCTGATATGTGTGTAATGTTAATTTGTAGATCAGTTATAGTAAAACAATACAAACCCTAGCATTACTGATAAACTATGGTACAGAAGTCAGTTATGACTGTAAGATTTGTTATGTTGTGTGTTATGTAATTAATGATCTTTATTATGTTTTATGTTAATTAGGTAAACCCTAATTAATATCTAGAAACCCTAATTACTAAATTAGAACCCTAAGTATTAATTTAGCAAGGTTAATAGTAATTAATATATTATAATGGCTAATTTACAAAAGCTAGGTGATTAGGAAACCTAGTGTAATTAGGAACCTAATCAACATTTTTAGAAACTAAGATTTCCATATTTACCCTTAATACACAATCATAGATTTAGAGCTTATGGAACCTTAGGTTTAAACCTTAAGGGTCAAACCCTAAGGATTAAAACCTAATGGTTGTGAGAAGTTACCAAGTTGCCATTCACTTTATTAGTCAAATGACAAAATTGCCCTTTTTATTATTTTAATAAGGTGGAGTGTAGATCTAAACCTAGTAAGGAGTTGGTGACCAACTCTAGCTAGCCATGTGGTCTAGAAGTAAGCTTTAATCATTCAATCTCAACATTCTTGCATCACAAGTACACTAGATTCAAGTATTATATATAGATTATGAGAGAAAGAATGTTATATTCAAGCCTCATTTGATCACAACACTCAACCAAAATCCTCCCAACTTCAAACATCCAAAATTTTCTTGCTAGACCAGTCACTAATCAAGCCCCACTAACACTTGTAGCAGATCAGAAGCATAAGATCAAGATTTGGTTCATAGAAAGGTATAAAAATCCTAAACCTAGAAATCCTTATGATTCATGTTAATCTTTGTGTTTAGATGTTTAAAGTTGTGTAATAGGATGTTATTGAGTGATCTGGGTTGTTATAACTCAGATCCTTAACACATAGATGCTCGAAATTGATGATTTTAGAAATCTGGAAAAAGTTTAAAACTTTGGTCTGACAATGAATGTCAGAGCCTCTAGATCTTTCTGTGTTAAGTGTTATGTGTGTTTTAAGTTATATATTTGTAGTATGCTGTAAGGGCTTTGATTTGGAACTTGAATCAAGCCCAGATCATGTATAGATTGAAAGTTATTAAAGGTCAAAGTGCGTTGACCGATCACATAAAATTGTTTCTGGGCAGCCCAGATTTGTCCAGAATGTGACGCCCCCAAAATAGGTATAATCACCCATCTTGAGTTGCCAATACATGGTACAAAATTCAAATACAACTTAATTATACAACAGTCGTGTAAAGTACGACGAAATACATGCTGTGAGTTTTAATACAAATATTACCTTCTAGACAATATCCATTCTCAGAATAAGTCCTCAATACATTTATTGTCACACTATTTAACAGAATAGTGAGGACTACTAGCTAACACTATCATCTAGAACATCACTCCGTTCCCCGACTCGTCCCAGCTACGTTCTCATTTCCTAAAGAGAACAATGAAAGAAAGGGTGAGCTCAATTAGCCCAGCAAGAAATATTATGACTAAGATAATGCAGAATAAATTATCATTAGTCCTCAACAATGTTAAACAGATAAAATACAATAGACATCAAGTTTAACTGCAGTGGAATAAACAATCCATTAAAAGAGTCAAGTAGAGAATAAAATCTACTATCTTTTATGATTTAAAAAGTTTTTCATCACTTTTATCATTTGAGACTCAATTTGAATAAATAATCCACATCATCCCGCACTTTACGGCCGAGGATATTCATTAGGGTCACGACCACAAATTATCCATGCACTACGGGCCGAGGATATTCGTGTATTCATCAATGGTTATGATCATGCCAACAAGCTGTCCATCAATGCACTACGGGCCAATGAGGACTTTTACCACATCATTTGTAACATTACGGTCATGATTATAAAGAATAATCCACGGTCATAATTATACCAAGTCCATCTATGCACTACTGTGCCACGAGAAGACTTTAAAAATATAAACATGAGGATGATGACAATGATATAAGAATTCAATAAAACAAGTTCAAGAATTAAGTTATTAGGGAACTAATAACGTCCAAATTGTCGATATGATCTTTGCTTTGTAGAGTAAAATTCAAGAATGCTCGGAAGAATATTTCCATGAAAATCTTTGGATGAAGCGCAAATATCAAGGATATTCCACTAATTTCATGGAGTATAGAAGTCAAAATTTTAACCAATTTGAGTATAATAACGAATGGAATAACAAAAGAAATCACCATGCATGCGGTACTTTTGCATAGGAAGTTATTCAACAAAATAATAATAATGGAACGGTCGGGAGAAAATCACACGGCGGGATGTTCCAACAGAATAATAAAGAATGGAATAACAACAGAAATCACCATGCATGCGGTACTTCGCATAGACAGGTTATTCCAACAGAATAATAAATACAGAATAATAAAGACGGAACCAGGTTCGGTGTAAAACACATAGACAGGATATTCCAACAGAATAATAAAGACAAAATAATAAAAGGCGGAACCCGAATTAAAGCGTAAAAGCCTGTACATGATGTTCCAGCGGAATAATAAAGACAAAATAATAGAGAGGCGGAAACCGAGTTAGGTGTAAAGCCTGCAGACATGATGTTCCAACGGAATAATAAAAGCAGAATAATAGAACAATGTCACCAAGTATAGGTAGTAGCAGCGTATCTGAGTTATTCAATGAATAATAAGAAATAGAATAACAACAGTTCTCTTCATGAATACAAAAGAATAATATTCCTTACCGTAAAAGAAACTAAATATAAGAAAAGAAAGTTAGCAGACTTCTCTTCTTCTTTCTCTCTATAATTTTCTCTCAATAGAGTTTCAGTGAATTCGTAAGAAAATAATGAAGGAATGAGCTTCTATTTATAGAAGAATGGACTGCATAGTAACTAATTCATGAACGGTCCAGATTGATTTACTTTTAATCGGACAATCCATATTTAAAGCAAAATCTTTTAAATAAAATATATATATATATATATATATAATGATAATAATTATATTTCCTCCGTATAAAACAAACACCCCATTTGGCAACTTTGAAAAAAAACTTCCAACCATTCAATTTTCAATACTGTTGGCCCCACATGTTCCCCTCCCCCCAACATGTCAAAATCACAGGGGTCCCATTATATTTAAATAACTTTCTACCAATAATGTTGAAAAATAGGTAAATGGGGGACTAAATAATACGCCAAATTTACAACAACTACCTTATAAAAATCCTTTCAATATTTTTAACAACATTTATCATCATTATTATAATTCACAATATTAATCGACCAGGTCGTTCCCAGGAAAGAGGGGGCTTTCCAATAAGAATTTCTCCCTATTGGCGCTCAATTAGGTGACAAAACCTCTCCTTGGCAGAACTTCTAGACATCGTTAATATTATAATTTATAATATTAATAACTCTATCATTTCAATTATTGATTTAATAATATATAAAATATCGACAATAATTAAATCAAATAACGTGAGATCCTATGCAACAATTACTATAGCAATAATTGAACAAAACTGAGTGACTTCTCACGTAAGCATTAATAATCAATACAGGTGTGCTACTATGCAACCACGCGTATTCTTTGTACTTTTACTCTTAGAGTAGTCAGCGGTATTAACGGTAAAACTTCCGCAGTTATTTTTATAAAAATATTTTTGTCGTTTTCTTAATCCGATAATAATTCTGTTGTGGGGTCCACCAATGATTGAGTCGTTATACGAATATTCCCTGCTAAACCGAATATTCCTCGACCAATCGAATATAATATAACAACTTGCATACTTTGCAGAATTTATAAATACTACCCACAACTATACATTATTTCAAATTCATACCTTAATATTTAAAAATTATATTTGTAGAAAATTCATCTTTATTCAAAAAGTTGGGGTCTTACAATCTCCCCTTCTTAAGAAATTTCGCCCTCAAAATTAGGGTACGTACCTGGTATGTCGAAGAGGTAAGGATACCTTGACTTCATTTCAGATTCTAACTCCCAGGTCATTTCCTCAACATCATGGTTTCTCCACAAAACTTTGACTTGAGGTATAACTTTGGAGCATAGAATATGTTCCTTCTTATCCAATATTTGAACAGGAACCTCTTCATACGTTAAGTCTTCCGCTATTTTGTCCGGTTCTAACTCAATAATGTGGTTCGGATCTTTCACATACTTACGTAACATGGATATGTGAAAAATATTATGAACACGAGACATACTTGGCGGTAAAACGAGTCTATAGGACACCGTTCCTACTCGATCGAGGATTAAAAATGGGCCAATGAATCGAGGATTGAGCTTTCCTCTCTTTCCAAATCTTTTAACTCCTTTCCATGGAGCAACACGTAACAACACATGATCTCCAATATCGAATTCCACGTCCTTTCGATGAAGATCAGCATAACTCTTTTGTCGGTCTTGTGAGGTTTTTATACGTTGTCGGATCATTTAAATCTTTTCCGTAGTCATACGTACCAACTCCGGGCCCAACAACGTTTCTTCACCCACCTCATCCCAGCATACTAGAGAACGACACTTCCTTCCATACAATGCCTCGAATGGAGCCATACCAATACTTGTTTGATAACTGTTGTTGTAGGAAAACTCCACCAATGGTAAGAACTTATCCCAACTTCCCTTGAAGTCAAGGACACAGAGTCTTAATAAATCTTCAAGAGTTTGAATAGTCTCTTCGATTGTCCGTCACACCGAGGATGATATCTTAGAACTAAATCGTAAGTCCGTGCCCATTGCTTTTTGCAAACTAACCCAAAATCGTGAAGTGAATCTTCGGTCTCGATCAGAAACTATGGATACTGGCATACCATGCAGTCTTACAATCTCGTTTATGTACATTCGAGCAAGACGTTCAAGTGTATAAGTTTCTCGAATTGGTAAGAAGTGAGCAGACTTGGTCAACCTATCAACAATGACCCAAATTGCATCAATGCCTTGAGAAACCTTGGGAAGACCAGTAACAAAATCCATAGTAATGTGCACCCACTTCCATTCTGTAATTTCAAGTGGTTGCAATGGACCTTTTGGTACTTGATGCTCCGCCTTGACTCGTTGACAAGTTAGACACCTTGAGATAAACAGCGCTATCTCTCTCTTCATATTGCTCCACCAAAATGTATGACGAAGATCACGGTACATTTTAGTACTCCCAAGATGGATTGCAAACGGTGTGTTGTGGGCCTCTATCATGATTTTATACTTTAAATTAGGGTCGTTAGGAACACAAAGTGTGGAGTTGACTCGAAGTATTCCTTCATCATCGATTCTTGCTTCATGCATAGCACCTTCTGTTAGGTTTGTAATATTCATGAACGCAATCAAATTGCTCAAAGTAAGCGGAAACGTGTAAAAATCAGAGTTTAAAAAATTTTACAAACCATATACCCGGATCACCCTTTATGCAAAATTATTAATTAAGCGAAAAAGATAACGAATAAGAATCATACCCTTGAAGATCGAGCTTCCTCGGTACAAGTTCACCTCCAATCCTTTTCGCGTTCAACTTGAATCCACGGGTTTGGTTCCTTCCTTTGATCGGCGTTAGCCACCCGTGTGTTTGGCCTCTCAGAGGTGATCCACCGAGGAAGAAGAAGGATTCAAGAAGATGGGTGGTTGGCTAAACCCTAGTTTTTCTATCTCTATAGAAAAGGCGTACTCTCCCAATTGTTGGAATTATTACATTATGTTGTAAAAGTCAACAACCACATCACCCATAATAAGACTCCTCTTATTTATAGATGTGGGCAACCCACCTTAACAATTAAAGAATTGGGATTTATTTAATTAATTAAATTCTTTTAATTAATTAAGCTCCCTAATCTTATTAGGGATAATTAATTAAACTCCTTTAACTAATTTTCCTTCCTAATCCAATTAGGAATAAATGAGAGTACTTATATTAAATTAATTCCTAAACTCTTTTAGAAATTAAAATAATAATAATTGTAATAATATTAATAAGACTCCTCTTATTAATTTATATTTAATATTTCTAAAATATTAAATAATAAATATTAAGCTATTTAATTTATTCTATCACCATAGATTAAATTAAATATACATAATATATTATTACGATATATGCCATTAACTTCTTAAATAATTATTCTTCCTTTTATGGTGTGACCCTTTAAGTTCTCCATATTATTAATAGGTTGTGAATAAATCAATTAGAACAATTCTAATCTTATTTAAATAAATAAATTAAACAATTTATTTATTTAAATAAATAATATTTATTCTCTGATAGGGATAAGCCTCCCTAGCGATCAGCGACTTTCCGGATAATATAGATTTCAACATTAATCATAAAAGAACCTTTGAGTAAATAGTTACTTGAAATGCAATTCAATCCTTCCACCATACAATGTCCCAATTAAATATAAGACATGGAATTCTTGTCAAGTCTTATTTTATTTAATTATATGTATTTCGATCCTTAAATGCACAACTCAAATAATGCAAATTAGAAACTCCTTTCTAATTTTATTACCTTGGCCAAGGACTCTTTGGGTTGTCATTTATCGAATCACATAGGACATTTCTCTTCTTTTATTAGAAGTGGTAGATTCTTTATTGATCATATATTATCTCCATATACAACTTGTTATACCCAAGCATACCCTTTGATATACCCTAAGGGTCTTAAGGAATAAGTCAAAGTATAACTCATCATACACAAGATACTATGATGATCTCAAGTCCAAGGATCACTTGTACTTACTATCACTCTGAGAATTCCTATTGACAAGGCAAGTAAAACTCCATTAGGTATTCCTTAGCGAGCCACGTTCGATTGAACTTATTCTCTAATAAGCACCTACATACTTACTTTAGTGTCTCCACACAAATGATCATGAGATCAATCATCCTCATCCAATGAGCAAGACGGCGTATGTACCAATCTATCAGGATTCACTAATCCCCAATTTAGTAATCCAATGATTGGGAACTATTTTAGTTTTAAGCTTTCTAAGAATTTAGATCTCATTAGAATGATCATCATCATTATTCTAAAAGCATTGCTTAAAACTATGGGTTTATCATATATTATAAAATAGCATCATGTAGATAATTAAAAGCCTTTAATAAATTAATACTTTTTATTAATAAATGAATAAGATTGTTACAAAGTATATACTTTATCATCAAACATGATTGGCTTGTGTGCATACTACTTTCAATCTCCCACTTGCACTAAAGCCAATCGTCATGGTATCTCATACTCTTCTTCTCTAAGTGAGCGATTATCCGCCTTTGTTGGATAAGCTTTAGTTAATGGATATGTATTGTTGTTCATGAGAGTCCACTATCTCCATAGTGATTTCCCATCTTTCAATGATTCTAATAATCAAATGAAAGTGCCACAACACATGTTTAGATCCAAGATGAGACTTAGGAACTATTCCTAGTTACGTAATGAACTTTTAATCCAAACAATCAACTTGCGACTTCATTTATAGCTATATACTTTGTCTTTATCACTAAACCAGCAACTCTTTGATGTTTGGTACCTTTGTAATTCAATTGCACCTTTATTCAAGGTAACCCTTTACCTTAAAGTGGATTTTCATCATCTTGGTGCATCCGTCTGAAAACTTGAGTGCATTAAGCCCTCTAGTTTTAATCAAGACCCAAACATAAATTTGATCACATCCTTAGTCTTGGGTTAAGCACTTTAAGATGATTTTCACTGACTCATAGTGAACTTCTCCATAATATGACTGATCAACATCAGGTCTCGTACATTTCATTGCATACATGATTATCACTCATGCGACCTCTCTTTTCAGGAGTCTGTGGGGACTATTAAGAGAGATACACTCCATAGCTCATCGACATGAGACATCTCTTGGAGTTTGCCATGCTAAACGACTTTAGCATCAAATGAATATACGTTCCTTGGGTTAAGTTGAGCATCCTCTTAAATCTATCTATATAGATTTATATCCCCAATTAAGATACTCTTCCCAAATCATTCATGGAGGAATGTTTAGACAACTTTATCATTACTGATTGTAGCATTAGTATGCCATTCCTTATCCGTAGTATATCAATATATAATATTAGGAATGTCACGGCGCTCCCACTGTCCCTTTTGTACACACTAGAACTCTTACCTCATCGTATGTAACTCTGGATCATCATCTTCTATGATGCGTACCTCATCATCATCATCATCCATGATGAATCCATACCTCCTAGGTATCTTCGGTACTATTCCAGACTTACGATTCGGTTGTGGTACAATAGGTCTATCTACAGGTTCCTCTTATTTGACTTATAGTGTTTTGTGGTTCTTGAACTCTTCAAGATCTATTATCCTCCCACTAGCCCCTTTTAATAATAAACACCTTAATCTTTGAAGGCAGCGTGTTTCGTAACAAACACCTTTTGCTAAGTAGAATTATAGAACATATATCCTAAACTTACTTTAGGATGTCCCACAAATCTGTACATGTCAAATCTTGTCCCAAGCTTATCCTTCGAAACCTTTTCACATAAGCTGGACAACCCCTTATCTTAACATACTTAAGATTAGGAATCCTCCCCATCCATAACTTTTATGGAGTCTTGAAATTTGGATTTTGAGGTTACCTTTTCGTAGATATCACGACCATTTCTAGGACATGATCCTAGAAGGATCTTTGGAATGTCGGTAAAATCATTTTGGACCGCACCATGTTCAAATAGGGTACATTTTTCCTTTTCGGATACATCAATCAATTATTATGTATCGAGAGGCGTCCATTATGAGAAAACCATTTGAGATGATCTAGAAACTTATTGCACAAGTATTCCTTCCTTGATCCGATCAAAGAATCCTAATACTTTGCCAATTTGTTTCACTTTTGAATTCTTTGAACCTTTCAAATAATTCACACTTGTATTTCAGCAAATACACACATTCGAATCTTTGAATGATCATCTCCTTTTCTTATACTAGTTTGTTCAATTTGTAAAATTATTTTCATGTAAGTCAGTATACAAAATTTATTAAGTAATATTCGATTCTATACAAAACATTATTATTATAAATAGAACAACAATTGTTCTTAATTATAATACCAAAGATTTCATTGTCCAACAATAAAATGGAAATAATATTTTTAACAAGAATTGGAATACAATAACAACTTATTGTCTTAATAGATTTGCCCGTAGGCATTGCTAAACTATAAGTTTCTATGGCTAATGCAGCAACCTTTGCTTCATTTCCCACACATAGGATTTCTTATCTTGTTTAACTTTCTACTTCTACTTGGTCCCTTCATAAATCTATATTTATGATAACCAAAGTCGATATCCAATATCCAAGTAGAACCTTGACTTAAAGAAAAATTTATTTTAAATCTTGAACAAAATTGTATTTATAATAGAAACTTCATTAAGCTTCTTTGGTTAGCTAACGCAAGGTGCTTCTGTAGATTTCTTTCCGGTGTCCATGCTTATTGCGGTGGAAGCAAACTCCTTTGCTATCCAAATGTCGAGTTTTGTTCTTATTATCCTTTGTTTATGCCTTTCTATTTACCTTCTTTGAATCGTTCTTTTTTGGAAGATCCTTTGGCCCCTACCGGTAAGACTTGATCTTTCTTGGTTGGAAAGTGACTCTCAAAATTTTTCAATATGTTAAGAAAATCGGTGAGGGCGATATCTAGCTTGTTCATATGAAAAATTCACAACAATTGTGAAAGGAGTCCGGGAGTGAGTGCAAGATCAAATCTTGGCTCAACTCTCCATCCATGACAAAACTGTTGTCCTAATTGATCAATCAAATTGATAATGTTAAGGACTTTTATCTGTACTGTAGTGTCATCGGTCATTCTAGATCGGAAGAGCTCCTTAGATATCTGATATCTATCAATCCTACTTTCCTCACCATCAACTACTTGATGTGCAGGAATATAGTAGGAGCATCCATAGTTTCATGCTAACGCTGAAGCTCGTTACTCATGGATGCGGGCATGATGCATTGAGCCAACTGTGCATCATCTTGCCACTTTCTAAAAGTAGCAATCTCTTCCTCAGAGGCATTATACGCAACCATTGCGAGGATAGGTGTATTAAGGACATAAGATAACTTTCGACCATGAGAACTATTCTCAAATTTCTTAACCAATCATTTAATTGATTGCGATTAATTTAGCATCCAATATGCTTCGCATGATGATAGTAATTTTAGACATTGTAAAATTACGTAAATGAATTTGTAATTAACAACATTTTAACATACATTCTTTTATTAATTACCAAAATAAATTAGGTCTTGTTTTAGATTGGTATCTCCCACTATTTTCTTCAAACTATATTACCCTCACTTATATAGTTCGACAAAATCTAATTAAAGATTTGCTAGTGAGAATAAGGATCTCATTTCAAATGTATATAGCCTTGTGGTGACACAACAAACTATATATAAATAAATAGGTAGACAACTTTTGTCAATTACATCAACTATCTGACTCCTTTTCTTTTGCCTCTTAGATTATTTTGATCAAGTGGTGGCACATCAGAATCAAAATTATCCAAGTTAAGTCAGACCTAGCACTCCATATATTCAAAAAGAAAAATATCATCCTTGTGGTGACACAACAAAACAATATTGTTCAATTTTCTTTATAAGCATCAAATGTGATAAATTAACATCTTAAATACTTAATACTTGCCTTGTGGTGACACAACAAACTCATATTAAATATTTATTACTCTATTAATTTTATCATGCTAGAAGGCGACGTTCGATATTCCAAATATCTTTGAACGCTTAGGACTTAATATAAAAAATTGAGGGGTTTGTTATTAATTTGTCTCATCTTGTTTAAGCATAGCATATATATATATATATATATATATATATATATATATATATATATATATAAAATATGCATCATATTAACGAACATGCGAAGCATGTTTGCATAATATATAATATATATAGTATAAGCATGCACATATAGAATACTATATTTTACCCGAATTGATTATGGACTTTTATTCTAGTTTGGTTCACTAGAGCCACCAAGTGAACCAAAAGGTCAAACCCTAGGGTGCATGAAATAATATTTAAATATAACTATTACATTTAAACTTAGGGCTCCATTACAAACGGGTCTTCAAGAGCTCCTTGCTCCTTGATCTCCAATTTTTCAAAATTAATTCTAACTATTCCTATTACAAAACTAAAATAATTAGAAACCTTGATCGTGATCGAGGGAAGTACATAGGAGGAGATAGAATTTACATTAAGAAAAATTAGAGAAGGCGAGTACTGTGAGACCCCATTTAATAACACCCATACATTCATGTATCCAACTAAAATAAAATCCAATCACATTGGTGATAGTCCATAATCAATCCCATTTATTATCATACACATCACCATATGCATCAATAAATAACATTCATCTTATGAATAATAAACATTTAATATATATATTGATATCATTTAATGGGCAAATTTAGTTAGTATAAAACCTAATTTTGAATCAAAATAAACTCCTTTATTTTAATCCAAATTTAAATCAAAATAAAACTATTTTATTTTAATTTATCCAATTTTGAATAAAATAAACTATTTTATTTTAATCAAAATCTTTAATCAAAATAAACTCCTTTATTTTAATTAATT
The DNA here is from genome assembly GCA_020205615.1 of Panax quinquefolius. NCBI lineage: Eukaryota > Viridiplantae > Streptophyta > Magnoliopsida > Apiales > Araliaceae > Panax > Panax quinquefolius. The sequence continues at coordinate 93,358,434 of CM035158.1, read as the reverse complement.
ATGAAATCCAATTCCATGTAAAAAAAATAACTCCTTTATTAAAGGAAACACGGATTCTCTTTCTATTCACAAATAAACTCCTTTATTTTGAATAATATGAAATCTTATTTCATATCTAAATAAACTCCTTTATTTAAGGAAAGAGCGATTCTTTTCTTATTCACAAATTAACTCTTTTATTTTGAATAATATGAAATCTTATTTCATATCTAAATAAACTCCTTTATTTAAGGAAATTAGGATTTTTTTTCTATTCACAAATAAACTCTTTTATTTTGAATAATATGAAATCTTATTTCATATTTAAATAAACTCCTTTATTTAAGAAAATATAGAATCCAATTTCAACTCCAATTAGTTATCTTGAAATCCAATTCCAAATCTAATTAGTTAGCATGAAATTTAATTTTAAAATTAAAATAAACTTTATATTTTAATATTAAAATAAACCTTTTATTTTAAAATTAAAATAAACTTTTTATTTTAATTATATAATAATTAAGAATATATATATATATATTATATATATATTACGGTAATATATTATATATATATAATATGAGTGATCTGCTCCCTTTTCTTTACGTGCAGCATGTGACCTTTAAAATGGTTAACAGGTAATATAAATATTATATATATACATTTATACTCCTGCCGAATCACATGATGCACCTGCCGAATTCCTTTTTAATATTAACATCCACGTGATATTTTTTTTAACAGGAAACATGATCATGCCGTGCGCTGGTTTTTTTTTTTTTTTTTTTTCCGTGCAGTATCACGTGAATCACCCATGAATTCGGTATATAAAAAAAAACTATTTTCAAAAACAGTTTTCGGATTTATTTTTATTTTTATTTTTATTTTATTTTTATTATTTTTTTTAATAAATTTTATACAACAAATTATGCCCAATTAAAATGTTCTAAACACATATCAATATACATATCAAATCAAACAATTAATAATTCACATAAAGGTTGGGCTCTGATGCCACTGTTAGGTTTGTAATATTCATGAACGCAATCAAATTGCTCAAAGTAAGCGGAAACGTGTAAAAATCAGAGTTTAAAAAATTTTACAAACCATATACCCGGATCACCCTTTATGCAAAATTATTAATTAAACGAAAAAGATAACGAATAAGAATCATACCCTTGAAGATCGAGCTTCCTCAGTACAAGTTCACCTCCGATCCTTTTCGCGTTCAACTTGAATCCACCGGGTTTGGTTCCTTCCTTTGATCAACGTTAGCCACCCGTGTGTTTGGCCTCTGAGGTGATCCACCGAGGAAGAAGAAGGATTCAAGAAGATGGGTGGTTGGCTAAACCCTAGTTTTCTATCTCTATAGAAAAGGCGTACTCTCCAATTGTTGGAATTATTACATTATGTTGTAAAAGTCAACAACCACATCACCCATAATAAGACTCCACTTATTTATAGATGTGGGCAACCCACCTTAACAATTAAGGAATTGGGATTTATTTAATTAATTAAATTCTTTTAATTAATTAAGCTCCCTAATCTTATTAGGGATAATTAATTAAACTCCTTTAACTAATTTTCCCTCCTAATCCAATTAGGAATAAATGAGAGTACTTATATTAAATTAATTCCTAAACTCTTTTAGAAATTAAAATAATAATAATTGTAATAATATTAATAAGACTCCTCTTATTAATTTATATTTAATATTTCTAAAATATTAAATAATAAATATTAAGCTATTTAATTTATTCTATCACCATAGATTAAATTAAATATACATAACTTTATATTATTACGATTATGCCATTAACTTCTTAAATAATTATTCTTCCTTTTATGGTGTGACCCTTTAGGTTCTCCATATTAAACAGGTTGTGAATAAATCAATTAGAACAATTCTAATCTTATTTAAATAATTAAATTAAACAATTAATTTATTTAAATAAATAATATTTATTCTGATAGGATAAGCCTCCTAGCGATCAATGACTTTCCGGATAATATAGATTTCAACATTAATCATAAAAGAACCTTTGAGTAAATAGTTACCGTACAATTCAATCCTTCCACCATCTGATGTCCCAATTAAATATAAGGCATGGAATTCTTTGTCAAGTCTTATTTTATTTAATTATATGTATTTCGATCCTTAAATGCACAACTCAAATAATGCAAATTAGAAACTCCTTTCTAATTTTATTACGCCTTTCGCCGAGGACTCTTTGGGTTGTCATTTATCGAATCACATAGGACATTTCTCTTCTTTTATTAGAAGTGGTAGATTCTTTATTGATCATATATTATCTCCATGTACAACTTGTTATACCCAAGCATACCCTTTGATATACCCTAAGGGTCTTAAGGAATAAGTCAAAGTATAACTCATCATACACAAGATACTATGATGATCTCAAGTCCAAGGATCACGTGTACTACTATCACTACAGGAATTCCTATTGACAGGCAAGTAAAACTCCATTAGGTATTCCTTAGCGAGCCACGTTCAGTGAACTTATTCTCTAATAAGCACCTACATACTTACTTTAGTGTCTCCACACAAATGATCATGAGATCAATCATCCTCATCCAATGAGCAAGCAACGTATGTACCAATCTATCCGGATTCACTAATCCCCAATTTAGTAATCCAATGATTGGGAACTATTTTAGTTTTAAGCTTTCTAAGAATTTAGATCTCATTAGAATGATCATCATCATTATTCTAAAAGCATTGCTTAAAACTATGGGTTTATCACATATTATAAAAACGACATCATGTAGATAATTAAAAGCCTTTAATAAATTAATACTTTTTATTAATAAATGAATAAGATTGTTACAAAGTATATGCTTTATCATCAAACATGATTGGCTTGTGTGCATACTACTTTCACCTTCTTGCACTTTCTTCCTCATACGCATCAGCTCTAGGTCTGTGGTTTGAACAACTTTAACTTTATCAATTAAAGTCGGTTCTACTCGTATATTTGCCATCATTACGTGGGTCCGTGGAGTCTTTATCTCTATCTCCATTCTTTGCAAGTCACACAAAATGGGCCTTTGCGTTGACAATATCGCACTCGTATCCGCATATGATCTTCTACTCAATGCGTCTGCTACCACGTTCGCTTTTCCAGGATGGTATTAGATGGTATGATCATAATCTTTCAATAGTTCAAACCAACGTCGTTGTCGCATGCTGAGTTCCTTTTGAGTGAAGAAATATTTGAGGCTTTTATGATCCGTAAAGATCTCCACTTTCTCCCCATACAAGTAATGCCTCCAAATCTTTAGTGCGAAGATAACAGCTGCCAACTCTAGATCATGAGTAGGATAATTCCTCTCATATTCTTTGAGTTATCGAGAGGCATAGGCTATGACTTTCCCATGTTGCGTGAGAACACATCCTAACCCTTTGCCTGAAGCATCACTGTATATGACAAATCCTCAAGAGGCGGATGGTGTTGTTAGAGCAGTCTTTGAAATGAGTCTTCTCTTGAGTTCTTGAAAACTCTTCTCACATTCCTCACTCCACCCGAATTTTGTATCTTTCCGAGTCAGTTGAGTTAATGGAGTAGCGATTCGAGAAAAACCTTCTACTAATCTCCGATAATAACCAAATTAAGCGTAGAAAGCTACGACTTTGATCAATTATTTAGGTTGTTCCCGACTTTGAATAGCTTGATCTTTGCGGGGTGCAGATATTCCATGACTTGATACCACGTGCCCAAGGAATGCTACTTCCTCAAGCCAGAACTCGCATTTCTTCAACTTGGCATAAAGCTTATATTCACGAAGCTTTTAGAGTATCAGCCTCAAGTGTTTCTCATGATCTTCACGACTTTTGGAATAAATTAGGATGTCATCAATAAAGACGACCACAAAGTGATCCAAATATTCTTTGAATACTCGGTTCATCATATCCATGAAGGCAGTAGGAGCATTAGTCAATCCAAAAGACATGACTAGAAATTCATAATGCCCGTACTGAGTTCTGAAAGCCGTCTTTGGAATGTCTTCGGTTCTAATCTTTAACTGGTGATATCCGGAACGAAGATCAATCTTTGAAAAGAATTTGGCTCCTTGTAACTGGTCAAACAGGTCATCAATACGTGGCAATGGGTACCTATTTTTGATGGTGACATGATTCAACTCCCGATAATCAATACAAAGTCGCATACTCCCATCTTTCTTCTTCACGAATAGAACAGGAGCACCCCAAGGAGAAGTACTAGGAAGAATAAAGCCAATGTCTAACAATTCCTGCAGTTGGGTCTTTAACTCCTAAAGTTTAATAGGAGCCATTCGATATGGGGCATTGGAAATGGGTTTTGTACCAGGTTCAAGGTCGATACAAAATTCAATTTCACGCTGGGGTAGGGTAAGGAAGTTCTTCAAGGAATACGTCGGAAAATTCATTAACAATAGAAATATCATTCAAAACTGACGTATTTTTGTTTAGATCCGTGACATGAGCTAAGAAAGCTTGACATCCATTTTTCAATAAACGAATAGCTTTATGGCTTGAGATGACAGTGATTGATTTTAATGGTTTGGTTGCTTGAATTCGCATAATAGGTTGGTTAGGAATATGAAAGCTAACAACCCTATGAAAACAATTTTTGCATGATGTGTAGTTAACCAATCAATCCCTAGAATTACATCAAATGCAAGTATTTTCAATGAAATAAGATCACAGGTAACGTGCGGGTGCAGATTTGAACTAAACAAGACTTATAAATCGTGGATGTAATGAAGGTTTCTCCCAACGGAGTTTCAACAGATAAATCAAAGTCCAATCTCTCCGGAGTCAAATTTAAACATTGAGCGTAAGTAGGAGAAATGAAAGAGTGGGTAGAACCAGTATCGAATAAAGTATAAACTTTGCTAGAGTTTATGATAAGCTTACCCGTGATTACCTCGTTCGGGTTCCTTGCTTTCTGGGAGGTCACAACAAATGCTTTCCCTTGCACTACTGGTTTTGACTTTTCTGGGGCGTCCTTTGGTGCCTCCATCCTAGCTGAACTTGTCTTCGGTGAATGACAAAATTGGGCTAGGTGACCTTCTCTTCCACAATTATAACACGCTTTTGATGGCATCGCACAGTTGGGACTGATGTGTCCCTCTCCTCCATAATTGAAGCATATGATAGGTGGTCGTTCTCCTTCCTTAACGACAGGTGCTGATGCTGACGTCTTTCCATCATTGTTGAATCTCCTCTTCTTGAAATGTCCATTCTTATTGTTTTGGCCATGATTACCACCGAAGTGGTTACCATTTTTGGCCTGTTGATTTCCTCCACGCTTGTTGTCACCGCTTCGATGACTGCTCTCACTAGTATTATTACTTTGCCGGTTGCTATCTTTTGGTTGGGATGACTCATTATCACGCTCCAATAACTGAGCCCTATTAACAACATCTGAATACAAACACAGTTTATGAGAGATAAGATATTGACGTATCTCAGGTTTCAAACCTCTTAAAAACATTCGCGTCATTCTCTCCTCATTATCAACCAAATGGGATGCAAACCGGGACAACTCGGCAAACTTGGCTTCGTACTGCGACACGGTCATGTTATTTTGCTCCAGTTTAATGAACTCTACCTCTTTCATGTGACGAATACTTTCGGGAAAGTACCTGTCGTTGAACAGTTCCTGGAACTTCTCCCAAGACATCTTGATGCGGCGAGGTTAGAGTACGCTTTTTCTGATTCCCACGATGTCTGCCTCTGCCTCTGCACGCAACATGAAGGTGGCAAAAGGAACCTTTTGCTCCTCGGAGCAACCCAAGACATCAAATATCTTGTTTATCTGTTTAATCCATGTTTCTGCCTTAAGTGGTTTTGGCTCTCCAAAGAACTCCGATGGTCCTAGTTCCTTAAACTGCTTGGCGGTGACCATCCGAGAGTTGCCAGTGTTTCAACCTGCATTTTGGACAGGAGCCACTCTCTCCGGATGTTACATGAATTGCATGAAGACTCGGAACATTCCATCGTTCATCATTTGGTCAGTGTTGTTGTTTACCTGAGGATTGTCGCCTTCCTGATAAACATTATCCCGACTATTGATCTGTGGAGACTCAATGGTCTCCTGTGCTCCATTGATGTTCTCAACATTCTCAGATGCCATTTTCAAATACTGCCACAAAACAAGGGTTAATAAACATATCACATATTATCCCTATACTCTGAACAACCAATTAAATAACAAACAAACTTAGGTAGGTCATACTAGCGAAAGAATTCCCCGTCTCTCCCCTCCTAGTTCTTGTCTCACATTTTAGCCATGGATCATATCCCTAAGCTTTGATACCAACTGTGACGCCCCCAAAATAGGTATACATCACCCATTTTGAGTTGCCAATACATGGTACAAAATTCAAATACAACTTAATTATACAACAGTCGTGTAAAGTACGACGAAATACATGCTGTGAGTTTTAATACAAATATTGCCTTCTAGACAATATCCATTCTCAGAATATGTCCTCAATACATTTATTGTCACACTATTTAACAGAATAGTGAGGACTACTAGCTAACACTATCATCCAGAACATCACTCCGTTCCCCGACTCGTCCCAACTACGTTCTCATTTCCTGAAAAGAACAGTGAAAGAAAGGGTGAGCTCAATTAGCCTAGCAAGAAATATTATGACTAAGATAATGCACAATAAATTATCAATAGTCCTCAACAATGTTAAACTGATAAAATACAATAGACATCAAGTTTAACTGCAGCGGAATAAGCAATCCATTAAAAGAGTCAAGTAGAGAATAAAATCTACTATCTTTTATGATTTAAAAAGTTTTTCATCACTTTTATCGCTGAGACTCGGCTTAATAAATAATCCACATCATCCCTGCACTACGGCCAAGGATATTCATTAGGGTCACGACCACAAATTATCCATGCACTACGAGCCAAGGATATTCGTGTATTCATTAATGGTCATGATCATGCCAACAACTGTCCATCAATGCACTACGGGCCAATGAGGACTTTTACCACATCATTTGTAACATTACGGTCATGATTATACCGTATAATCTCTAGTCATAATCATACCAAGTCCATCTATGCACTACAGGCCACAGATGACTTTAAAAAATATAAACATGAGGATGATGATAATGATATAAGAATTCAATAAAACAAGTTCAAGAATTAAGTTATTCAGAAACTAATAACCGCTAAATTGTCAACATGATCTTTTGCTTTGTAGAGTAAAATTCAAGAATGCTCGGAAGAATATTTCCATGAAAAATTTGGATGAAGCGCAAATATCAAGGATATTCCACTAATTTCATGGAGTATAGAAGTCAAAATTTTAACCAATTTGAGTATAATAACGAATGGAATAACAAAAGAAATCACCATGCATGCGGTACTTGCCGCATAGACAAAGGTTATTCAACATAATAATAATAACGAGAACCGTGTCGGTGAAAATCACACGATAGGATGTTCAACAGAATAATAAAGAATGGAATAACAACAAAAATCACCATGCATGCGGTGCTTCGCAGTAGGCGAGTTATTCAATGAATAATAAATCTGAGAATAATAAAGGCGGAACCCGGGTTGATTGTAAAACACATAGACAGGATATTCCAAGCGAGAATAATAAAAAAGGCGGAACCGGTCAAAGGCGTAAAGCATGAGCAGAATGTTCCAAATGAATAATAAAGACAAATAATAGAGGCGGAACCGAATTAAATTGTAAAAGCGTAAACGAGGATGTTCCAACGGAATAATAAAGACAGAATAACAGAGTAATGTCACCAAGTATAGGGTAGCCCGCGTATACAGGTTTTTCCAATAGAATAATAAGAAATGGAATAACAACAGTTCTCTTCATGAATACAAAAGAATAATATTCCTTACTGTAAAAGAAACTGAATATAAGAAAAGAAAGTTAGCAGACTTCTCTTCTTCTTTCTCTCTATAATTTTCTCTCTGTAGAGTTTCAGTGAATTCGTAAGAAAATAATGAAGGAATGAGCTTCTATTTATAGATTAATGGACTGCATAGTAACTAATTTATGAACGGTCCAGATTGATTTACTTTTAATCGGACGACCCATATTTAAAGAAAAATCTTTTAAATAAAATATATTATATATATATATATATATATATATATAATGATAATAATTATATTCCCTCCGTATAAAACAAACACCCCATTTGGCAACTTTGAAAAAAAAACTTCTAACCATTCAATTTTCAATACTGTGGGCCCCACATGTTCCCATCCCCCCAACATGTCAAAATCATAGGGGTCCCATTATATTTAAATAACTTTCTACCAATAATGTTGAAAAATAGGTAAATGAGGGTCTAAATAATACGCCAAATTTACAACAACTACCTTATAAAAATCCTTTCAATATTTTTAACAACATTTATCATCATTATTATAATTCACAATATTAATCGACTAGGTCGTTTCCGGAAAGGGGCTTTCGATAAGGATTTCTCCTATGGTAGCATGATTAGGTGACCAAACCTCTCCTTGGTAGAACTTCTAGACATCGTTAATATTGCAATTTATAATATTAATAACTCTATCATTTCAATTATTGATTTAATAATATATAAAATATCGATAATAATTGAATCAAATAACGTGAGATCTTATGCAACAATTACTATAGCAATAATTGAACAAAAGCGAGTGACTTCTCACGTAAGCATTAATAATCAATCTGAGTGTACTACTATGCGACCACACATATTCTTGTGTACTTTTACTACCGAGTAGTTCAACAAGATTAACGGTAAAACTTCCGCAGATTATTTTTATAAAAATATTTTTGTCGTTTTCTTAATCAAATAATAATTACATTTTGTAGGGTCCACCAATGATTGGTAGTTATACGAATATTCCTGCTAAACCGAATATTCACGACCAATCGAATATAATATAACAACTTGCATACTTTGCAGAATTTATAAATACTACCCACAACTATAAAATTATTTCAAATTCATACCTTAATATTTAAAAATGATATTTATAGAAAATTCATCTTTATTCAAAAAGTTGGGGTCTTACACAGAAAATCTGACAACATTTTTCTAAGCCTTAGATCTTGCTGTTGTTTGCTAGTTTGTCCATATTTATGTTTTGATGTTGTAGTTTGACATGAGGACTACACAATCAAGTCATTAGATCACTTCGATCGTAACCAGAGTGAAAGATAATCAAGGTCAAACTATAGTTGACCGTCTGTTTTGTTGTATTTCTAGAAAACCTAGAAAGTTAATGAACAAGGTTTCTGACATGGTTTGATCATTCAAGATCTTGCTCATGTGATGATGTTATGATGATATGATGTAATAGAAATGTACTCTGACATATATGCTACACGATTTGACCATTAGAACACATTAAGTAAGCCTGGAACTTATAGATTCAAGGGCTCAAAGTGAGACCCATGAACTGTTCTTCATTTTTGGGTAACCTAGAAATGAAGAATATCCTCTGACAACACTTTCTGTAGCTTAGATCTTGATGAGATGATATGTTATGACCATGGAACTTGTTTAGGGTTATAGTACTACATCAGTACTGTGAGACCCCAAATTTTATGAATAAAGATTTACATTTTCTCGAAATAATTTTTTTTAATATTATGGAGTAAATTTGATATAATGTTATAGTTGTGGGTAGTATTTATAAATTTTGCAAAGTATGCAAGTTGTTATATAATATTCGATTGGTCGAGGAATATTCTTTTTGTCGGGGAATATCCGTACGATGGTACAATCATTGGTGGACCCCACAACAGAATTATTGTCGGATTGAGAAAACGACAAAAATATTTTCATGAAAATAATGGCAGAAGTTTTACCATTAAAACTGTTAAACTACTCGGTAGTAAAACTACAGTAATACGCGTGGTTGCATAGTAGCACACAGTATTTATTATTGATGCTTACGTGAGTAGTCACTCAGTTTTGTTCAATTATTGCTACAATAATTGTTGCACAGTATCTCACGTTATTTGATTCAATTATTGTCGATATTTTATATATTATTAAATCAATAATTGAGATAATAGAGTTATTAATATTATTATTTGCAATATTAATAATGTCTAGAAGTTACGCGAGGAGAGGTTTGGTCACCTAATTCATGTATAAATAGGAGAAATCCTTATTGGAAAGCCCTCTTTCCTAGGAATGACATGGTCGATTAATATTGTAAATTATAATAATGATGATAAATGTTGTTAAATATATTGAGGTGTCTTTTTATGAAGTTACTTAAAGTTTATATATATATATATATATATATATATATATATATAAATTTTGTTTTATTAGTATTATTAATGTAATAAAAGCAGAAAAACATTTTATATAAAACATAATACTTTTATAAAGTTATTTGTTTTATTAGACTATAAATAGAATATATTATACTCTATTATGCAAAGTGTTTTGCATAGTAAAATCTTTTATATAAAATGAATACTTTTATAAAGTTATTTGTTTTATTAGACAATAATTAGAATATATTATATTTTATTATGCATAGTGTTTGCATAGTGCCTGCATAGTATTTGCATAGTAAAATCTTTTTATATAAAATAGAATACTTTTATAAAGTTATTTGTTTTATTAGACAATAATTAGAATATATTATATTTTATTATGCATAGTGTTTGCATAGTGCCTGCATAGTGTTTGTATAGTAAAATCTTTTTATATAAAACATAATACTTTTATAAAGTTATTCGTTTTATTAGATTATAAATAGAATATATTATATTTTATTTAAAAGATTTTGTTTTATTAGAATATTTTATTAATATTGCATAGTAAATCAATATGGACCGTCCGTTTAAAAGTAAATCAATCTGGACCGTTCATGAATTAGTTACTATTCAGTCCATTCTCCTATAAATAGAAGCTCATTCCTTCATTATTTCTTACGAATTCACTGAAACTCTAGAGAGAGAAACTATAGAGAGAAAGAAGAAAAGTATTCTGCTACTTCACTACTTCTATATCTAGTTTCTTCTAAGGTAAGGGATATTATTTGTTGTACTCGTAAGGGGTATTATTTCTTTCATATTCATGAAGAGAACTTCTGCTATTCCATTCTTTATTATTCTGTTGGAATAACCTGTATATGCGGGCTACCCTATACTTGGTGAAATTCTTCTGTTATTCCATTCTTTATTATTATGTTGGAATAACCTGTATATGCGAAGTACCATATACATGGTGAAATTCTTCTGTTATTCCATTCTTTATTATTATGTTGGAATAACCTATATATGCGACGTACCACATACATGGTGAAATTCTTCTGTTATTCCATTCTTTATTATTACATTGGAATATCACATACGTGCGTTACGCGTGACCGGGTTCCATTATTTATTATTTTGTTGGAATAACTTTTGTCGTATGTGTACTATCGCATGCATGGTGAATTCTTCTGTTATTCCATTCTTTATTATTACATTGGAATAACTTTGTTTATGTGGATTACCACATGCATGGTGAATGACCCTTCGTATTCATTTCTTATTAAATTGTGGAAATGATCTGTCTACGTGGATTACCGCATGGCGGGTGAAAATCCATTTACAATTTCATATATTTTGTTATACTCAGTTGGTTAAAGCTTTGACTTCTATACTCCAGGAAATTAGTGGAATATCCTTGATATTTGCGCTTCATCCAGTAACTTTTCATGGAAATATTCTTCTAAGAGTTCTTGAATTTTACTCTATAAAGCTGTATCATGTTGACAATTTAGACGTTATTGAATTCTGGATAAATTAATTCTTGAACTTATTTTATTAGATTCTTATATTATTGCCATCATCCTCATGCTTATATTATGTTGAAAGTCATCTGTGGCATGTTGTGCATAGATGGACTTGGTATGATTATGAACAGGGATTATTCGGTATAATCATTGTGACACCCCCAAATCCGGTACTTCCATTTCCACAGGATTTAGTGTTCACTGTACAAACATCATCTATCTATCTACCCATAAATAAATGCAATAGATAGAAATAAATAATAAATCTCTCCCCTTATGGGGTTACATCAAATGCATAATAAATAAATCCCAGGTTACTCTAACCTTAAATCATCTGTGCGGAAACATAAACAAATAAGTCTTAAATAACATCAATTCTAAATATCATTACATAACCACATAAATAATCGGTCTTCATTACTTGCTAAGCTTGCCCTTGCCCTTACTAGTGGAAGGTTCGTCTGCTCTTTCGTTCTTAACTGCAATGTTATTATTACGCAAGAGTGAGTACGGTTGCCCACAAGTATAACAATATAACAAATGAATAATAACATGCGAGGGGAATAATAACTTCGGATATAAAAGCTCAACTTTTGAATCAAGAATGAATAACAAGAATCAAAAGAATTTCTGAGGGTCATAAGACCTTGAACTATGTCCTAGGTTGTCAAGTGTTTATACTTAAAACCTTTAACAGTCATAAGACTATGGACTCTTCTTCTCGTACTTAGGGGGATCAACCCTTAGTACCATACTATGCACAACATCTTAACGCTAAATCATAAATAATCCCCTATACAGGGTTGTTCATCTCAGTTTGACATTCAAGTTCGCACCAAAGGAAGTTTGGTTTGGATAATTCATCATGGGATTCTGAAATTTAGTACGCTCATCAACTATGGACTAGTCGAATCAATAAGAGTTCACTAGTCTAACAAGGTTTAACAGTGAATGAATATTTAACTTGAATAACATCTAAAAAGGTATACAATAGAATAATTATTGTATAACAACATCATGCTTGAAGATTAATAAACTTTAATATACAAGACAGGCTTGATCAATAAAAATGAGAACTTGCTCAATATCGAAAGATGAGTTAATCAACTTATATAACGATAACAAGTAGGGTTAGGAAACTTGCTCAATGAAAGTTTAGGGTAAGAAACTTGCTCAACGTAACTGTAGAGTTAGAAAACTTGCTCAATGTAACAAGATAAGGTTTAGAAACTTGCCTCGTGCATAGATTACACTTAAACAAACTCGTTCTTTAAATTAAATCCTACATATCAATTACGTTCACAATACCAGTCAATAATAACGTACTAAACATCATAAGTTATTCTTTGTCTAATCTCGACTTCATGACCATACTTAGTCAAATTATCATACTTGTTTTTGCATAATATAATACTACACGAACAATAAGTTAATTACATAATCAATGATTCAAATAACATGTAATTGTCTTCTTGACTTGGTAAAAACTCATTTTAATATCTCATTATATGTCTAACAAATTTTTATGTTCATTAGACTAGGTCACTAACTCATTTCTATACTTGAACATTAAAAATTTGCATTTTCTGGACATTACGCTGAAAGTGGTATTTGTATACCACTTTGTCTTTGGTATTAGCGTTATGGTTGGTAGAAATGCTTGGCCTTGAGGTTTCATTTTGGAGTTAGTATGCGGCTGAAACTCTAGATTTTGATTCTCAGTTCGCGAAGAACACAGAGTTTAGCGAATTCAACACATCTTTAACACTAATTCCACCAAATTAAACATACCCACATGTTATAATTCATATATAATCATTACCCAGCACTTATAAAGTGATTTTAACCCATAAAAACATATAATCACAGAATTAAAACATGAAAATTGGATTGTTCTTGATGTTCTTGAAGTTCTTAAACAAAAACATGGATTTTAATGCTAGGGATTCATTATAAAGCCAAATCCAACCATTCAAGTTTCATTTTGTTCATTTTAACATGCATAATCATATCAATACGTGAATTTTGCAAAATAATTTATATTTGACATATAAAAATCACGTATAAGGCCATATGGCCATATCACGTACTCTGTAAATTTTTAAAATAACAAGCCAAAATCATTCGTCATAATCTTATGAAATTGATGATATGGAAACACACAATATATATATAAAACATGCCATACAACTCGAATTATTACATATATTTTTATAACAACTTTCCAATTTACAGATATTCACAGAAGACTTAAGCCATATTCATAAAACTTAAAAGACGTAAAATATATAAATTGTGTTGAAGAGATTACCCAAGCGTAGAATAATATGTTAGGTTTGTAATATTCATGAGCGCAATCAAATTGCATAAAAAATGCGGAAGCGTGTAAAATCAGAGTTTAAAAATTTACAAACCATATACCCGGATCACCCTTTATGCATAATTATTAATTAAACGAAAAGATAAAGAATAAAATCATACCCTTGAAGATCGAGCTTCCTCGGGTACAAGTTCACCTCCAATCCTTTTCGCGTTCAACTTGAATCCACCGGGTTTGGTTCCTTCCTTAGATCAACATTAGCCACCCAAGCGTTTGGCCTCTAGAGGTGATCCACCAAGGAAAAATAAAGAATTCAAGAAGATGGGTATTTGGCTCAAACCCTAGTTTTCTATCTCTATAGAAAGGAACGTACTCTCCAACAAATTGGAATTATGTCGTATGTTGTAAAAGTCAACAACCCCATCACCCATAATAAGACTCCTCTTATTAATAGATGTGGGCAACCCACCTTAACAATTAAGGAATTGGGTTTTATTTAATTAATTAAATTCTTTTAATTAATTAAGCTCCCTAATCTTATTAGGGATAATTAATTAAACTCCTTTAACTAATTTTCCTTCCTAATCCAATTAGGAATATTTGAGAGTACTTATATTAAATTAATTCCTAAACTCTTTTAGAAATTAAAATAATAATAATTGTAATAATATTAATAAGACTCCTCTTATTAATTTATATTTAATATTTCTAAAATATTAAATAATAAATATTAAGCTATTTAATTTATTCTATCACCATAGATTAAATTAAATATACTTAACTATATTATTACGATTATGCTATTAACTTCTTAAATAATTATTCTTCCTTTTATGGTGTGACCCTTTAGGTTCTTCGTATTAAATAGGTTGTGAATAAATCAATTAGAACAATTCTAATCTTATTTAAATAAATAAATTAAATAATTAATTTATTTAAATAAATAATATTTATTCTACAATAGGGATAAGTCTCCTAGCGATCAACGACTTTCCGGATAATATAGATTTCAACATTAATCATAAAAGAACCTTTGAGTAAATAGTTCCGTCTAATTCAATCCTTCCACCATACAATGTCCCAATTAAATATAAGACATGGAATTCATTGTCAAGTCTTATTTTATTTAATTATATGTATTTCGACTCTTAAATGCACAACTCAAATAATGCAAATTAGAAACTCCTTTCTAATTTCATTACGCCTCGCCAAGGACTCTTTGGGTTGTCATTTATCGAATCACATAGGACATTTCTCTTCTTTTATTAGAAGTGGTAGATTCTTTATTGATCATACATTATCTCCATGTACAACTTATTATACCCAAGCATACCCTTTGATATACCCTAAGGGTCTTAAGGAATAAGTCAAAGTATAACTCATCATACACAAGATACTATGATGATCTCAAGTCCAAGGATTACTTGTACTACTATCAAAATAATTTTAACATACATTCTTTTATTAATTACAAAAATAATTTAGGTCTTGTTTTAAATTGGTATCTCCCACTATTTTCTTCAAACTATATTACCCTCAATATATATAGTTGGCAAAATCTAATTAAAAAGATCTGCTAGTGAGAATAAGGATCCCATTTCAAATGTATATAGCCTTGTGGTGACACAACAAACTATATATAAATAAATAGGTAGACAACTTTTGTCAATTACATCAACTATGCAATTCCTTTTCTTTTGCCTCTTAGATTATTTTGATCAAGTGGTGGCACATCAGAATCAAAATTATCCAAGTTAAGTCCGACCTAGCACTCCATATATTCAAAAAAGAAAATATCATCCTTGTGGTGACACAACAAAACAATATTGTTCAATTTTCTTTATAAGCATCAAATGTGATAAATTAACATCTTAAATACTTAATACTTGCCTTGTGGTGACACAACAAACTCATATTAAATATTTAATACTCTATTAATTTTATCATGCTAGAAGGCGACGTTCGATATTCCAAATATCTTTGAACGCTTAGGACTTAATATAAAAAAAATTGAGGGGTTTGTTATTAATTTGTCTCATCTTGTTTAGCGCGCATGCACATATATATATAAAATACGCGTCATATTAATGAACATGCGAAGCATGTTTGCATAATATATAATATATATAAAGTATAAGCATGCACATATAGAATACTATATTCTACCTGGATTGATTATGGACTTTTATTCTAGTTTGGTTCTCTAGAGCCACCAAGTGAACCAAAAGGTCAAACCTTAGGGGTGCAAGAAATAATATTTAAATATAACTATTACATTTAAACCCGGGCTCCATTACAAACGGGTCTTCAAGCGGTCCTTGCTCCTTGATCTCTAATTCTTCAAAATTAATTCTAACTATTCCTATTACAAAACTATTTAAAATAAATAGAAGCCTTGATCAGCAGTTAAGGGGAAGTACATAGGAGGGAGATGGAATTTACATTAAGAAAAATTAGAGAAGGCGAAGGTACTGCAGACCCCATTTAATAAAACCCATACATTCATGCATCCAACTAAATTAAAATCCAATCGCGTTTGGTCGATAGTCCATAATCAATCCCATTTATTATCATACACATCATTATATGCATCAATAAATAACAAACATTTAATATATATATTGATATCATTTAATGGGCAAATTTAGTTAGTATAAAATCTAATTTTGAATCAAAATAAACTTCTTTATTTTAATCCAAATTTAAATCAAAATAAAACTATTTTATTTTAATTTATCCAATTTTGAATAAAATAAACTATTTTATTTTAATCAAAATCTTTAATCAAAATAAACTCCTTTATTTTAATTAATTATGGAATCTAATTCCATGTAATAAAAATCTTTAATTAAAATAAACTCTTTTATTTTAATTAATTATGGAATCCAATTCCATGTAAAAAAAAATTATTAAAGGAAACACGGATTCTCTTTCCTATTCACAAATAAACTCCTTTATTTTGAATAATATGAAATCTTATTTCACATCTAAATAAACTCCTTTATTTAAGGAAACATTTGATTTTCTTTCCTATTCACAAATAAACTCCATTATTTTGAATAATATGAAATCTTATTTCATATTTAAATAAACTCCTTTATTTAAGGAAACACGGATTCTCTTTCCTATTCACAAATAAACTCTTTTATTTTGAATAATATGAAATCCTATTTCATATCTAAATAAACTCCTTTATTTAAGGAAACATGGATTCACTTTCCTATTCACAAATAAACTCTTTTATTTTGAATAATATGAAATCCTATTTCATATCTAAATAAACTCCTTTATTTAAGGAAAAATAAAATCCAATTTCAACTCCAATTAGTTATTATGGAATCCAATTCCAACTCTAATTAGTTAGCATGAAATTCTAATTTTAAAATTAAAACAAACCTTTTATTTTAAGATTAAAATAAACCTTTTATTTTAAAATTAAAATAAATATTTTATTTTAATTATAAAATTATTATATATATATATATTACGTAAATATATATATATATATATATATATATAATAAATCCGTGATACCAAAAAAAAAAATATATATATATATATATATATATATATATATATATATATAATCCCATATTATATATATATTATCTACACGTGGCCTATTTTTTTTATTTTTTTTTATTCAAGACAATTTAATTCGCTTTTTTAATAGGAACTTGCCACTTTTTTTTTTTTTTTTTTTTTTTTAATTCGCATGAGCTTGATTTCCGTGCGCTACCTGCATAATCCTTGAAGCTGCTGGAAAAAAAAAATTCGGTCCCTTTTTTTAAAGAGTCACGGATCCGGTTTTTTTTTTTTTTATACAATAAAATTATGCCCAATTAAATTGTTCTAAACACATATCAATATACATATTAAATTAAAACAATTAATAATTCGCATAGAGGTTTGGCTCTGATACCACTGTTAGGTTTGTAATATTCATGAGCGCAATCAAATTGCATAAAAAATGCAGAAGCGTGTAAAATCAGAGTTTAAAAATTTACAAATCATATACCCGGATCACCCTTTATGCATAATTATTAATTAAACGAAAAGATAAAGAATAAAATCATACCCTTGAAGATCGAGCTTCCTCAGGTACAAGTTCACCTCCAATCCTTTTCGCGTTCAACTTGAATCCACCGGGTTTGGTTCCTTCCTTAGATCAACATTAGCCACCCAAGCGTTTGGCCTCTAGAGGTGATCCACCAAGGAAAAATAAAGAATTCAAGAAGATGGGTATTTGGCTCAAACCCTAGTTTTCTATCTCTATAGAAAGGAACGTACTCTCCAACAAATTGGAATTATGTCGTATGTTGTAAAAGTCAACAACCCCATCACCCATAATAATAAGACTCTCTTATTAATAGATGTGGGCAAACCCACCTTAACAATTAAGGAATTGGGTTTTATTTAATTAATTAAATTCTTTTAATTAATTAAGCTCCATAATCTTATTAGGGATAATTAATTAAACTCCTTTAACTAATTTTCCTTCCTAATCCAATTAGGAATATTTGAGAGTACTTATATAAAATTAATTCCTAAACTCTTTTAGAAATTAAAATAATAATAATTGTAATAATATTAATAAGACTCCTCTTATTAATTTATATTTAATATTTCTAAAATATTAAATAATAAATATTAAGCTATTTAATTTATTCTATCACCATAGATTAAATTAAATATACTTAACATATTATTACGATTATGCCATTAACTTCTTAAATAATTATTCTTCCTTTTATGGTGTGACCCTTTAGGTTCTCCATATTAAACCGGTTGTGAATAAATCAATTAGAACAATTCTAATCTTATTTAAATAAATAAATTAAATAATTAATTTATTTAAATAAATAATATTTATTCTACAATAGGGATAAGCCTCCCTAGCGATCAACGACTTTCCAGATAATATAGATTTCAATATTAATCATAAAAGAACCTTTGAGTAAATAGTTACCGTACAATTCAATCCTTCCACCATACAATGTCCCAATTAAATATAAGACATGGAATTCATCACAAGTCTTATTTTATTTAATTATATGTATTTCGACTCTTAAATGCACAACTCAAATAATGCAAATTAGAAACTCCTTTCTAATTTCATTCGCCTTAGCCAAGGACTCTTTGGGTTGTCATTTATCGAATCACATAGGACATTTCTTCTTTTATTAGAAGTGGTAGATTCTTTATTGATCATACATTATCTCCATGTACAACTTATTATACCCAAGCATACCCTTTGATATACCCTAAGGGTCTTAAGGAATAAGTCAAAGTATAACTCATCATACACAAGATACTATGATGATCTCAAGTCCAAGGATTACTTGTACTACTATCACTACTGAGAATTCCTATCGACAGCAAATAAAACTCCATTAGGTATTCCTTAGCGAGCCACGTTCAATGAACTTATTCTCTAATAAGCACCTACATACTTGCTTTAGTGTCTCCACACAAATGATCATGAGATCAATCATCCTCATCCGATGAGCAAACAACGTATGTACCAATCTATCCGGATTCACTAATCCCCAATTTAGTAATCTAATGACTGGGAACTATTTTAGTTTTAAGCTTTCTAAGAATTTAGATCTCATTAGAATGATCATCATCATTATTCTAAAAGCATTGCTTAAAACTATGGGTTTATCACATATTATAAAAACAAAGATCATGTAGATAATTAAAAGCCTTTAATAAATTAATACTTTTTATTAATAAATGAATAAGATTGTTACAAAGTATATGCTTTATCATCAAAAATGATTGGCTTGTGTGCATACTACTTTCATAATATACTAGGAAGTGAATTCCTCCTCCACAAAACTCTGAATTCTCAACTCTCTCTTTGTATCTTTCTCTGAAACTCTCTCTGACACTTTCTAGACTTAGGAAAATTAATGAAGAAAAGGAAGGAGAAAGCGTATAATAAAGAAGACGTCTGACGAGTTGTGGTCAGTTACCCAGTCATGGGTAACTGCCCTCAACTCCCTCTAAGGCCATATTTGGCCAGTTAGAATAGGTTTTAAAAATCATTTAATTTAATAAAGCTTTATTATATAGTTTAAGTAACGTCACATCCATTATAAAATAAATCAATATCTTATTTAATTTATTTAAATAAAATATAATAATTTCTCAATAATTCACATAGTCACATAATTAAATTTCTCATTTAATAATAATATTAAATTATTAAATCTCTAATTAATAATTAAATTAATTAAAATAACATAGGCTTTTTAAATATTTCTTTTTAATTCAATAAGCTCACATAATCACATACTTGAATAATAAAAATTCTCCACATCAATTTAATAAGTATAACACATATAATTAAATTAATCTATCACAACTTCATCAATTAATTAATTAATCTAATAATTAATTCATCGAAAAATATTTATTCAATCCAATAAATATTTAAATTACATTACAAAATCTCGGTTGTCACAATCATGACCGTAATGTTACAAATGATGTGGTAAAAGTCCTCATTGGCCCGTAGTGCATTGATGGATAGTTGTTGGCATGATCATGACCATTGATGAATACACGAATATCCTTGGCCCGTAGTACATGGATAATTTGTGGTTGTGATACTAATGAATATCCTTGGTAGTAATACGAGGATGATGTGGATTATTTATTAAGTTGAGTCTCAAATGATAAAAGTGATGAAAAATCTTTTAAATCATAAAAGATAGTAGATTTTATTCTCTACTTGACTCTTTTAATGGATTGCTTGTTCCGCTGCAGTTAAACTTGATGTTTGTTATATTTTATCAGTTTAACATTGTTAAAGACTAATGATAATTTATTCTACATTATCTTAGTCATAATATTTCTTACTGGGCTAGTTGAGTTCACCCTTTCTTTCATTGTTCTCTTCAGGAAATGAGAACGTAGCCGGGACTAGTCGGGGAACGGAGTAACGGTCCAGATGATAGCATTAGTAGTCCTCACTATTCTATAAAATAGTGTGATAATAAATGTAATGAGGACTCCATTGATTTTGAATACTGTCTAGAAGATAATATTTGTATTAAAACTCTTAGATTATGTTGTATAATTAAGTTGTATTTGAATTTTGTACCATGTATTTGGCGACTCAGAATAGGTGATGTATACCTATTTTGGGGGCGTCACAGTTGGTATCAAAGCTTAGGGATATGATCATTGGCTGAGATGTGAGATAAGAACTAGGAGGGGAGAGACGTGGAGTTCCTTCGCTAGTATGACCTACCTAAGATTATTTGGTATTTAATTGGTCGGTCAGAGTATAGGGATAATATGTGATATGTTAATTAACCCTTGTTTTGTGACAGTGTTTGAGAATGGCATCTGAAAATGTTGAGATAAGCAATGGAGCAAAATAATATGACCGTATCGCTGTACGAGGCTAAGTTTGCGGAGTTATCCCGGTTTGCATCCTATTTGGTCGATAATGAGGAGCGAATTACACGAATGTTTTTAAGAGGTTTGAAACCCGATATACGTCAATACCTCATTTCTCATAAACTTTGTTTATATTCAGATGTTGTGAATAGGGCTCAGTTATTGGAGCGCGATAATGAGTTAGCACAACCAAAAGGTAACGACCAACAACACAATAATAATCGTCGACGGTATGGTGTGGCGGCCATCGGAACAATGATGACCATCATGGGGGAAATTATCATGCCAAGAATGGTAACCACTTCGGTGGTAATCATGGCCAAGATAATAGAAGTAGAAATTTCAAGAAGAAAATGTCATTTAGCTCGATTTTTTTGTATAGTGAAGTCAAGTCCAGCTGGGACGGTGGTACCAAAGACGGATACAGACAAAATAAAGTTGGTGGTTTCAGGAAGAGTGTTTTTTGTGACTTCTCAAAAAGCGAGTAACCCGAACGAAGTTAGCACGGGTTAGTTAATTATAAATTTTTACGAAGTCTATACCTTATTAGATACCTGTTCTACCCATTCTTTTATCTCTCTTGCTTGCGTTGAACGTTTAAATTTGATTCCAGAGAAGTTAGACTTTGACTTATCTGTTGAAACTCCGTTAGGAGAAACCTTCATTACATGTGTTATCCAAGTCTTGGATGAGAGTCACAGTTTTGAATGATATTTCTATTGTTAATAAATTTCCTGACGTATTCTTGAAGACTTCTTGGCCTACTCCCAGAGCGTGAAATCGAATTTTATATTGACCCAAGTACAAAACCCATTTCTAAAACCCTCATATATTTCTTCAACTAAAATGAACGTATAATGTGCCAAAGACGTTGGCTTGAGCTGTTGAAGATTACGATCATATCATTCAATACCATCGTGGAAAAGTGAACGTGGTAGCTGACACATTGAGTAGAAGATGGTATGCGTTTATGAGTGCGAATATACGAACCTACATGAAGAAAACGAATATATGATTAGAACTGACTTTAATCGATAAAGATAAAGGCCGCTCAAACTACGCACCCGAAGCTGATGAATGTGAAGAAGAAGGTTCAAGAGGGCATTATTCTAGAAACAAGAATCGACGAAGAGAGGAAATCTCAACCCTCGATTTTATTGGCCCATTTGAAATCCTTGATCGAGTAGGAACTATGGCCTATAGACTCGTTTTACCGCCAAATATGTTGCGTGTTCATAACATTTTTCATGTATCGATGTTACGTAAATATGTGGACGACCTGAACCACATTATTGAATTAGAACTAGACGAGATATCATAAGATTTAACGTATGAGGAGATACGTGTTAAAATCTTAGATAAGAAGGATCGTATTCAACACTCAAGGGTTATACCTCAAGAGTTAGAATCTGAAATGAAGTCAAGGTATCCTCACCTCTTCGGCATACCAGGTACGTACATAAATTTTGAGGGCGAAATTTCATAAGAAGGGGAGATTGTGAGACCCAAAATTTTTATGAATAAAGATTTAAATTTTCTCAAAATATTTTTTTTAATATTATGGAGTAAATTTGATATAATGTTATAGTTGTGGGTAGTATTTATAAATTTTGCAAAGTATGCAAGTTGTTATATAATATTCGATTGGTCGGGGAATATTCTTTTTGTCGGGGAATATCCGTACGACCAAGACAATCATTAGTGGACCCCACAATGTAATTATCATCGGATTGAGAAAATGACAAAATATTTTTATGAAAATAACGGCGGAAGTTTTACCATTAAAACCGTTGAACTACTCGGTAGTAAAAGTGCGATGTACGCTGTGGTTGCATAGTAGTAGCACATGGTATTGATTATTGATGCTTACGTGAGAAATCACCGTTTTGTTTAATTATTATTATGAGAATTGTTGCATAGTATCTCACGTTATTTGATTCAATTATTGTCGATATTTTATATATTATTAAATCAATAATTGAGATGACGTGAGTTATTAATATTATTATTTGCAATGGCAGCGATGTCTAGAAGTTCACTTGAGGAGAGGTTTGGTCACCTAATTGCGCGCCAATAGGGAGAAATCCTTATTGGAAAGCCCCTCTTTCTTGGGAATGACCTGGTCGATTAATATTGTGAATTATAATAATGATGATAAATGTTTTTAAATATATTGAGGTGTCTTTTTATGAAGTCACGGAAGTTTATATATATATATATATATATATATATATATATATATATATATAAATTTTATTTTATTAGTATTATTAATGTAATAAAACGGAAAAGCTTTTTATATAAAACATAATACTTTTATAAAGTTATTTATTTTATTAGACTATAAATAGAATATATTATATTCTATTACGCATAGTATTTTGCAGTATAGTAAAATCTTTTTATATATAAAATGTAATACTTTTATAAAGTTATTTGTTTTATTAAACAATAATTAGAATATATTATATTTTATTATGCATAGTGTTTGCATAGTGCCTACATAGTATTTGCAGATAGTAAAATCTTTTTTATATAAAATAAAATACTTTTATAAAGTTATTTGTTTTATTAGACTATAATTAGAATATATTATATTTTATTATGCATAGTATTTGCATAGTGCCTGCATAGTGTTTGCATAGTAAAATCTTTTTATATAAAACATAATACTTTTATAAAGTTATTCGTTTTATTAGATTATAAATAGAATATATTATATTTTATTTAAAAGATTTTGTTTTATTAGAATATTTTATTAATACTGCATAGTAAATCAATATGGACCATCCGTTTAAAAGTAAATCAATCTGGACCGTTCATGAATTAGTTACTATTCAGTCCATTCTCCTATAAATAGAAGCTCATTCCTTCATTATTTCTTACAAATTCACTGAAACTCTAGAGAGAGAAACTATAGAGAGAAAGAAGAAAAGTAAGGGATATTATTTGTTGTACTCGTAAGGGGTATTATTTCTTTCGTATTCATGAAGAGAACTTCTGTTATTCCATTCTTTATTATTCTGTTGGAATAACCTGTATACGCGGGCTACCCTATACTTGGTGAAATTCTTCTGTTATTCCATTCTTTATTATTATGTTGGAATAACTTGTATATGCAAAGTACCGCATACATGGTGAAATTCTTCTGTTATTCCATTCTTTATTATTATGTTGGAATAACCTGTATATGTGACGTACCATATACATGGTGAAATTCTTCTGTTATTCCATTCTTTATTATTCTGTTGTAATATCCTGTCTGTGCGTTTACGCATGACATGGTTCCATTATTTATTATTCTGTTGGAATAACCTGCCTGTGCGGTCTATCGCATGCATGGTGAATTCTTCTGTTATTTCATTCTTTATTATTTCATTGGAATAACTCGTCATGTGGATTACAACATGCATGGTGAATGACCTTCAGTATTCATTTCTTATTAAATTGTGGAAATGATCATCCACGTGGATTACCGCATGGGCGCGAAAATCCATTTGCAGTTTCATATATTCTGTTATACTCAGTTGGTTAAAGCTTTGACTTCTATACTCCATGAAATTAGTGGAATATCCTTGATATTTGCGCTTCATCCATTATCTTTTCATGAAAATATTCTTCTGAGCATTCTTGAAATTTACTCTACAAAGCAGTATCATATTGACAATTTGGACGTTATTGAATTAAGGATAAATTAATTCTTGAACTTGTTTTATTGGATTTTTATATCATTGTCATCATCCTCATGCTTATATTATGTATAAAGTCATCTGTGGCCTGTTGTTCATAGATGGACATGGTATGATTATGACTAGGGATTATTCGGTATAATCATGACCATAATATTACAAATGATGTGGTAAAAGTCCTCATTGGCCCGTAGTGTATTGATGGATAGTTGTTGGCATGATCATGACCATTGATGAATACACGAATATCCTTGGCCCGTAGTGCATGGATAATTTGTGGTTGTGATACGAATGAATATCCTTGGCCGTAGTGCAGGGATGATGCGGATTATTTATTAAGCGGAGTCTCAGAGATAAAAGTGATGAAAAAACCTTTTTAAATCATAAAAGATAGTAGATTTTATTATCTACTTGACTCTTTTAATGGAGTTCTTGTTCCGCTGCAGTTAAACTTGATGTTTGTTATATTTTATCAGTTTAACATTGTTGAAGACTAATGATAATTTATTCAACATTATCTTAGTCATAATATTTCTTACTGGGCTAGTTGAGCTCACCCTTTCTTTCACTGTTCTCTTTAAGAAATGAGAACGTAGCCGAGACTAGTCGGGGAACGGAGTAACGGTCCAGATGATAGCATTAGTAGTCCTCACTATTCTATAAAATAGTGTGATAATAAATGTAATGAGGACTCCATTGAGTTTGAATACTGTCTAGAATACAATATTTGTATTAAAACTCTTAGATTATGTTGTATAATTAAGTTGTATTTGAATTTTGTACCATGTATTTGGCGACTCAGAATAAGTGATGTATACCTATTTTGGGGGCGTCACAAGTACTACAACATTAATACTTTAGACAGCCCCGAAACAACAAGGAATATAGATCAAATGCTAGTCAAACTACCTACCTGTACACTAAGTTTGAAGATCTGGGTTTACTGATGAACACTTAAGAACACCTATAGCGACAGGTTTAAATCGCTTATAGGCCCTTTTACCAAACAGCTTTATTTATGGAAATTATTATTTTATTAAATAATTATAGAAAATTAGTTTTTAATTATTAAAATACATAATAAATTAATAAAAATTATTTTAAAGTCTAAAATAGGTTTTAATTATTTTGAATATATTTTATTAATATTTATTATTTTGGAATATTAATGGTATTTAATTTATTTAATTATGATATTAAATAAATTACTTAAAAATGATTTTTATACTTGAAAAATCATTTAAAATTATATTTTGTTATAAGAAAATATTTTAAGTTATTTTTAATATTTTGTGATGAATTTCATTAATAAATAAATATTAATGATAATTAATTTATTTAATAAATGTATTAAATAAATTATGAAAAATAGAATTAATAATTTAAAATTATATAAATAATGATTTAAAGGTTAAAATATTTTAAAAATATTGAAAAATATTAATTTTAATATTAATGATGTTAGAGTTATTTAATAATTATATTAAATAAATTAGTTCAAAAATAATTTTAATATTTAAAAATTATTTTAAATGAAAATAAAGTGTTTAAAGATATTTTAAGTTATAAAATATAACTTTTAATATTTAAAGGATAATTTCATTAATAATTTAATATTAATGATATTAATTTAATATTGAATGATATTGGATTTATTTAATAATTATATTAAATAAATAATTTAAAGAAATGATTTTATTTATTTAAAAATAATTTAAAAAGGATATAAATGAATTTAAAATATTTTTAAGTTATACTTAATGACTTTTAATATTTTGAGGAATAGCACATTAATATTTTAATATTAATGATAATTATTTAAAATGATTTTAAATATCATTTAAGGGTAATATTAATACTTTAAAATATTCTAAGTTATTATAGATAACTTTAAATTTTTAGCAAGAGTTTCATTAATAGTTTAATATTAATTAAATATTAATGATAATAGAATTATTTGATATTTAAATTATTTTATAATTATTAGGTGTTTGAAAATTCATGATAAATTATAATAATTATTTGAAAATTATTATAAGGCTATGAAAAATAATACGACCGATACTTAGGTTGTCCGTAATAATATTAAGGGTATTGAATAGAGTTTTTAAACCGGTAGTACCTGACACGCCATCAAGACAATCGGCAATGTCTTTGAAATTGATAAACTTAGATAGTGAATTGTATGTGTTTATTTATGATTTAATGACTATGAAACATGCGTGCCAATGTGATTACACTACTAGAAATTCAACATATAGCGACGAGATATAGCGACCGACGACACGAACCGTCGCTATAGGTATATATATGATGACGGTCACTTCCTCGATCGGCTTCAGATAGACCTCAAGGTAGTCTATCATGAGGGTCACAAAAGACCGCTTCAGATAGGAATTTTTTAAGGATTTTAATTAACGAGGGTCATATAAGGGAGGCGATCATATACGAGGGTTAAAGGGTCTCTCATATCTTTCCCCAAATCGACATCGCTGCTCATTCCTCTCGCATCATTCGATTAACATCTTATTAACTCGATCAAGATCTTCGCTCTCACCCCTCTCAGATCATCATCTGTATGCCAGACTTAGAGGACTTCTCGCTTGGGACTTGCCTCACTCCATCTCTCCGTCCGGCTTGAAAGGATCATATTGACCTACTGCTTTGTGGAGGTATAATTTCATTCTTTAGGTTTTCAATTTTATTTACCCCTTAGTTGTTATGATTTTCTATTTCTCCTCCTTCTAACAAGCCCTAAATTTTCTAATTTTGGGACACCCTTCGTGGGGTATAAATTTTCGTTATGATTGATATGGAATGACTTAACTCGCTTGTTTTTACGCTCAAATTAATGCAAAGTTCTAATTAGTCTTCTTAGCTATCGATCATGTTTTGAATATTTCGTTTGAATTAAGTCTTTTAAAATTAGATAGCTAGATAGCTAAATTAGTTTATGCCAAAAAAGATAGCTAGATTTAATACTAGAGAGGTTGAGGGTAAAGCTAGGATGAACACTCACCGATTTATTCATCTAGCAATCGTGACACCGGTAATCGGCAACTTTGCCTCTCTTGTCTTGATAAGTCCAATACAACCGGAAGTATATATGTTGGGTTGGAAAATCCAATACTACCGGGATTTCATATAAACATTGGTTTTTGTTTTGATGGATTAATTTAGGTAGGATATTTATGTATTACTCGCTAAGTACGCGTATGGGTAAAGTGATGTCGAGTGTGACCTACCAGATTACTTCATCAATGTAAGATCAAAGATCATTGTAAAAATCCACTAAAAACTGCTTTTTAAAGTCGATGATGCTTCGAGCTTTTCCCGACTATTTAAGTTATTTGTTTCTTTAAGAAACGCAACATTATGGTCACAAGATACAAAATAGTAAAATAAAAATAAAAAATCTCAACGACCGTTGTTTTAAGGCTACCGTCAGATGTCCAAAAAAATTAGGTGAAGTAATTGTAAAGTGTTGATGGAAACAATATTTGGTGGCATTTTAAGCGTTTAGAACCTAGTAATTGTAAAGTGTTGATGGAAACAATATTTGGTGGCATTTTAAGCGTTTAGAACCTAGATAATACTATTCAAGGTTTTAGGAAGCATTTCGCTTGCTTACATATTAAAGTTATCTAATAGTTAGATTTGTTTTGTGTTCACAGATCAATATATTGGTCAAAATTCAAGCAGAACTAGGAATTATCGATCTAAGCTTCAAAATTTCTTTAAAGAATATTGGTTTCCTTCTACTCCATGTTTTCATATGTAACTTAAGTTTTATGCTACAATTTTTATATTCGCCTTTTAGTTTTATAGAGTTAGAGTCGATAATATAGGTTGAAAACCACATATCAACCCAATTATAATCATTAAGTAATATTATCATTAAGTAATATTACTAAGTAATCGACAAAACTTTGTTAGTCTATTTTTCTATTTAGCTATAATTGTATCAGATGAAGCCTTAACTTGTGTCATCCTCTTTCCATTAACAATTTGTTTTGATTAAAGAAAGAGTCTATAATGATTCTTATAGTTCAAGGGTTAATAATATATTTCTTTCGATCCGAGGCGCTTAATAGCTCAACGTGATAGAGCCGTGAATTTTATAATTATAATAACCAGATTTGCATGTGTTGGTGCTATCGAATGTTACATCTGTCTGCATGTACCTCCTGGGTGAAGGAAATAGCTAACAAGGGGTCAACTAACTGACTAAACCTTTGTGTCAAATTAGCATCTTGTGTCATTTCCACTGCATGTCCCGGTAATCGCTGATGCGCCTATGCCCAAATTCCTAGATAATTACTGCTTTATAGTCATATTTTTCCTCTTCCTTCTAGCATTTCAAATATGCTAGATATTAAATTTTAGTATTAAATTTTAGTATTAAATTTCAAGTATAGGTAATACAATTTTATGGGGTCTACATAAAAGTAAATCTAACACCAAATGTTAGTTTGAAATCTATAGCTTTGCTAGTGATTTAGTACTTGTTTTAGTATATTTTCTCTATCGACTAGAAGGAATCCAACAGATGTTAAACCAGCAGGTGACAAACGCATTCGCAATTAATTTGTAGGAATATTTGAGGCTTATAATTAAAAAGAACTTCCATGTCCAACATCGAGACCTCGAATGTAATGTTTTGGTGTAGTCACCCTTAATTATTACTCACGCTTATTTGAAATTGCTAATTATGATAATTAATATTTAAATTATCTACGACCTTTTTTGTTTTATTTGAGTGAACCGGGAGTTTGGTTGGCATTCAAGGTACTTAATTATGATAATTAATTATCATAATTAATTATGATAGATTTCTATACGCAATATCATTCTCGATGGTTGTTCAATTTGATTTAGGGACATAATATTATGGATAAGATGTGGATGGAATTACCAAGATATTCTAGAGAATATCTTGCAGTGCATAGAGATATTTCGGACTTTGGTTTCGAAAAAAGTGGGCATGGTAACGGAAGAATTCCTTGCCCACGTAAGAATTGTGTAAACGGTCGATACCAGATTCGAGCTACTATTCGTGAACATTTGATTTGTGATGGATTTATGTTTGGCTACATGAATTGGGTGCATCAAGGGAAGATGTGATTGTCGTGGATGTGAGTAATGATGATGTTCACGAAGAACCATCACAATCCAAGATGAGCATCGATGCCCGAGATGGTAAATGATATATTTAGGATCACTTGTAGATTCATCTACCAAGCTTCAAAATACCAAAAGTACATGTCGAGGCCAATCAACCTTTATATCCCGGATGTGAAAATGAGACGTCCTTTCATTCGTTGTATGGCTTTTCAATCATAAAATGTTAGCAAATGGATCGATGTGTCCTTTGATGGATTGTTCAGAAGTTCAAGTCATCATTTCCATCATTTGCAAACTTGCTCGATAATTTTTATGAAATGAAGAAAATGGTTGGAAATTTAGGGTTTGTTATGAGAAGATTGATGCATGCGAGAATGATTGTATGCTCTTTTGGAGGGAGAATGAAAATTAGAGTCTTCAGACAGCTTTGCAAATCATCGAGATGGAAGCGCATCGAGATGGTCAGATCGTAGAAGACACAAATAGATACAAAAACGAAGAGGAGCAAAGTAGTCGTGGAAGCAATTACGTTATTTAGCGTTAATCCGAGATTGCAGAGGCTATTTATGTCTCAGTAGAATCGCAAAATACATGATGTGGCATCATGTAAAGCTTATTTAAAAGATGGAGTGAATCGTCATCCACCGACTCGCAGCTTGAAGCATTTGGATACAATGTACCCTACATTCTCTCAAGAACATCGAAATGTAAGACCTTGACCGTCCAATCGATGGCATGAGTCCCTTTACCCATGGGTCACCGATAGTATATGGCCAAATGACAATTGTCAGATATAACTTACCACCACGGATGTGTACGAAGGTGAGTATTTTATCATGCCTTTGTTAATACCGGTCCAAACTCTCCATGTAATGATATCGACGGTATATGCAACCTTTAATTGAGGAGTTGAAGATACTATGGAGTAATGGGGTTGAAACGTATGATGCATCTAACGGCATAAAGTTCCAAATGCGCATGCAGACCGCCAGGACAATTAGTGATTTTCCATTTTGCTATGTTGTTCGTCGAGTACTAAAGGTAAGTTAGCTTGTCCATCATGTCAAATGAACACTGCTCTTGTAGATTGCAAAGTAAGGAATGTTATATCTGCATCGTTGTTTTCTCGAGTCGGGTCATAGTTATAGGTTTGATACACGAAGATTTAACGAGAATGTGACCATAGTGAAGCTCCTGGTGGTGCCATCAGATTTGATATTCTTGAACAAGTTAATGCTATTAATGTCACTTTTGGAAAGACACCCACTAGCACGAAGACCATTCCCCATGACTCAAAACATAATTGGAGGAAGAAATCTATTTTCTTTGAATCGCCATATCATGAACCTTTTGTTGCGCCACAATCTAGATGGAATGCACATTGCCAAAAACATTTGTGATAAACCGATTGGGACATTGTTGAGTGTGCAAGGAAAGTCAAAAGATAATTTAAAAGCACGATTGGACTTGATGACAATGGGTATAAGAAGAGAGCTCCATCCAATACCCGCAAGCAAGCAAATTCAAAGTACTCTTTTTTTTACCGCAAGTTTACTCAATGTCTAAGAAAGAAAGACATGATTTTCGCAAGTGTTGAAAAATGTTAAGGTACTGATGGATATGCTTCAAATATTTCACGTTGCATCAATTTGAAGGGGGCAAGATCTCGTGTCTTAAAAGTCACGATCGCCATATTTTAATGCAACAATTACTTCCAATAGCAATACGACAAAACGCACGACTTGCCTGTATATGTCCGCTTTCAACAATAATTGAACTTTCAGAATTACTTCAGAGAATTATGTTCCAACTATAACACATCGGAAGATTATGAACGGTTGAACAAAAAAATTCGCTAATACTTTGCAAGCTTCGAGATGGTGTTTTCTCCCGCTTTTTTTGATATAATGGTACATTTGTGTGTCCACCTCATCAAGAGGTGAAGATAGTCGGAAATGTTAAATATCGACAAATGTGGGCTTTTGAAAGATACATGGGCAAGTTAAAAGGGTATATTCGCAATAGAAGTCGCCCGTATGGGTCAATTGTAGAAGGGTATATTGTCAAGAATGTGTTACATTTTGCTCAAGATATTTGAGTCAAAACAATGCCGCATGGAAACGAAGTGGAAGAAATGAAGTCGGATATGAACAAGGAAAAGAGATTCTCTCATATTTAGAAACATAGGTCAATTTCTTAATGTCCCAAAAGTTTGTACTCTATGTAGCGATGATGTCAAGAGTGCACACCAGATGTGCTATTTAATTGTATGAGGTCGAGTCATATCTAAGGTGAGTAAATAAAGAATGACATTTATTGTTCAAATATTAATAACTTATGTTAGCCAAATTAGCTATGACAAAAAAAAATTTGTTTAATTTGTTTATTTATTTGTAGTATTTGGCAAGATTCATATATGTTATGACGTGGAAAGCGTAAGCAAAAAACCGACGCCAAGGAAATTGACAATGCTAAGAAAAAGGAATTTCCGAATGGTTTAAGAATTATGTAAGTACTACATTATTTGAACGTAATTTTATGCAAAATTTTGTAATGGTTATTAATAATAAATGGATGGAATTTGCTTATATCGCTACCATTTTGTAGATGGCAACTATGAATAACGATGCTTCAAAGGAAGTTAAAGCTCTCAGATTTGGCCCAAATTTGATAAAGGTGAGAGGAGATGGTTATTTGGTAAATGGGTATCGATTCCATTCGACAAGTTGTGAGAGTAAGAGGAGAACGCAGTAATAGTGGGGTATATGTGGTAAGAATTACTCGTGGATATTCATCTCGCTAGAGATCAAATCCTAAGGAAGATGTAGTTGAATACTTTGGTATTTTGGAAGATGTTGTTGAATTAGATTATTATGGATCCGCAAAGTTGTTCTATTCAAATGTAAGTGGTATGTGACAATAGCTTAGACGTGATGAGGGGTCAAAATCGATGACTACGGCTTCACGCCAGTAAATCATCAAAAGTTTGGTTCAACCGATGAGCCCTTTGTAATGCCTCGCCAGTTCAACAAATATTTTATGTTGATGATCAAAGGATAACAATTGGCATGTGGTTATACGTAACAAAGCCGAGAGATTTATGTGAAGATGTCAAGTAGATTCGATAGTGACGATTTACCCAATACCAATGAAGAATTCATCACCCAAGTTGCGAAGTTGATATTGAAAACATAAATTGGGTTAGGAATGACGCTGATGTTGAATTAGTTGAAAATGGACGAAAAAGACCCAGGAAAGTAAGCGAAAACTAGGATCTCAAATTGATACATCTCGCTTCAAAAGACGAATGATTGAATATATTGTTGATGAAAATGAAGATGAGAATGGAGACGAAGACGAAGACGAAGACGAAGATGAAGGAGAAGATGAGGGTCCCAAGATGAAGAGGAGGGTGATAGTGAGGAAAATGAAGATGACGAAGAATGAAGAGGATAAACATCACAATTGATAGATCTTTTTTACACTTTGTCCATTTTCTCCAAAAGAGAAACCGTTACACTTTGATAGATCCGCTTTTGATATTATATCTTGGTGCTCCTTGTACTATTAGCTTTTACTTTGTTTTCTACATCATCTTATTAGTGTTTTAAACACACTTCTTTGTAAACATTTCAATGTAAGTAGATTTGAAGATCAAATTAGACTAAACCGGAAATTAAATGGACTACCCGCCGCCTCCCCGCCCCACCTCGTGTCTACAAATTTCAGTATTAGCTAGCCAACTTATTTTCGATGTATTTCATTTGGATGTATTTGTTAATTTTGGGGACTTAGTTTCAGATTTAACTAATAACCGTGAAAGCTCTACTCGCTCATTAGATTTAACTAATAACTTTTCTTACGAAAGTGTCACATTCATATTTTTGTTTCTCGTGTCGCTTTTAACGGCTTCTAATAGAACGCCTAGATCTCGTGCTAACTGCTCCAATGGCCCTAAATTAATGATAATGAGATCCATGCCGATGAACCACATGTAGAGGAGGAAAGTATTCATGAGAATGTTGAAGGTACCATGCATATATCTACACTTATACTTGCATTGTCATGAGAATTAACTTGGTGTCAGGCTTTCTATATAAAGTCAGATTATGTATATTTTACTTCATGGTTTTAAAATCTTGCTATCCAAATTTTAGTTCATACTTCATCCTTCATCTAGTGAGCTAATAATGTGCTTATATAACTTGTAGATTATAAAATTTTGTAAGTGGAAGTCTTTGAACCCCAAGGAATAAATGTATGTGGGACTCCTCGGACTTTAACCCGTAATCCTCCTCAAATGTGTAGGAAGGGGGGACTCATCATATTATTGATTTTTATATTGAATAATAAAGATATTATATATTTATTTTTAATTCATAATAAATATATAGTATGAATCATTACATAAATATGTATGACACAAGTAATTATATGAGTAGTTGATCGAACAAAATGAGACATAGAAATTAGACACGAGTTGTAACATCAAGGTTCTATATGTTCAATTCATCTTTTGTTCAATACATAGTTCTTGATTCTTTCTCTCTTTTAGGTTCTCGACCCAAGAGGAAGCGTGGACCAACGATGGGAGCAAAATTATGGTCAAATAGCGATGCACCCAAAAAGTAATTTATGATGCAAATGGTCACCGTTGGGGAGAGGCCAATAAGTTAACCACTTTTCTAAAGTGTGTCTTGCTCAAGAATGGAGAATTTTTTCCAATAAGTACTCCAACATGGTCCAATATGACAGAGGCTAACACGACAAGGGCTTGGGATGAAATTCGTGTTATTAATCATACCATTTTATAGAATTTGACATTAAGCACATGAAACAAACTAATATATGTGTAAATTTGTTTGTCAGAGAAACGATTTACCACAGATCACCCCAATGCTAAGAGAAAATCGATGACTATCATGAACAATAGGTGGAGAGATTGGAAGTCTAACTTAAAGAGTAATAATTTTGTGTTCGGTGACCGTGCCAAATCGAGCAATAATACTATCAACAATGATCGAGTAAATCCTAATCAATGGGTCATGCATTGGTTGATTATGGCTAACTCGATAATGCACAAAGTCAGGTTTATTCTAATTTATGTATTATCAATTTTACTTATTGTTATATATTATTATTAATTTATAAATACATACAATGCAGTGATATAGCAACAAAAATTGTGAAAATCTAAAAAAATTGTTGGTAGGTCATACATTGGGCACTAAATCAATTCCAAAAAAAAGCATGAATCGTAATATTTGATGTCATTTCAATATTTTTATCGTTAATCATGTATTAGATTTTTTTATAAATAGAGTATTATTATTAATTATGAACTATTTTTGTTTTATTTGTAGTACCAAATAAATAATAAAGAGATTGATCGAAAGAGATATATATATACAATTCCCCACACCAAGTGATAACTCAATTTTACCGGAGCATCCTCGAATGTGGTACGATTTATCAATCCTCAAACAATGGGTTTTTTTAACTCTTTATCCCTCGTATGTGTGTGTGAGTTTGTTTTAGAGCATTCATTTACATGTACATGTGATCTAATTTTGGAAATGCATTAAAAAGAAAATGTATCTTCAATTTTGGAAGGAGGGAGTATTATTTCAATATATAGCTTACCTAATTAAAATTATGGAAAAAGAAAATGTATCTTCAATTTTGGAAGGAGGGAGCTGGATCCTCTAGAATAGCTTGTCCTCAACGAACTAATTAAAATTATGTACTAGTAGTTTTGAAACGGCCAAGATGTAGCTTATTCTCTAGATCATTTTCACTCGATCAAAGTCGACATTTTAGCATGCATGCTTGCTTTCGGGCACAAGCATACAAATTCCACCTAAAGCGAAGATGTAGCTTATTCTCTAGATCGCTTTTCACTCGATAAGGGTTGACATTTTAGTATGCATACCGCAAGCACAAGCATACAAATTCCACCTAGGTAATGAGATATCCATGTAATGGCCGATACCCATGACAAGAAGCTACATAGCTTCGCAGAATGTGCCTAACCGAAATAAATAATATAGATAGAAGGTTCATATCTTGATCATGTAAGAGATAATTAACAATTACCACGTAAAGAACTCATATCGGATGTAAATAATCAATGACCTAAATCCTTAATAATGGAGCTCCCCATAAATCAAGATACATATATATTTACAAAATGGAACCTACACAAAGTTACAGAGTCCTCGAACTACGGGCAAAATGGAAAACCAAAAAAAGGATTATGAAAGAGCTCAAAAAGAATCAGTAAAACCGATGGTTATTTACTCTTTATACTATGGTATCGTGGTACTATCAAGGTATTCACAATAAAATCAATGCCGACATCATATATGAGGGTAAGAGATAGCTTCATAGGAAACTATCAAATAACCGAGTGGCCGTATATTTAGCTCCATTTCTTCCTAGTTTCAGAACCTTCTCTACAATCTACGACATCCTCTCCATGAATAAGGCTCCTTTGGGATATGTTAAGTTGAACCTCACGCTGCCACAAGGGACTAACTTAAGTCGATTTTAGTGGCACAATGTCTCTCCATAGGTTACCCAAAGGAACAAAACCGTTCGAGAATTCCTCAAGGACTTCATAATTTTGACCATCGTCACAGATAGCTCTGCTCCACCATCCCTCCTTCCAAAATTGAAAATATGATTTCAATGAGAAAATAACATACCGTAGGGGTCATACTATCAAACTCCTTAACAACTTTGGTGAATGTAGCAACATCTTCCTCATCAATTGCAAAGCCCAAACTCAAGGTTGAACAACATTTTCATCACCAAAACAATGATGACCAAAGAAAGGAAATGGCTATGTTGCCTAATAGTCATATATATATAACATATATTAGACATCAAATAGTCAAAAATGGTGTTTAATTATACATGTATGAGGTGCTACCTTCAATAAATGCATTTAATCTTAACTAAAAGCGTATATGAAGAGACCGTGGAAATAAATGCATGCAAGGCACATATTGTTTAAAAGGCATGTCCAACTTAGCACAAGCAACCACTTACATACTAAAAATCTACATCCCTTGTTTTCTAAAAGGTTGGATCCAATTCTCGCACAAGCAATTAAATATTTTCAAAGACTTCAAGAATCATGTATAGATAAAGAATCAAATTTAATTATTACCATAAAGGGAAGGGAGGGAGGGGAGGAGGAGGGGGGGGGTTGAAGTCAGACCGATATGTTTCCAAAGCAGCATTGGTTATTGCAACAATATCACCTTTGCAGAGTCAAGTAAAGGCCAAAGATTTAGAAGATGTCCTCTCACCCATACTTCAAGAGATTATTGTTGAGCGATCATTGTCGAGCGATTTCTTCATAAATTGCTATAGCCCTGGATAATCAAGACGAAGGCAAACAATGATTTTGTATTATGGTAGGTAAGATGAAGGCAAGCAATGTTTGCTCTTATTCGACTTGATCTAAAAGCTACATATGGGGTGAGGAACATCTTTTGTTTTTCAAGCAAACTACAAGGTTCTAGAAATTATGTTTTGACCATTATGGTAATAGAATTAATAAACTTATTATTATTGCAGTATTGATAATTACTTGCTAATAATTTTTTCTTCTTTCATCACGCACTACACATCATCTAAATGAACAATACAATGATAAATCGTGGATGTGATTCATGATGTTTCATTGATAATATAATCGATGTAACTTGATACCATATTCGAGCCAAGAGCTAAACTCATGCTTCATCCGCTTTCAAATGCTAACAACTACGATAAGTGAGAACAAATCTAATCGAACTTAACTAGATATTTTGACTAAAAAAAGAAACCCCATTAAAATGGTCAAACTTCATGAAGAAAAGCGATGTGTAGCAATATACACATTATCGGATGAAGTCACCCACGCTCCTACCGAAAGCGTAAAATCAGGCAACTTTCTCGCTTGCAGACCGATTTGCAGAGGTTGTTACTTCTTCACTTTGAAAAGATCGCAGATCGCTCAGAATATACAATACCGCTTCAATGTTTTTTTCCCGCTCATATAACTCACCAATATCCCCGAATGAAACGAATATATGTGTTACTCATAAGCTCCAAATTTATGTAGTCCAAATACAATAAATAATATTCGTAATATTCGTAATGTCATTTGGCAAAAGATTTCTTATCCTATTTCTTATTATTTTCTTTATCTTATTATGAAGAGACGTGAAACGAAAACCTATTATGCCTCAGATATTTAAGTTGCCTCAGTATATTTAAGTTGTGTATAATTTGCCTTTATATATTTTTTCACAGAAAAATTATCGAGTTAAAGAAGACTCAGAATCGATCGGTGAAAGCAAAAGAGTACAGATTTAAATGATATACAAGACAAGTTCTTGGACCAGAGCGATACATGGTAGACTTTCGACAAGGTGGAGTTGGTGCCACACATACACAAACACTGGGGCCTCGTGACACAAATAATGAGGTACAACGTGAGAATCAAGAATCGAAAGTCGAGTTGAAAAAGGTGCGGGGAAAAGGAGATGATACCGCAAGGAAAGTGGATGAACTATTATCAATTATGATGTAATTTATGAAGAATTCATCAGCCCAAATGCTCAATCCAACAATCGTGTGTTGCTTCTCTCACTTCACTTATACTTAAATTTTGGGGCTATCATTATGTTTTTATGGATTAACAAGTTCACTTGATAATTAATTTGTAGGATCGATACACGTAAGGAGATAATGGTGATATTAGCGGATCAAATAATCCTATAGAGGACCCGTGATACGTCACGTCGGTCGCTAGAAATTTGTTATATGTAACACTATTTTTTGATGAAAATTTGTTAGATGTGATACTAAAAATATGTTAAATGTGATGTTGGTTATATATCGCTTTTGATACATAGTAATAGTATTTTGGATGGTTATGTATATTTAGATGATATTATACATTAATAGATTTTATTTGTTTTATTCTTTTAGTTGTAAATGTTATATTGATCGATGGTCGAATGTGGTTATGTTTTTAATGTAAAAATAAATAAAAATTATTGTATAGAAACAAAGATTTTCTTTAAAATTTGGGAATTTATAGCGATTATTTACTACGATCAACGTAATAGCTCATGTACCAAATTCATTTATAGCGATTTGGTCACGAATCATTTAATAGCTCATGTACCAAATTCATTATAACGATTTGGTCGGAGACCGTCGCAATATTCATAGCCAAATCTCATTTATAGCGACGGCCTACGATCGTCGTAATAGATCATAACCAAATCTCACCTATATCGATGGCCACCATCGTCGCAATA
The DNA here is from genome assembly GCA_020205615.1 of Panax quinquefolius. Taxonomy (NCBI): domain Eukaryota; kingdom Viridiplantae; phylum Streptophyta; class Magnoliopsida; order Apiales; family Araliaceae; genus Panax; species Panax quinquefolius. Next base: position 93,318,779 of record CM035158.1, on the reverse strand, counting down.
GCTCATGTACCAAATCTTTCTATAGCGACTCATCATCGCCGCGCCAGATATCCACTTTCTCGATCCGCTTCAGAAAACCTTCAAGCGCTGCTTTTTGTGAAGTTTTCTAGCGACTATCCGACCGTCATTATAAGAAAAAGACCTTCGCTATAGGTTTCAAATGACGGCTTTATATGATATTTGTCGATTAATCGTCGCTATATCCTATAGCGATCTTTTTTTTCTATATAGCAACCGTCGCTATAACTTTGATTTTCTTGTAGTGTTAGGTTATGTGTTTGATCGCAATAAGTAGTACTATGTGTTATAGTATGTTATTCTAATCGAATGAATGATCTTATTAATGATAGGTTTCGGTATAAAAGATAAAACTAAGTTTTCGTAACAGTAAGTAGTAGACTAGGCAAGTATCCTTCATTTGTATTTCCTTTATGCAATGGACAGAAGTAAGAGAATTTCAGAATTATATTATTATTGTACTAGATTATTAACCCTATTGTTATATATGTTATATCCGATCATTGATTATCAACATGGTACTATATATAGAATTGGATATATATATATATATATATATATATATATATATATATATATATATATATATTTCGTTAGTTTCTAAATATGGTTATTCAAGTGTCCCCACTTGGATAATCATTGTATTTAATCACATCACATATATATATATATATATATATATATATATATATATATATATATATATACCTATTGATCCTAGTATGTATACGATAACAAAGAGTCGTCTAAGCTATTTGACCAGCTAGACACAAATTTAGAAATATCGTTGAATATGATAAAGCCTTTTTGTATCCAATCAAATTATTTTGGTTCGGATTCCAGACTAAGTATGAACATCTCGAACATGGAAAAACTTTTATGCACCCAAGGCGGACAGAGTGAACGTTAATATCGTTCTTGCATGTAGTATTGATCAATACAGGGCACATTGGGCAGATCACCCTCGTGTCCGTAAGTTATGACGGTTTGCAGATGAAGTTCTGCTAAACCTTAGCGAAAATGAAAAAAAATGTTCATAGTATGTCACCTTAACCCTATTTATAGTCAGTACATAGTTTCAAAAATTTGATAGAGAGTTGTTATGTTATTATTATTGGTTCAGATTACTTCACAACTTTTGATTTGTTGTATAAGGGTAATACGAAGAAAACATTTAATCCTTTCAGTTAATATTTATAATTGTTATTACTTGTTGGGCACTCAAATGCTCATCCTTGCTTAATTTAAATGCTTTCAATTAACTATGATTGGCCAGAGGGCTCTGCCAAGAAGAAAGGGAAAGAAAAGCTACCCGAATAAGTTTGTGCTATATTATGTAATAGCTTGACTTAAATAAGATGATTATATTTATTATCTATCATGTAATGAAATGTTTTAAGGTCACGTACTTGGGATTTAGAAAAGTCTGATATGTAAATTAAGTTAGGTATTTATGATAATATTATTATTTTCACTCATAGAAATGGTATCGTAATGCACTGAATTCGGGTTTCAAGTATCTGAATTTGGGGGCGTTATAGCTTACTCCTATGATATTGCTATTGTCATCATTATATCAGTGAGCAATTGTTTGCTCACTCCTGCATTTACCACTGCACCTAAAGTTGAGAAAGTTGACGAGCCGTCTTCTAGTAAGGGCAAGGGCAAGATGTCCAAATGATGAAGACTTGCTTGATTTTATTTAAGAGAATTTATGTTATAAGACTTATTTAATTATATGATGTTTTCCGTAGACTTATGTAATAATTTAAGGTTAGATTACCTGAGATTTGTTTAAGTTGATGTAACCCTTTAATGGGGAGGATTATTGTTTAAGTTATTGAAGTTATGTCTTATTCCTTAAATATTGGTAGCTAAATGTAATTGTTTTAGATAGTGAGCACCAAATCCTGTGGGAATGAAGTACCCAGATTTGGGGGTGTCACAAACTATCTGAACAACCACATCAAAAGTAATATATATCAACCAGCATCATGGCTTCTAAGCTCAAAACAACTACTGTCAAAGAACAAGACATACACAGTTATGAATAATGGTTCAATTAATTTCAAGCATAAGACTGTGTTCGATCCATTCTATGTGTGTGTGTGTGTGTGTGTGTGTGTGTGTGTGTGTGTGAAGACCAAACATCCTAACTAATCATGGCTCTAAATAAGCTCGCACAATCGATTGTAATAACCAATATGTTAACTCTGGAAACTCAAGCAACATCAAGCAACATCAAGCATTAAGAGCAAGACACAGATGCAAGAAAGGATCAGAAGGCATTAGAATGAAGGCATCAAAATCTGACTTGTGCAATGCTTAATTACCTTAGGCTATTCAAAATTACCCATTAATGACCTTTTGACCATTGACTCCCAAGCCAAATGGCTTTAGGGCACTAGGTGTACAACACTCCTATAGATCTAATAACTCGAGCAACAAAGGCCACGTAATCAAACATAAGCCAAAATAGACTTTTATTCCAAACACATTAACAATCAAAACCTTTAGGAAGACTATAATAACCCAACATTTTTAATAAGAAATTTTGCGAATAATTTTTATATATATATATATATATATATATATATATATATATATATATATATATATAAACGTGGGAATATGTGCAAAAGTAGAGTATGTGTATATATGTGATAAATAATATTATTTATTTCATGAATAATGGTAAATAAATTCTTTCTAAGAATTATTGATCATTATAGATTATATTCTAATAATAATTAAATTTTGTAATAAAAATATTTATTATTTATTTTTCATGAAAATATGATTATTTCATATATGATATGATTATTATGATTATTATGATATGTATTTTATTATATTGGTTAGGTTAATTATTTTAACTTAATTCTCGATGGTATGTATGAAGGTTATGTCAGATATGAATTCAAAACCCCAAGTCTGGATTTTGAATAAGGAATGAGAATAATAATATAATATTATTTATATTTCAGAAAAATAAATATGCCTGATATGTGTATAATGTTAATCTGTAGATCAGTTATAGTAAAACAGTACCAAACCCTAACATTACTGATAAACTATAGTACATAAGTTAACTACGACTGTAAGATTTGTTAAGTTATGTGTTATATAATTATTGACCTTTATTATATTTACTGTTAATTAGGTAAACCCTAATTAATATCTAGAAATCCTAATTACTAAATTGGAACCCTAATTGCTAAGTTATAAACCCTAATTATTAATTTAGCAAGGTTAATGGTGATTAGTATATTATAGAACTTAGTGTAATTAGGGAACCCTAATTCACATTTTTAGAAACTAAGATTCCCATTTTGCCCTTATTACACAATCCTAGATAATGAGCTTAGGAGACCTTAGGGTTAAAACCTAATAGTTGTGAGAAGTTACTAAGTTGCAATTCACTTTATAAGTCAAATGACTGGCCAAACTACCCTTTTTATTATTTTAATAAGGTGGAGTGTATATCTAGCCTAGTAAGGAGTTGGTGACCAACTCTAGCTAGCCTTGTGGTCTAGTGATGAACTTTAATCATTCAAAATCTGATCAACCATATCATTACACCATATTATATATAGATTATGAGAGAGAGAATGTCATATTCAAGCCTCATTTGATCACAACACTCAACCAAAACTCTCTCAACTCCAAACCATCAAATTATAGTGTTGGAGCAGTCCTTAATCAAGCCCCACTATCACTTCTAGTAGATCAGAAAGTCAGAATCAAGAATTGGTTCATAGAAAGGTATAAAAACCATAAACTTTGAAATCCTTATGATTCATGTTAATCTTTGTGTTTAGATGTTTAAAGTTGTGTAATAGGATGTTATTGAGTGATCTGGGTTGTTATAACTCAGATCCATAACACTTAGATGCTCGAAATTGATGATTTTAGAAATATGGAAAAGTTAGAAACTATGGTCTGACAGTTAAATGTCAGACCTCATAGATCTTTATCTATTAGTTGCTTGTTGTGTTTTATGTTATATATATGTTCTATGCCATGTGTACTATGCTCTGGATCTTGAATCAAGCCCAGGACATGAGTACATTGTAAGTTATTAAGGGTCAAAGCTCGTTGACCAACCATGACCAAATGGTTTCTGGGCAGCCCATAAATCCAGAAGTGGTCTGACGTGATTTTCTAGGCTCCAGATCTTGCTGTTATTAAGTTGTTATGTCATGATGTTGTATTAGACTTGTAGACTGGTATATAGGCTACACATTAAAGCCATTAGAACACTTATATTTATTCTAGAATCAACGTTGTGAGTGGTCAAACTTAGGTTGACCATCAGCTTTTTGAATTTCTGGAAAACCCAGAATTCGTTCAAGATCATGTTTCTGTCAGAGTTTGACCGGCCTTGATTTCTTAAATATGTTGATGTTATGATGATTTGAAGGTATAGAGTTGTTCTTTGACATCTCTACTTCAAGTTTGTATCTTTGAATCAAACAAATCAGACTTGTAGTGCAAGTTATAAGGATCTAAATATAGCACCCTTAACTGTTCTTCATTTTCTGGAAAACCCAGAAAATGAAGAACAACCTTGTCAGACTTTTCTGAAGCGTAGATCTCCTTGATACGTTGTGAAATGGCCATGCAAATTGTTTAGACTTGTAGTACTACATTAGTACTACAACATTATCTCATTAACAAGTCCAAAAAACACTTTGAACTTAGATCTAATGGTGGTCAAACCTACCACCTTGAACACTGCGTATGAACATTCTGGGATTATGAAGAACACCTATAGCGACGGTTCTGTCGCTATAGGGCCCATTACCGACAAATTTATTTACAAAATTATTTTTTTTTTAAATAAATAGAGAAAATTAGTTTTAAATTATTAAAAATACATAATAAATTACTAAAAAGTATTTTAAAGCCTAAAAATTAGTTTTCAATATTTTTGAATATATTTTATAAATATTTAATATCTTTGGAATATAAAATGTATTTAATTTATTTAATTGTTATAATAAATAAATTACTTAAAAATGATTTTAATACATGAAAAATCATTTAAAATTATATTATGGTATAAGAAAATATTTTAAGTTATTTTAATGACTTTTAATATTTTGTGATGAATTTCATTAATAAAATAATATTAATGATAATTAAGTTATTTAATAAATGTATTAAATAAATTATAAAAAATAGAATTAATGATTTAAAATTATATAAAAATGATTTAAAGGTTATAAAAATATTTGAAGTTATAAAATATAACTTTTGATATTTTGTCATGAAAAATATTAATATTTTAATATTAATAATATATATTTATTTAATAATTATATTAAATAAATTAGTTTAAAATGATTTTAATATTATAAAAATCATTTTAAATGAAACTAAGGTGTTTAAAAATATTTTAAGTTATAAAATATAACTTTCAATATTTAAAGGTAAAATACATTAATTATTTAATATTAAATAATATTTGATTTATTTAATAATTATATTAAATAAATAATTTAAAAATAGTTTTATTGATTGAAAATGATTTAAAAGGATATAAATATGGTTTAAAAATATTTTAAGTTATTATAAGTTACTTTTAATATTTTAGTGAATAATACCTTAATATTTAAATATTAATGGGAATTATTTAAAAAGATTTTAAATATTTTAAAAATCATATAAGAGTAATATTAATACTTTAAAAATATTTTGAGTTATTATAACTAACTTTAATATTTTGGCAAGGGTATCATTAATAACTTAATACTATTTAAATATTAATGATAATAGAATTATTTAATATTTAAATCATTTAATAATGATTCCAGAATTTTAAAAATTATGATAAATTATAATTATTAATTATAAATTATTGTAAGACATTTATAAATAATATGATTGGTGTTTAAATTGTCCAAAATAATCTTTAAGATACAAATTAGAGTTTTATTAGCAATAAACTCGATAACTACCCGATAAAGCCGTTAGTACACCAAAATGTTACCAAAATTGATTCAAACCTATATAGGTTGACTTGATAAGTGTTTGTTTGTGATTCAACGTCTGTTAAACTTATGTGATAATGTGATTAGGTTATGTTGACTGTAAATAACAGTACGATGTGTTATGATATTGTAGACACTCAAAATTTTTTGCACAACTGTTACTAACATTGCAGGAGGGCAGAATCATCTTTCGGAGATAACCCTAGAAGACAGTTCACATCTATTCCGGATACTACCGGAAGTTCAATCTCAACCCCAGACCATACACCGGCAGTATCAGTCTCAAACCTCGGAACACACACCAGGATCATCATTTTTAACCTCAGAGATAACCCCGAGTTTCGTCCTTGGCGATAACCCCAAGGAATGCTGTTGTAGCTCCCATGATAACCCCTTTAAATGCTTGTTTCAATTACATGCGATCACTTCAATCGCACCTTCGCCGAGGCACTCATACCTCGCACCCGAGAGCTAACACCGCAAACATGCATTCACAAGATGACATTGCAAGATTCAACACTTACAGCAAATCCAATCTCGATGTAGCCCCGAGCAACGCCTATTTTCAACTCAAATCGGTGATAACCCGATGAGGAGTCATACATCATCTTGCTACCTTAAACTCTGCTCGTTGTCTCAATGTTTCATACATACATACATACAACAATGTCCTTCAAGAACCAAGAGTTCCAAACTCGAGTGACTATTATGTGCGCAAAGACACCGGATAAAATTTGAAGCTTGAAGACCATGGGCATGGTCCCCTCTTCCGACTTCGCATAACCTCTATTCCATGTCATTGCATAATCTCGACACAAGCAAATTCAAGAAGGTCATATATACCTCGCTTGGATGCTCGAATTGAAGTTTTGCAAGTTCGAGCGGATATTACAAAGGCACGAGTGCACGCATTTCGAGACGATGGGACCCAAGAAATCCCGGGCATCCCAGCGGGCAAATCAGTAGTGTGTAGTCAAATGCACACCGCAGTAGTACACTCTCTGCTAGAAGCTCTATAAATATAGAGCTTGGGCTAGCCATTTTGAAAAAATAGAAAAGGCGAGGAAGCCCTATCCAATTTGCTTTATACACACCCTATATTGAGTGCTTGCTCTTTTTAAACACCTGTTAGCCCACATACAATTATAAATTTACCAGCAGGAGCTGAGTGTTTATCCATATAGAGTTATAGAAGTCTGTATTGGCAGCCCACTGTAAACCTTCTTACACTCTATAAAACCTTTCTCTTCATATTTGTACACACTATTCTACACATTGAGAGTCGTGTTGTGTATATGCCGGACTTCTATCCGTGGTTTTTATTTCATCTCAGTATATATATATACTTATATATATGTATATATTTTTATATGGACTAACATTATCGAAGTTATGCCTCGATTGAGCCTATACTTATGTCTCGAGCGTTTATTTGCTTATATATATATATATATATATATATATATATAATCGATGAGTTCGGATTTTTATCATGATGATGATAATTTAATATGCTTTTTATATATATATTATATATATATATATATATATATATATATGATCGGATTTTATATATATTTATTGCTTATATATATATATATATACATTTATATCATTCGAGTTTACTTGATGGCATTTTGACCTTTTTTTTATCCCGCCTGGAGTTTATTGGCGATTTACGTGTAGTTGATAGCTTTTTACGCCTTTATATACATTCAAGTATACTATAGTTTACTTGCGTATGGTTGAAAGTATTTATCGCTTTATTTACATTTCGATCCCCATGGAGTTGCTTTGGTGGTGATCATGATCACATACATATATATACATATATATTTATATATACACATATATATATATATATATATATATATATATATATATATATAACTGCCATCGCTTTCCATACAAATTACGTGAAGATCATGTGAGCCTAGGAATCATGTGATCACAGATTCACCAATTGAATCTAGATTCTGGTTCCGTGATGGACTTTTTTTCATTGTAAGCGTTTTGTACATTATTTACAATGTATTTAATTTCGATGGATGTTGTCATGCCCATAAGGAGTTTAAGATCGTCAGTATATTATTTTTTCATGAAGATGCCTCGATCTCAAAAATAAAAACAAACAAGTTTAACATTTAATAATAAAATGGAAGTATGAAAAGGTCTCAATTCCTATTGAGCATGTGGTTTGAAAAACCTCTTTATAAAACTTCATTGCTATATATTCGTTAAAATTAAATTTTTCTATAAATTCAAACCTGTGTATATAGGTGCGAACGAAGGCCTCGCACTACTTTCAAATAATTGCACATTGATCCAAAGACACACACACACACACACACACACGTTCATATAATAGTTTCTTTGAGAAGTGGCGGTCACCGTGGCAACACGGATGTCGGGGGGTGCCTAACACCTTCCCTCCGCATAATCAAGTCCCCGAACCCTAATGAATCTCGATTTCATGTAATTCGCTTAGCAGTGTCACATCATCGGGTCAATGTGTAAAACCTTTTCTATTGCGTTGGTGCAACCAATTAAAAAACACCAATTGGCGACTCTTAAATTCAAATCATCGACATTACACATGTCAGACCTTTTTCACTTGTTTTTTCAAACAAATCTCACATTAACATGAGAACACCAAAGAATAAGTAACGAAAAGGGACACTAAAAATCCCGACGTCGATAGGTGGCAACTCTGCTGGAGACTCCAGTAAGAGGGCTTAAGCCGCTATTACAAGCTTTTCAAAATTGTTATATGCTTGTGTGTGAATGTTGCATTTACATTTATGATGAATGTGTACTAATGCATCTTACTTACTGCACTGCTAAATATCTATCTGTGATATTAGTGCTTCGCACATGTCATCATTTTGCATAAACGATGAGACACGTTGTATGTGAATGTATGTTGTGTGGTTCCTCCACCAGGAGGCTATCCTGTTAGTATTTGATTACTGGACTCGTAGGAAGACTAATTCCAACGAGGCTCTGGAAAGGCACCACCCAGATTCGTTCCAGTTGAAAGACCAGATTAACTTCCTATCAAGTAGATTGAGATGATCTGGGAACCTTCATGCCAAAAATCCGCGAGAGTAACCTAAGATAGGTCAACCTCGATAAACCAAATGCGGAGGAAAGTCTCTTTATGCTTTCCATTTTTAATTACTTGTAAAAGCATTTACTTGTAATTTCATTCCATGATCATTTATATGTAATGGAAAATATGAAGAATATATATGCATACATGATATGTTATCAATTAACAACCATTTTTGTAGGACCATATTCCTAAAATGGACACATCATGATAACATTTACATTATCCCTAAGACTAAACTACATAAGTCTTTTGTAGGGAAGCAATTGGGCCTGTTACCCGCTCAAAATCCAAAAAGGCCACGAGCCTACAACCAATCATGTCTTCTTCTGACCAACCTAATCCTGTTTCCCGAGAAGAATTTGATTTGATTGAGTAAACAAATCATGACTTGGTTTTCGCTAAAAGAACTACATTAGTCTACTCAGGGTACAAAGATACCTACCCATACAGAATCCTCTACACAAGGGGGAGCCCAAGGTTTGGAAAAAACAATTCTAGAACCTCAGTTGGATACGACCAACAAAGACCCTGAAAACACCCATCTCAAAGGAGATCCAGACACCGGTGATACCAGGAAGAAGGTCCTTCACATGGAGGAAACTATCCGTGTTCTCAAAGGGATTGGAACACATAGAAGTGTCTCATATACTGACATTTGCATATTCCCTGGTGTTCATTATCCAGAGAGATTCAAAATCCCTGATTTTGAAAAATATGACGAATTAGGGGATCCTTATACACATTTGAAAGTGTTCATTGGAGAACTTGGATCTTATGCGGAAAATGAAAAGCTCGTAATGCAAATTGTCTCGAAGAGTCCGATTAGAGAAGCCTGTTTGGTATATACCAGATTAGACAACTCCAAGATCCATAATGGGAAGAGCTAGCTCACTCACGCCTTCCTCACTCAATATAGTTTTCAATTTAGATGGCTCTCTGACCGGCACTAAATTACCAAGGTCAAGAAATAGTCTAATGAGTCATTTAGAGAGTATGCTCAAAGGTGGAGGCGCCTTGCTGCTCAAGTTATTCCTTCCATGATAGAATCAGAAATGGTCATGACTTTCATAGATATACAGGAAGCTCCTTTCTATGAGAGAGTTCTAGATGGTATTGACAAACCATTTTCTGAAGTGATTAAACAAGGAGAAATGACTGAGATGGGATTGAAGTCTGGTAAGATTCAAGACCTAGCTGCTCTTAAAGCTGTTGCTGAGCACATCTAATCCGGATCTTATGGAAACAACCCCCGGAGGGTCCATAAAAAGAAAGAGGAAGATGTTTCCTTGATACTACAAGGTCAGAAAGGTAGTCAAAACACGCCTATACAGAGGAGAAACTACTCCCCTTTCCAAGCACAGTCTTCAAACCCTCCATTACCTAAAAGTGGAGAAGCAAAGCGACCTCGAACGTTCACACCTTTAGAGGGCTCGCTCGAGAATATTCTTACTCTTCTGACTACTAAGAAGAAAATCACACGTCTTCTTCCACCAGCCAACCCTAATGGGAGGGGTTTTAATGCTACTCGAAAGTATACTTATCATGCCGGAGCACCTGGATATGATACTCAAGATTGTTGGGCCTTAAAACACAAGATCCAAGACTTGATAGACAATGGTGAGATTTTAGTCACCAAACCAGATCAACCTCATGTGCAAGAAAATCCTCTTCCTCAACACAAAGAAGAAGAGGTCAACATGATCAGTTGAAGCACTGGGCAAAATTCCAGTTTTAATGGCGAGCCATCTTAGACCATCAAAGACGGTGTTGATAGATGGGATTATACAAAGTTCTTGTTTACTATGGAATGAAAGATGAAAGCTCTTTGCAAACAAATTGAGCAATTGGCAGAACTGGTGACCCATCAGCATCAAGTCACACGCTAATTAATCAGGCAGGAGCATGCCTATCTCCTTCCTTTTGTTATGAATGCTCCACCCTCACCTTCAGAAAGTGAAGCTATAGAGGATAAGGTTGCAAAGCGAGCAAATGCTAAAGTCCGTTGGGATTTTGCCAATCAGAGGGAATTCACCTATCTGGGCTAACCTATGGAGGAAATATTTCAAATACTGATCAATGAAGGAAGAATTACATCCCTTCTACCTCTAATTAATCCCCGTGCATGACGGTTTAACTCCGATGGAGTGTGTTAATATCATTCCTATTCTCGCGGTCACAGCACAGACGAATGCTGGGCACTTCGCCACCTCATTCAAAATCTTATTGATAGCAGTGTCCTGCAAATGGCAGATGATAACACTGTGCAACTTGAAGGTGGGAGTGCATGTCCTACTAAATGGAAGGGATCAGTAGTAGTTATATCCGACGAGGATGATAAGACTATCAAAGCATTTCCCATTCAAGCAATTCAACTCAAAGGAGCTGATAATCCTTTGAAAGTGGCCGCACCCGAGCCAATTTCTTTACCTTTCAAACCACAATATCCTGTTGTCAGCTTACACAAAGTTCCATGGAATTATGGAGAAGCTGAAGGATCCAAGTCTCATACTACTGCTATAGTGTCAAAGGATAATCCACTGTATCTTCCTCAAAGGGTTATCAAGCCTACCCTCAAAGCAAAGGGGAAGATTCCCATGGAGAAGATTGAAAAATTTCTCCGCACTATGGGCCATAATGAAGCCAAGGTGGTTCTAAGCTTAAGAGAAGCTCCACATCAGATATCAATCCTGGACTTGGTTTTCTCTTCCGAAGATCACCGAAAGATTTTACTCAAGGTTTTGGAAGAAGCCTACTTACCGAAATTAGTGGATGTCGAAAAATTTCAACATATGGTTGATCACATTTTCAACAACAATGTGATATCCATCACTGATGATGATATACCTCTCGAAGGGACCGATCATTGCAAGTCACTGCACATCGCAGTGTTATCCTCTGGGTATATGTTAGCTGGAGTGTTGATAGATGGAGGTTCATCTCTGAATATCTGTCCTTATACCACCTTGGTGAAAATGAATGTCAATCTCAAACAGATCAAAAGCAGCCATATAGTGATCAAAGCTTTCGATGGATCCCGGCGAAATTTCGTTAGAAAGATTGAGCTGCCAATTGAGATTGGTCCAAATACATTCAATGTATCCTTCCACGTCCTCAAAATAGATTTGTGGATACAACTCGCTATCGGGGAGACCATGGATACACATGGTCGAGTCGTTTCCTCCACATTACATCAACAACTCAAATACATTGTCAACAACAAATGCCTAGTCACCATCAATGCCGAGCCGAGTATCCCGAACAAGGAGATCTACCAATCATCGATTTCAACTCGAAGTTGAAGTGCTGGGCTTTTCATACCTTGGAAGTGAGTAACATTCAATATCAACCTATTGAAGCACTACTTCCCGTACCCAAGATTTCTGCCGAGGTTATGTCGGCCACTCAAGAAATGATGTCATTGGGTCATCAGCCTGGACAAGGGTTTGGAAAAAATTAGCAGCGTATTAAGCACCCTATTCAAGTATCCAGTCAAACTGGGACAACCGGACTAGGCTATTCTGCCAGTTCCAGTCATAGGAATCCGCATAAACACATGCCGATTCCTCAAACTTCCGCCACACGGCGATGTTTTCGATCTGCACCTCATGAGTCGACTGGTCTCCGATTAAGGTTCCAAAGACATGTTATGACTATGTTGTTTCCCAAACCAAGCACCATTCAAAGCAAAAGAGGTGTCGATTCCTAATCCCGAAGTGGAAGAAAGGGAATGAAATAAAAACATGAATCGCTTTGATGATGTTCAAGATACGCTTTATTGTTCATGATGAACATACAAACCGATATACCCTAGATGATGATTGCCCAGATATCATGGTTATCATTCGGGGAGAAGGAGGGCAATGACAACTCCTCTATCACTCGCAAATCCATCAGACTTTTGCCTCGACAATTGGAGCAAAGACTCCATGCATTGGTCGATGAGGGTAAAACAGGCGCGTAAAATCCCTTGCCTGTAGATAACTTTAATTGCTTACTTTTCTATATGAAGATTAGAAATTATTTTATCAAGACATGCTAACACTTTGTATGATTAAACAGTTTCATATATTAAGTGAAAGCATCTTTTGATTTCAGGACTCAATATAGATGTGCCTCTGAATTGCCGGTGATATGCCTTCTCTTCACAAGGGCTGTAACTTTGATGCAAAGTTGGACTTAGACTTGATGGACATACAAGAGGACATTGAGACACCTCAGGAGATTAAGGAATGGGTTACAGATAAGCCTAAACCCAACCTTGACCAAACCACTTCTTTCAATCTTGGAACCTTAGAAAACCCTAAGCTAATCGAGATTGGTTCAGACCTCACTCCAAACCAACAAAATGATATGGTTGCACTATTAACCCAATTCCAAGATGTGTTTGCATGGTCACATGAAGACATGGTGGGTTTTTCTACTGACATTGTTCTTCATCGCCTTCCCATTAAAGAAGGATTCAAGTTAGTTAGGAAAAAACTTAGGCGATTAAAACCTGAGTGGAGTTTAAAAGTCAAAGAAGAAATTGTGAAACAATTTCAAGCTGGCATTATCATGGTGTCTACATATCCGGAGTGGATATCCAACATTGTTCCCGTGCCTAAACCTGGAGGAAAGGTGCGAGTTTGCGTGGATTACCGGGATTTGAACAAAGCTTGCCTTAAAGATAGCTTTCTCGTGTCCTTTATCCACATCCTCATTGACAATACTGCGCAATACGATATGTATTCCTTTGCGGATTGCTTTGCGGGGTATCATCAAATTATGGTCACTGAGGAAGACTGTGAGAAAACTGCTTTCATCACGCCTTGGGGGACCTTTTGCTACAGACGGTTGTCATTCGACCTCATCAATGCCGGGGCAACCTACCAGCGAGCTATGATGGCTCTTTTCCATGATTTAATGCATAAAGAGATAGAGATCTATGTGGATGACAACATTGTCAAATCCCGAAAGGAGGAAGACCACTTAGACCATCTCAGAAAGCTATTCAACAGGTTGCGTAAGTACAACTTGAAGTTGAATCCAGCCAAGTGCGCCTTTGGTGTCAAATTAAGCAAGTTGCTAGGTTTCCTAGTCAGCCACAAAAGGATTGAACTGGATCCTACCAAAATCCAGGCTATCAAGGAAATGCCCATTCCTCAGACAGAGAAGGAAATATGGGAATTTTTGGGAAGAATCAACTTCATTAGTAGATTTATCTCTCAACTCACAGCAACCTGTGAGCCCATCTTCAAGCTGTTAAGGAAGAACTCCTCCATGAAATGGAATGATGAAGGCCAGAAAGCGTTCCTTGCTATTAAAGAGAAGTTGGTTAATGCTCCTGTTTTGGTACCTCCCAGGGATGATGTTCCACTATTTATGTACCTGTCCGTTAATGACAATGCCATGGGATGCATGCTGGGGCAAAAAAACGATAGAGGCCAAGAATGAGCTATGTATTACCTCAATAAAAGATTCAGCACCAGTGAACACAAGTACACTCTGATTAAGAAGACTTGTTGTGCTTTGGCATGGTTTTCCATGAGATTACAACATTATCTCCATGGTCACACAACCCATCTTATATCCCCCGTGGATCCTCTCAAATACGTGTTCAGTAAGCCCATACTGAATTGTCGATTGTCCAGATGGCAGTTGATCCTACAACAATTTGACATCGTCTACGTGACAGAAAAGTCTATCAAAGGTCAAGGAATTGTGGATCAACTGGCCGCCGCACCTACAGAGGGACTACAAACCCTTAGAAACATATTTCCCCGATGAAGGGGTAATGACAGTTCAACAACACCATCAGTACGATGCATGCCACTCATGGAAAATATATTTTGATGGAGCTGTTAATGCAGAAGGCTCTGAAGCCAGAGCAATTTTAATGTCCGGTACAGGGGAGCAGTATCCGTCGCCATCAAATTGCAGTTCGTCAGCACCAACAACACAACTAAGTATGAAGGCTGTATCATGGGGCTAAAACTTACCCATTCAATGGGCATCAGACGGTTAACTATCTTTGGGGATTCCGAAATGGTGATTAAACAATCCATGGGAATCTATCAAACCAAAGTACATTTGCTGCCTTCTATCGGCAAGTTTTACAGATGGCTTTGGAGTTCAAAGAAATCTCCTTTCTACACATTCCTTGTAATAGGAATGATTTTGCGGATGCATTAGCAACGTTGGCCTCCTTGGTTCACATACCTGAAAAGGAAAACATGCCAAGCATCACATTTGCTATGCAAAAGGCCCCAATTTATGGGAACTATATTGGAGAAGTATCAGATGAGCTACCTCCCATCCACCACCCTTGATATCAGCATATCAAGGAGTATCTGTGAGATGGATCTACACCTGTTGAGGCGAGCCTAACTGAGAAGAGGCAGATCCATCGACTTGCTATGAAATTCTACCTGAGCGGAGATACACTCTACAAGAGAGATACAGGATTAGGTCTCCTCAGATGTCTAGACAAAGACCAAGCTTAGAGGCTCATGGATGAGATCCATGGTGGAGTATGTGGCCCACACATGAGCGGCCCCTTACTTGTCAAGAAAATTCTCAGAACAGGGCATTATTGGCTTACGCTCAAAGTTGACTGTGATGATCACGTCAAGAGATGCTATCAATGCTAAATTCATTGGAATGCCATCCACGCCCCCTCCAAGGGAACTCCACACTATGAGTTCGCCCTGGCCCTTCTCAATGTGGGGGATGGACCTGATCGGGCCCATCGAGCCCAAAGCTAGTAATGGACATCGATTTATATTCACCATGATCGACTATTTCACCAAGTGGGTAGAAGCAGCCTCCTTCCCCAGGGTTACCAAAGAAGTCATCATTGCTTTCATAAAAAATAATGTCATCTGTCAATATGCACAACTAGAGGTCATTGTGTCAGACAATGCTAAGAACCTTAACAACAAGATGATGGAGGAGTTATGCAGTAAATTCCACATCAAACACCTTAACTCTGTCATCTGCCGTCCAAAGATGAATGGTGTTGTTGAAGCGACTAATAAAAATATCAAGAAGATCATGCAGAAAATATCCGCCAATCATAAAGGGTGGCCTGACCTCTTGCCTCTAACTTTATTAGCCTACAAAACTTCTATGCGTACTTCCACTAGGGTAACCCCCTACTCGTTAGCCTATGGGATGGAAGCAGTGCTCCCCATAGAAGTGGAAATGGAATCCCTCAGAGTATTAATGAATGCTCAGTTGGACGAAGACCAATGGGTACAAGACAGGTATCACCAATTGTCTCTGATAGACGAAAGACGAACCGCGACAATCTTCCATGGTCAGTTATATCAACAAAGGATCCCCAGGTCGTACAACAAAAAAGTCCGGCTATGGCAATTCAAACAACATGACTTGGTTTTGAAGAAGATCATTGACAACCAAGATCAATCTAAGGGAAAATTTGCTCCTAACTGGGAAGGTCCATTTGTTGTCAAGGAGGTATTGACAGGAGGTGCTCTTAGACTACAGGAAATGGATGGCGATGAATTTCCACAGCTTATCAATTCGGACACCATGAAACGGTACTATGTTTGAAGTTACCATCAAGTAAACATCCTGGTATTGATCATCCAATCACCAGTCATTCCTGTTTTGAACCCTATCTTTTTACAAGCTCTTCTGCCCCTCAGGGAAACCTACAATTCAAACCAGCAGCCTGGTTTCACTTCATATCAAACTTTTCATACCTAAAGTTTATCCTGAAGACATGATTAAACTTTTCATACCTGTAGTTTATCCTGAAGACGGGATTAAACTTTTCATACCTGCAGTTTATCCTGAGGACGGGATTAAACTTTTCTATGCTTGCAGTTTTTCCTGAAGACAGGATCAAACTTTTTCCACATCTGCAGTTTGTCCCCATTATGGGATCAAACTTTCTTCTCCCCGCAGTATAGCATGCACATGGAATTCACACTTCTCTTTGGCTGCAATTCGTCTTGAGGGGCGAACTACGTCGACCTGATCTCCCTGACACGTGGGAGTATGTAGGCGACCATATTCTATATGGCCCAGTCGCAATAAAAAAAACAAAAAAAAACATTTCTGCCCTTCCTCTACAAAAACAAAAACAACAAAAACATTTCTACACCTCTCTGCCTTTTCACATTCAGCGTTGAACCTCTTACACCAGGTTCGAACTATGCAGACTTGATCTCCTCTTCAATAGGAGTACTTAGGCAACCATTTATGGTTCAGTCTAACCCCTACCAGAACAAAAATCTTTGTCACATGGTACTAGGATCAAACTTCAATCCACCACATTTCATCGGCTTCAGACCAAAGGGATGGAATTACCCAACCTCTTCTCATAAATAGAAGATTCAGCGACCATCTAAGCTGCGGGTGTGCCTCAAAGAGCAATACCAATCCATAAGAGATGGAATTAACTAGGCTTCTCACAAATAGAAGTATTGACGACCATCTGTGGTGTGGTCAATCTCAAAGAGGAAAAGCCACATTCCTCTCCACATTCCATACAGAAACCAGTCCCAAGACACCAAAGATGGTAGGGATTCATACAGATTAATGATCCATTCTGAGAGATCCTGCAGTGGTTCATTGTCCACATATCAAGGATAAGTTCAGAATGCATTAAGATCACAAGACCCTGAAGAAACAGGCAAATATCAAGCAAGTATTAAGGCATAACTAAAAGGGAAGTAAATCAAAATATTTTTCCCTACCATAGATACTACTGTTTGATATATACATCTATGCTGTAACTGTTTGATATATACATCTGTGATGTACATGACAAAATGGATAAGCTAGTCTATGCAGGAAAATACAAAGCTATCTACAGATCTGTGTGTTTACGGACTATCTGATCTAACATAGCATCCCTCTCTGAAGACGGAGGTAAAGTTGCAAGCTCTTGCCCAATGGTATCTACACGAGCTAGCGATCCGAGGCTAAGTCGAACAAAGGGCATGGCACTAGGGGTGGGAGAATCCATCACAAATTTCGCAGGCCAAAGAAATAAGTCCCCATCGATGGGAATGTCACCTCCTCCATGGGCTCTTCATCGCGTAATTAATACCCATCTTGTGGATACTACCGCAACCGATGCAATGCGCGCGATCTCTGTCTCCATCCATCTTTGAATACTCTGTAGAATAACCGGGACGATCGATGAAACTCGGCTAGCTCTCTCGCTGAGTCCAATAGGCATACAACCTGGATCGATCCGCTGATGATAAATGGCGAGAAGCGAAATGTTGAATCACTGCCCCCTCAAATAGGTGGAAATCCTGAAACTGGTCAAACTGACACATCACGGCCAGTGGGTGGTAGGTGATCATCCCTCTCAAACCTGCTAGAGGTAGATAATCCATGCCCGGAGCATGAGTAATGAAGTTGTAGGGTGAGCTAAACCTTGTACATGACAATATAGTGAATTGATCTCCAATCCCTGCCAGAAAAGCCGACCAAGACGCAGCATCTGTACACTCCGCAGGCTGGAAGGAGTACGACATCGCTATATCATGGGTGAAACAATATCCATGCCGTCTGAATGTGGCAATCGGTCCCAAGTGTGACATAAACCACATGTACAACATGATCGAAGTCGCTTATATGAACACTTATCTTTGGATAAGCAAAGAATATGTGGTCGACCTCGAGTCTCGCCAAAATCATCGGTAGAAGATGGTGTGACCCTCCCACGAGCTCACACTACCATAATGACATCGATGTCCAACTCATCCATGTACCATGGCATATAGACGTATGATAATAATACGCACATATATGTAGTAGTACATCCACTCGCCAAACGCCACCGATCCTCCCGGTGTGGTGAAATCCTCTAATGCCGTGCATAACTATCCTCGTCGAGCCAAATCAAACAGAAAAATTGGGATATCACGTGGCCGGATATAATCTCATCCTGTACCACCCTACGCCTCAAGTCGGTGAGGGTCATGAACTACCTACTCATGTCTCCAGTCGCCATATACACACAAGGTATGTCCAGCGGCAGCATCGTCACTCGTGCATACTCCTCCAGAGTAGGAGTCAACTCCTCGTCCTAAATCGAAAAACACGTCTGTCCTGCACTACCAAAGGTTTCAAAGATACCATCTATGAACCCTGTGGGAACCTGAAACATAAACAAGGTCATAGTGTGTTGCAGCAAATGATCTAAAGTCACCCTGTTTGGTGGTGACATACTATCATACCATGAGCGCATACCAGAAGCCACCAAAAATGGTGGAGTATGATCTATACGGCTAACTGCCGAGGAAGACATCTATATGGGTCGTGTCATAAGACCATCTAGGGGTCAATGCTGAATATCTCTGGATATATATACATATGCATAACATAATAACATGCATGATAGAATAGATGACAATATGATATAGGGAATGGAAAAATGTACATACATTCCTAAGTATATCATCATCTAATACATCTCTGTATAGCTAAAATACAGGGAAAATGGGGCGAAGCTACCCAAAATCTCAACAGAGGCCAATTAAAAGATATAGCGAGAATGGGGTGAAGCTACCCAGTAGCTAATAGAGGCCTATCAAAAGAGATAACGAGAATACATCATAAGAAGTCAATGGTGTCGATGTCCACGTCATCAATCATGTCCACCTGATGTAACTCTCATTCGAGTAACTCGGATCTCTATCTGCTGTGGATGTCGCCTACACAAGGAGGATTTTGACCAAAGCTTATTGGTCACTCGACCCGAGGGCAAGCGCCAGAGCTGGAAGGATCAAAAGTATCTGCCTTTGAAGGATCTCTACCCAAATGCAGGATAAAGAAATGTGCCCGGTCCAACTGCAGGGTCAAGCTATCAATCTGTGTCACATGAGTCGGATCTCGGACACAGGCTAGCCAATCCGTCATCATCACGGATCCTAGAACCATATCCCCCATAAATTGTGTGTCGCGGGTCTGAGCTCCAATGGTACGAGGGAACCACCAATGCTGGAACATCTCTAAAGTATATGGGCCCTCTAATAATGTGTAACCGTCAATCCCCAACAACGGGATATCACTGACGGGTGACTGCGAAACAGGCCAATAACGCCTGGTAGGAGGCAAGATCGGCATGCGAATCTCTCCTGTAGTGCTCCCAATATCACGCTCTCCTAAATAGAGCTCCCATCCTCCATCTGTGAAGAGAGGAATCCTGCGGGTGGACATAACGCACTCAACTCCAGTCGGGTATTGTTGATCGATTTCGCAATCAATGAATACGTGAATGTATACACGGTCAACAAGTAATAAAGTGAAAGTAGAGTATCGTTTCCACGAGGAATTATTTAATAAAAATCACCAAGTACTAATTCTTAACCAAACTAATTTTATTTAAACAATCTCAAATCGTGATTTTTCTAATTAAAAAAACTAAATTAAGTAATTAAACTAAATTGCTTTATAAATAAATTCAAATAAATAAAGGTTAAGACTACAATATCCCCAATTATGAACTATAAATCAATTATCCCAAATATTATGCCTACTAAATTGTTAACATGAATTCTTAAATGACAAAAGTCCTTTTCCAAGTGATCAAATGACTTCTATTTAATCCAGATTAATCTTGCTATATTCCTATGCAAAAAAATTGAATTAAACTCCTTCAATTCTAATTCCTTATGTGTTACATGCGGTGAACAGATATTTCCATTCAATTCATAAACCTAATTATTCGCTATGCAAACAACTAAGTAACATGATATCATGCTCAGTTCTAACCCTAGAATTCCTCTTTCAATTCCTTCTAGAGTAACAAGGTAATTACTGATCAGATAATTAAACAATCAGCATAAGACAAGATAAACAATTCACTTTTGACACAAATAATTAGAATAAATTGAATAACTAATTTATAGACATAAAAGATTCAATTGGTAGTCTTAATAAAAGAGTTAGTTCATAATTAATGAATTAAAACCAAGAATCCACAACTGAATAGACATTAAAAGATAGAAGTATGATAAGAGAAGAGAATAGAATTTGTTGTCAGCAAATTTGATGTTCCCCTCTTGCTCTTGCTCTTGATCTTCAGTGTTCTTCAATTTGCTTCAATCTCCAATGGCTAATTAAGAATAAGGGTTTATATTCTAATCTAATAGAGTGTTTTATCTAAGTTAATCTATGTAATCTCTTTTTCTTTTATGCCTTACATCATGTATTTATAGGTTACAAGTTCAGTTTTTAGCTTAGGAACAAACCCAATCCAATTTAGAGTCAAAAAAGTGTCAAAATTCGCCCCAAAACGCGTCCAAGCCTCACCAAACTCTTTCCCAGCTCCCCAGCGCTGGGCACGGTGCTGCAAGACTGCTCCCCAGCGCCCTTGCTTGGGGCATAAGCTCGAAATGGCGCCTCAAGGCTGGCCACTTCTCGAAATTTTTTCGCTCGACGTCCTTTGGGAAAATGGCCATAACTTCTTCGTCCGAACTCCGATTTCGACGATTAAAGATTTTCCGAAAAGAGGAGACGTAGATCTACAACTTTCATTCTTTACGTTTTTCGAAATAAGGTCTGGAGAAATACTTAAATTGGCTCTAAAGTGACTGCTTTGTAAATGGCAAGCCAAAAACGCAAATCTAGCCACCCCGAACGTCGATCCTAGTAACTTTTGTCCCAATTCCTACAAAACAACGTAAAACATGCATGAATAGACACAAACACTTAAAATTAACCAAAAGATTAAGCTCAGACCCACTCAATTATGAGTATAAAACTCACTCATCAGGTATCCGTCCTCAAAACCAACACTCAAATGCTCCCTAGAATAGGGAACCCATGTGATGACATCCGCTGTCAACAACTCCACCAGAAGGCAAGAATGAGTAAAACCCTCAGCTACAGGGACCTCCGCCAATATGGAATGATGACATCTCCGTCCTCGTGGATAGGTATCTAAGCCTAACACGCTCATAGGATGCAAACATAGAAGCCTCCCATAGGCCCAAAACTGCCAACACAAAGGCAAACAACTGCTGTCAGTCAACTCCCTTAACCTGTACATGGGAAAAGATAAGAGAAAGACTCACCAGCAGCAATGGGTAAAATCCTAACCACACCTCGATCAAGCCCTACGATTGCATGCACATTCCCCTGAGGAAGTAGGCAAAGGTGTAGGAACCCCAATCATAGTCTCTATACGGTCCACGTAAGAGTTATCTCGCTATGGGCGTTTCTAATGATCATCAGAATAATCGCCAAGAATGAGGTCCCCGACTCTCACATCATCGGGTAAAGGCTCACTCAATATCCCATTCATATAGCATCTACGCCAAAGGACTCAGACGATAGTCAGTCGCTTCGAGCAGCCTCCATGGAACTCCTAACGAGGATCTGACGGTAGTAGGGGTAATATCCACCATGCAAGGCACTGGATCCCCTCCAAAATCCATACCTATGATAAATCTCCAATCCATCAGTGTCATCATCACCTCACAGTCCAATAAATGGAGTGACTGAGTCTGGTAAAACCACCACTCAGATAATACCCTGAGGTAACCCTAGGGACAACGACGGGGAAGAATGGAAAAGAATGTCCCGAATCCCCAACCATGGACAATCTCTCTATAGTCATCATACAGAGCCTGATACATAGAGTGGATGCTGAACCAGTTCCCTCGAGGATTTGATCATGCATGTTAAAGTCGGGAACCTACATCAAATGTAGATCAACATCAGAACCCTTTAATCCTCATCAATAGGAAATAAGGAAGATTAAAATCTGACTTCATACCTCGTTTGCATGCAGGTATACTGAAGGATGCCGACTCAAGTCACACAAAAGATCTGGGTTCGCCACTTGAATTCCTGGAAACTCCCTATGGGGAACACGTGCAACAGGAGTAGGAACCTCAATCGGTACATCATCCTCCTTGTCCTCGACATCTGACACTTCAACCCGGATAGGACGAATGATCGCCTCCACCAAACGATGAGGCTGTCTAACAGAATGGGGTCGAGGTACTTCAGAAGCCCTCCTTCGTACACCAAAAGTGGTCCTGCGGGAACAACTCGGCTGACTCGGATCCATAATATCTGGACAACAAGTCTCCAAATCCCCTCAAAAAGGGTGTGGTAAATTCTTACCTGGAGCTTTTCAAAATACATTCTATGATTACATGCATGCATGCATTATTTTAACATACATCTACAGTAGAGTTAAAAATGCATGACTACCCAATGCCTACATTTTGGAAAATTTTTGCCATAGCACCCTTTATAAATGGGACTATCCACATACACATAGGCATGACTAGGTGGCCATTTAGTAGCACACCTATCCACAGTCATATACATGCTACATGCATTTCATACATCACAGTAAAAAAATCCATAAGTGTAATCTAATTACCCGGGTTGTTTTACGTTTCTACCTTTACTCATTTGTCCTCAAATAGGATAAGAAATGACAGTAAAAGGTGCCAATTTGACTGTTTCAATAGTCAAATTTTTTCACATTATTATGTTCAGCATGGTTTAATACTAACATTTATTGTGTTGAATATTTTTTATCAAATCATATCAGCATGCATATTCACTACTATGTGTCTAAATGTATTTCATGTTATAAGTCATTTTTCAACGGATAGAAACTGGAAAAGAATATATGCATATGTTACCAGGACAGTGAAGAACGCTTGTACGGTGATAAAATATGCAGAAAGTTGCCCGAACTCAACAGGACTGAAGAAGAGCTCTCAGATATCCTTCGTCGCGCAGCTTGAAAATGACTTATGAAAGCAACCCATGGGCTTTGTATAGCCACGGTTGGCCGTAGGTCCACCTGTGGCTGCTGCAGGTGTACTTGCGAAACTCTTCTATGGGTCCCACACCTCCGGATCGCTCTAGTTAGAGTTGCAAAGGAGGTTCTGTAAGCTGAAAAGGCCAAGTCAGGAATAAAAATGCTACGCGATTGAGCGGAATAGCCTGAAATCTTGGTTTTCATGAGCCAAATTCTGGCTCCGCATTGGTATTCGCCTGCATAAAAGGTATACGATACCAGTGGCCTCAGATTTTCATAAATCATGCTCAGCAATACCTCACAAAGGTCCGATGCCGTCAATGAACATCAGGCAGCCCTGACATATCCCTGGCGGGGGTTACAACGCCGAAGTTACAAATTAAAGACGTATCCCGGGCGGGGGTTACAATGCCAAAGTCATAAACCGATGACATATCCCCGGCGGGGGCCACAAAGCAACATTTTCAAACATCCACGTATCCCCGGCGGGGGTTACAACACAATTCAACCATTGATACACAAATCAATGAAGGTCAAGCAACCTTGACGTTATCTCAGTCGATGACAAGTAAACCCATCGAAGCATCCTTCCCCAGCAAGGGTCGACTCGATTCAACCATTGATACACACATCAATGAATGTCAAGCAGCCTTGACAATGCACCCAACAGGGATTTATCCGGTGAAACACAGATCAACGAAGGTCAGGCAACCTTGACAAGTGTATACTATTGGCAGTAACTCCGACAAGATGGTGGGATATGTTATACACATCCTCAAGCAGACAAAACTTTATCCCTACAGATCTCTTATACACAAGAGTCTCCTTTATGGAGAATGAAGTATGTGTCTAGGATTCACGACTTTGGTGATAGCCCCAATGTCAACATCTTTGAAGACTTGGATCGCATGTCCAAGGCATCAGTGATTGTCATCCCAACAGGATTAACTGACAATCATGCATCATACATTTGCATCATGTTGCTGCATATAGGATCATGTTTATCTCACTTGCATTTCAAGTGTCTAGGATTCTTTATCCTATCCATGCCTTGCATTGCATGAATATGATAAAGAGGTGCATCTGTAGACACTTGAAATTTTCTGCACAACTGTTACTAACATTGCAAGAGGGCAAAATCGTCTTTCAGAGATAACCCTAGAAGACAGCTCACATCCATTCCGGATACTACCGGAAGATCAATCTCAACCCCAGACCATACACCAGGAGTATTACTCTCAAACCCCATAACACACCGAGAACATCAATTCCAACCTCGGAGATAACCCTGAGTATTGTCATTGGCGATAACCCCAAGGAATGCTATTGCAGTTCCAGCGATAGCCTCGGAAATGCTTGTTTCAAATACATGCGATCAGCTTCAAGTTCAGACCTCCTGTCGAGGCACTCATATCTCAGACCCAGAGCTAACACTGGGAAGACAGGCATCCATAAGATGGCATTGCGACATTCAACACTTGCAGCAGTCCAATCTCAGATATAGCCAGCCCTGAGCAACGTCTACTTTCAACTTAAATCGGCGATAACCCTGATGAGGCGTCATACATCATCTTGCTACCTCAACACCTGCGCGTTGTCTCAACGCTTCATACATACATACATATATACATACAACAATGTCCTTCAAGAACCAGGAGTTCCAATCCCAAGTGACTATTACGCGTGGCAGCACACCGGATAGAATTTAAAGCTTGAAGACCATGGGCATGGTCCCATCTTCCTGACTTCGTACAACCTCTATTCCATGTCATTGCGTAACTCTCAACACAAGCAGTCCGAAGAAGGTCATATATACCTCGTTCGGATGCTCGGATTGAAGTTCTGTAAGTTCGAACAGACATTACAGTGCATGAGTGCACGTACTTCGAGACGACAGGACCCGCAAAACCCCATGTATCGGGCAAAAAGTAGTGTAATCACTAACTATCAGTAGTACACTGCAATACTAGCACTAGCAATGACTCTATAAATACAGAGGTTGGGCTAGCCATTTAAAAAAAAAGGCAAGGAAGCCTTGTCCAATTTGCTTTGTACACACCTTATATTGAGTGCTTGCTCTTTTTAAACACCTGTTAGCCCACATACAGTTATAAATTTATCGGCAGGAGCTGAGTGTTTGTCCATATAGAGTCATAGAAGTCTGCATTGGCAGCCCACTGTAAGCCTTCTTACACTCTGTAAAGCCTTTATCTTCATATTTGCACACACTATTCTACACATTGAGAGTTATGTTGTGTGCGTATGCCCGGACTTCGGTCCGTGGTTTTCATTTCTGTTTGTATATATATACTTATATATATGTATATATTTTTATATGGACTAACTATGAGATCCCCAAATCCGGGTCCCAAATCACCACAGATCTGATACAATCATTCTATTGCTATTGCGGAAGATATAAACATAAATTGTTTATACAATACATTTTACACACTATTCCCCAAAATCGAGTAACCTTAACTTATACACAATTCAAAAACTATCTAACCCCTATTATTATTATCAAACTATACTATTACAAATTAGCTGCACATTTTATCCCAAGCTGAACTTGGCAGTAACCTTTTCTTGTATCCGAACACATTCGCCTTATCTACAATGTTTATCATGATATAGCAAGAGTGAGCATGAAAGTTACCCAACAAGTTTAAATTTATATAAGGATATATCATGATTGAAAGAGTCTGAATAATAAGTTGGCTATAATTCATTAATATAGTTGTGAATTAGCACGAACAAACTTTTGACTGAATAATTATTAAACATAAACAAATATATCAGGACCAACTTGTAATGAAGGTGATCAGCCTTTCATACCTGACTTATACATGCAATATTTATAGAGTACAATTCTACATTGCAATCAGCAATGATTGACCATAAGCATATCCGAATGAAACAACTCTTAGTAGAGTTAAGAAAACTCATTCGAACCGTTGATTGATTATCAAGTTATGCAATTTAATAAGCTTTATTCAAGACCTATTATTAATAATATGTATTTCTAAGTTAGAATAATATCATCACAGTATAATACTATTATACATATATACATAGAATAACCTAAACACATAGCACATAACCCTATCAGTCTATAATACACATAAGACTTAGCCTCAAGTCAAACTATTGTAGTCCGAGTTGAGTTTGGTATAATTCTAACATCTCGATGGTCTAGTCGAACTTTTCTCAAGTCTAAGTTTAATTAAACTATGCCTGAACACTTAACAATTATCTTAGATAATTTATTATCAGTCAAAACATTAATCATAGGCTTGTAATAATTTTCAGATAATTATTATCATTTATCATGATTTTTCAATCACTAATATCGTATTTATATAATATAAATACCACATAATTCCTTTATCATTAATATTTATTTAATACCAAATATTAATGAAAATCATAACATAATATTATAATATATTTATAATAACACACAATATTTTTAATACTTTAAAATCATATTTATATGATTTTTAAAACACAAAATTCATTATCGATAATTGATATTAATATTAAAATATTAATATTTTCATGACAAAATATCGAAAGTTATATTTAAAATATTTTTCTAACCCATAAATCATTTTTATATGATTTTCAAAGCATTATTTCTAATTTTCCATAATTTATTTAATATATTTATTAAATAAATAAATAAATTAATCACCATTAATATTAATTTATTAATGAATCTCATTACAAAATATCAAAAGTCATTAAAAATAACATAAAATATTTTCTTATACCATAATATAATTTTATAGGCAATTGTAGTTTTTATTTCACTTAAATATGTAATTTATATTTATTATATATTTTTATCGCTTTATTTATGCTCGAAAAGAAGTTTATTGGCGTAAAATATCATTTATAGCCAAATCTCAATCCGTAGAACTTTATTAGATTTATTAATACTTATTATTTCGCTAGAACGCGATTCGGAACGTCGAACGTCAAAATCGTCAAGAAGCCGACGCGCTCGGAGTTAAATTCGATTTTAAGTTCGACATGCTCCTTGCGATTTTTAATTCTCAAATTGTGAATCATATAATTTGAAATTTTGGGCAAATTATGAATCATATAAGAGAATTTTAGAAAATTTCTAACCGCTTAAAAACGAACAATAGAAACCATTCAAAACAGGGTTCAAAAATGGCTTCAATGAGCCAATTGCAGAAGCGGTAGCGCCGATGTCGTTGGTATTTCGCCTGCAATTCTTCACCAACAACGGTTTCTTGTAGTAATTAGCGAGTAGCCCACTTTGCGTTTTTCTCACGCCTTGCTCGTTTATCAGAAAATTCCCTACTTTGGATATGTTATACATGGTATACCAAAGTATTTTTTAAAAATATAACCCAGTAATTTCGGACCTCTTAGGAAGCCTAAAACAGACCCACAAAAATATCCGCTCGCAACAATTTTCATCTTTTTCCCAGATTTACCCTTTTTCGCTAAAACCGTCATAACTTTTTCGTTTTAAAACATTTTTAGGCGATTCTTGAGCCCACGCGAAACTAACTTCCGGGACTACAACTCTTCTCTACTGATGTTTTTCCAGATTCCGAAAATATCAGCCCAAAAATTCCGTTCAAGTGGACTGCACCGCACTTGTTGGACAGTTTTGACACTACTACTTTGAAATTTCATAACTCTCTCCTCCGATGTCGCATTTAGTCCGTTTCGGAGTCTATGGAAATTTTATCAAAAGCCCAGAATTTTCTGGATTATCTAACTAATCCCGAAATTTCCTTTTTGTGGCAGCAGTCCACTAATTTTCTTAAGCTTTAAAAACTGCTTTGCTTTTCTTTCTTTGGATCAAACTTTTAACACCTAAAATGGTTAGATCTACACATAACACACCATCTAACTAGTACATCTAGTGTTCTAATGTTCAAGATCACAACTCATGCTTTGGATTCAAGCCAAACAAAATAAAATAAATAAACTTAGTTAAGATTAAAGGTTTTATACCTTTGCTTTGAGATTATCTTTCTTCTATTCCACAAGTAGGTAATGAACTTGGAAGATCAAATAAACTAGCACCCCTCTCTCACTCTCACTCAAACCGAACTCCCTCTCTTTCTTTTCTCTCTTGAATGCTACTAGCTTGGGAGAAAAATATAGAAGAAGAAGAATGAGAGAAAATGAATGTCTAGCAAATGAATGAGTGATATAACTATTATCTCCCATATTTTTATTGTCCCGTGAATAAAAGACTACACCTTATCTCTTCAATTAGTCTAATCATGTGATTAAGGGTGCTTAATAGATTTGCAACCAATGGGAGATTGACACATATGTACTTGCGTGTAAGATTTCTACTAATGGACATTGATTAGCATAATCTTCTTGCCATAAAAAGGCCTAATTGGCCGGTCCCCCCTTGCCCATTATATCTCTCAATTTGCTTTTATTTTAATACACTAATTTGATTAATCAAAAGTCTAAAATACCCTTAATCAAGTGGGCTAAGTATTGATTTGCATTTTATTTCTTTTGGGCTTCTCCTTAAATTGTTTTGGGACATGTAATAAACATAGTCTAACAATTTTAATATATGCTACCCAAATTATTTATTTAGGGTTTACATTCCCAATCTTATGAAATTTAATTACTTATACATCTGACTTTAGCTCATAACCTAATTAGGTTTACTAGAAATAGGTTTAAAATTATTACTCACTTGAAATAACAAAATTATCCACTTAAGCTAGTATACATATTAAATACTAACCTTTCTTTACTACCATAACCCTTAAGTTATTTAATTGTCTCATCTAATGTATAATTAGGTTACGTAAGCTTTCATTTTAATGAAATCTATAAATGTATATATCCATAACTATAGTATATATGTTTATTGATCCATGCACCACTTCACATATGTTGTCACATATTAAATCACCGTGATAACAAAAAAGTTTTAAATATCAATAATGTACATACATATATAGTGACTTAAAATTCACGGTTATTAACCTTAAGGTTTTCAAAAATAGAAAATTAATATTTCTAAATTGTAATTAGGATTCTCGAATTAAATTAAACTTTCCCATTCATAAATCAATCTTATTAATTAGGATTATTTTATCCCAATTTAAATGGCTAATTTAGCAATTAAGTCCATAACTGTACATTAGGGTTTCTAACGAAATAATTAGGGTTTAAAACTTTAAAATTAGGGTTTGCTAATTAATTAAGCTTTACCCTAATTAATATTATAATTAATATCACTTAAGCATTATAATTATCCTTTAAATTCTCAGATTAGGGTTTGCAAGTTCCGAATTAGGGTTTTAAATTCCCGAAACTGAAATTAGGGTTTCAGAACCGATTTCTAGGGTTTTTTATCCATTGCTAGGGTTTTCTAACTGAACGTTGATGTTCGAATATAATATTAGGGTTTAACACTGATAAAATTTATCTGGTCAACCCTTAACCCTTAGCCACATTCTGAACACATAGATGACCATATACACAGAACATATTCACATATACACTTAATCCTGAATAATTCACCAAAAGGCTACACAGGATTTTGAAATCCTCAAAATTCCTTCCCAAAAAAATCAAACGCATACACTTATTTTCTATCTAAGTCTATTATTTGATCTTAAATCAATCATTTAAGATTTTAATAAATTATCTAATTTCTCAGGTTGTCACATTCACCCTTTCTTCTAAGAATTTCGTCCCCGAAATTCAACTTACACCTTATACCGTGAACCATTCACCATACATTCTCTTAACCACATGGTACCCACAACATCTCTACCAAGATTTAAAATTTTGAAATCGTGCTGAGGAGTCATATAGACCATGAACAACTGAGGTTTATAGGTATTACTACCTGCTATCTATTTCAATTAAGAAAAAGGTAGTCTACCCCTTATAAAGGTTAACAATAGGTTTACAATCACGAAGAAGGTAAACTACCGTTGCTAGTACTTTAGGTGATTAGCCTATCGTACTCTTACGTCATGCATAACGTATTAATCATGTCTAGAGAATATTTACGCTACTTGATTGGATTATTTATCCAAACAACATAGTTCACCTCAGTCTTATCATAGGATTCCGCACCAAAACAATTTCGTTCGTGAAATTTCTTTCAATGAACACTTAGAGTTTTCATAAACATTAGTCTAGCTGAATCGAATAGCGTAGACTCACATAAATAATTCAATTCAATCGAATTATTTAGGTGTAGCCAAGCCCCGTTGGCAAATTGAAATTTTGAAAACATTTTCGAGAATGACGTCATGATGTCGCATCGTATTAATTAACCGCGTTTGAGGATGTTGTCATTGTATGACTTTCATCATAACACATCATACAATAGTGGAATAACGATTTTAGATCAAATTCACACTAAGTATTCATGTATTTACAAATCCATCACCTTTTTATCATCTTTGCACTAGGTTATATGGTACATAAGTGATAAATAAAATATATTTTGATATTTCAAATCATTTGCGTCTAGCCAAAATAAGTAAGTAGCATAGATCGTATTTTTTAAACCGTTTCAAAAATGATTACGAGTCTACATTTTTTTAAAAGCATATAGTGCGATTTAGCTTGATGTCAAAATTTTGAAGTTTACATAGCTAGGAATTTTGGAAAACTTATGTCTCCACTAATAATCATTTGCTTAACAATCTATCTATTCATATAATCCTCAATTCTCCATTCACATATTAACTATACCCAGTTCATCAAACCACACTTATGAGTTCATAAACTTGCCACAATTATATGAGTTTAAGAACTTACCCTAGTCGTAACCTTTAACGTCCATTCGTTGAGGGGTTCATAAACATTTCATATAACTATGAGTCAAGAATGTCACATAAGTATGAGTTTTAAGAACTCGTACTTAACCCTATATTCTCTACCTATGACCTATCTATCATTATGCATATGAGAAAGGAATCACCCTCTTAACATGCATATAGCAAATAACGCGACACAAAAATTTCAATGATTATCAGCACCTGAAACTAAGTGATTTTTACACCAAGTACAATTCCCCGCCCATACAAGGAATCATACAACTCAGCTGCCGACATGAGTCCTCAATTTAAATCCCCACCTAATCTTAACTCCCTTCTCAATACGAATTTCATTTAATCCATATTCATAATCCTTTTCTAAATCTATACCAATTCACACAACAATCTTGTTGTAAACTTTCCAATCATCAGATTGATTCTTTTCCCATATTATAACCTTATCAGATCACGGAGTGATCTCATCGTATATATTACGATTTTACTTCTATGTCTTGATCGTTTTGTTTTACGATATCCTATCCCTGTACTTTCAGTCTTTTAGACTCGATCTATTCACCACTACTGTTTAACTTTATTATCAGAGTTAGGGAACTCTGTGTCTTAACAACTCGCTGAGATTCATCTTTGAATCTTACCGATCAACTAACTCTATATGAGTTAGATATTATCCTAATCACTGCAGTTATTGGTCTCAGGTATTTCTACCTAAGCTTCGTAACCAACAACTTTGATACCAACTGTGAGAGCCCCAAATCCGAGTCCCAAATCACCACGGATCTGGTATAATCATTCTATTACTATTGCGGAAGATATAAACATAAATTATTTATACAATATACTTTACACACTATTCCCCAAAATCGAGTATCCTTAACTTATACACAATTCATAAACTATCTAACCCCTAATATTATTATCAAACTATACTATAAGACCCCAACTTTTATGAATAAAGATGAATTTTCTATAATTATCATTTTTGAATATTATGGAATGAATTTGATATAATGTTATAGTTGTGGGTAATAGTTATAAATTTTGCAAAGTACTTAAGTTGTTATATAATATTCGATTGGTCGGGGAATATTCATTTTAACAGGGAATATTCGTACGACGGCGCAATCATTGGTGGACCCCACAATGGAATTATTATCGGATTGAGAAAACGACAAAAATATTTTATGAAAATAACGGCGGAAGTTTTATCGTTAACTGTTGAAACACCCCTTGTTAAAAAGCACAGAATACGCATGTGGTTGCATAGTAGCACAGCGGTATTGATTATTGATGCTTACGTGAGAAGTCACTCAATTTTGTTTAATTATTGCTTCAGTAATTGTTGCATAGTATCTCACGTTAATTGATTCAATTATTGTCGATATTTTATATATTATTAAATCAATAATTGAGACAAAGAAGTTATTATTATTATTATTTGCAATATTAACGATGTCTAGAAGTTACGCAAGGAGGAGAGGGTTGGTCACCTAATCTTGGCGCCAATATGGAGAAATCCTTTATGGAAAGCCCCTCTTTCCAGGAAACGACGTGGTCGATTAATAGTGTGAATTATAATAATGATGATGAAGTTTTGTTTTATTAGTATTATTAATGTAATAAAAAGCAGAAAAGCTTTTATATAAAAATGTAATACTTTTATAAAGTTATTCATTTTATTAGACTATAAATAGAATATATTATATTCTATTATGCATAGTGTTTTGTATAGTAAAATCTTTTTATATAAAAATGAATACTTTTATAAAGTTATTCGTTTTATTAGACTATAAATAGAATATATTATATATTTTATTATGCATAGTGTTTGCATAAGTGCTCAGATAGTATTTTTTTGTATAGTAAAATCTTTTTATATAAAAAATGTAATACTTTTATAAAGTTATTCATTTTATTAGATTATAAATAGAATATATTATATTTTATTTAAAAGATTTTGTTTTATTAGAATATTTTATAGTAAACCAACTGGACCGTCTGCTTAAAAGTAAATCAATCTGGGACCGCTCAGAATTAGTTACTATTAGGTCTATTCTCCTATAAATAGAAGCTCATTCCTTCATTATTTCTTACTTAATTCACTAAAACTCTAGAGAGAGACATTATAGAGAGAAAGAAGAAAAGAATTTTGCTACTTCACTACTCCTATATCTAGTTGTTTCTAAGGTAAGGGTATTATTTCTTTCGTATTCATGAAGAGAACTTCATTATTCCATTTTTTTATTCTCATTAGAATAACTCGTATACGTGATTCTACCCTATACTTTGTGAAATTCTTCTATTATTCCATTCTTTATCATTATGTTGGAATAACTTGTCTATGCGAAGTACCGCATACATGGTGAAATTCTTCTATTATTCCATTCTTTATTATTCTGTTGGAACATCCTGTCTGTGCGTTAAGCATGACCTGGTTCTGTTATTTATTATTCTCGTTGGAACATCCCGTTCGGTGCGTAATTTTTTCGACTTCGGTTTTATTTATTTATTATTCGTTGAATATCCGTCTGCGCAATGTTTACGCATGACTGGTTCCATTATTTATTATTCATTTGAATAACTCGTCTGCGTAGGTCTATCGCATGCCTGGTGATTTCTTTTGTTATTCCATTCTTTATTATACTCAGTTGGTTAAAGTTTTGACTTCTATACTCCATGAAATTAGTGGAATATCCTTGATATTTGCGCTTCATCCAGTATCTTTTCATGAAAATATTCTTCCGAGCATTCTTGAATTTTACTCTACAAAGAAGTATCATGTTGACAATTTGGACGTTATTAGTTCCTGGATAAATTAATTCTTGAACTTGTTTTATTGAATTCTTATATCATTGTCATCATCCTCATGTTTATATTATGTTGAAAGTCATCTGTGGCATGTAGTGCATAGATGGACTTGGTATGATTATGACCAGGGATTAATCAGTATAATCATGACCGTAATGTTACAAATGATGTGGTAAAAGTCCTCATTGGCCCATAGTGCATTGATGGATAGTTGTTGGCATGATTATGACCATTGATGAATACACGAATATCCTTGGCCCGTAGTGCATGGATAATTTGTGGTTGTGATACTAATGAATATCCTTGGCCGTAGTGCAGGGATGATGTGGATTATTTATTAAGTTGAGTCCCAAATGATAAAAGTGATGAAAACCTTTTAAATCATAAAAGATAGTAGATTTTATTCTCTACTTGACTCTTTTAATGGATTGCTTGTTCCATTGCAGATTAAACTTGATGTTTGTTATATTGTATCAGTTTAACACTGTTGAAGGCTAACGATAATTTATTCTGTATTATCTTAGTCATAATATTTCTTACTGGGCTAGTTGAGCTCACCCTTTTACTTTCATTGTTCTCTTCAGGAAATGGGAACGTAACAGGGACTAGTCGGGGAACGGAGTGACGGTCCAGATAATAGCATTAGTAGTCCTCACTATTCTATTAAATAGTGTGATAATAAATGTAATGAGGACTTAATTGAGTGTGGATATTATCTAGATGACAATATTTGTATTAAAACTCACAAGATATGTTTTGTCGTATTTTTTACATTCATGTTGTATAATTAAGTTGTATTTGAATTTTGTACCATGTATTTGGCGAATCAAGATAGGTGATGTATACCTATTTTGGGGGCGCCACAATTAGTATCAAAGCTTAGGATATGATCCCCGGCTAAGATGTGAGAGACAAAAACTAGGAGGGAGAGAGGGGGAATTCCTTCACTAGTATAACCTACCTAAGTTTATTTGGTATTTAATTGGTCTGTCAGAGTATAGGGATAATATGTGATATGTTAATTAACCCTTGTTTTGTGGCAGTATTTGAAAATGGCATCCGAGAATGTTGAGAACATCAATGGAGCATAGGAGACTGTTGAGTCTCCGCAGATTAATAATCAGGATAATGTGCATCAGGAAGGCGACAATCCTCAGGCAAACAACAACACTGACCAGATGATGAACGATGGAATGTTCAGAGGCTTTATGCAATTCATGCAACATCAGGCAAGAGCGGATCCTGTACAAAATGCAGTTTGAAACACTGGAAACTCTCGGATGGTCACCGCTAAGCAATTCAAGGAACTGGGACCACCGAAGTTTTTTGGAGAGCCAAAACCACTTAAGGCGGAGACGTGGATAAAACAGATCTGCAAGATATTTGATGTCCTGGGATGCTCCGAGGAGCAAAAGGTTTCATTTTCCACCTTCATGTTGCGTGTAGAGGCAGATTACTGGTGGGAATCTGTAAAACGTACTCAACCTGCCGCACTGAAGATGACTTGGGTGAAGTTCCAAGAATTGTTCAACGACAAGTACTTTCCCGAAAGTATTCGTCACATGAAAGAGGAAGAGTTCATCAAGCTGGAGCAAAACAACATGACCATGTCTAAGTACGAAGCCAAGTTTGCCGAGTTATCTCGGTTTGCGTCCCATTTGGTTGATAACGAGGAGAGAATGACGCGAATGTTTCTAAGAGGTTTGAAACCTGAGATACGTCAATATCTTATCTCTCATAAATTGTGTTGGTATTCAGATGTTGTTAATAAGGCTCAGTTATTAGAGCGCGATAATGAGTCAACCCAACCAAAAGAGAGCCGCCGACAAAATGATAATACCAGTGATATCAGTCATCGAAGCGGTGACAATAAGCGTGGAGGGAATCAATATGCCAGAAATGGTAACCACTTCGGTGGTAATCATGGCCAAAACAATAAGAATGGACATTTCAAGAAGAGGAGATTCAACAATGATGGAAAGACGTCAGCACCAGCACCCGATGTTAAGGAAGGAGAACGACCACCTATCATATGCTTCAAATGCGAGGGAGGGACACATCACCAAAGCTGCGCGATGCCGCCCAAAGCATGTTATAATTATGGAAGAAAAGGTCACCTAGCCCAATTTTGTCGTTCACCGAAGACAAGTTCAACTAGGATGGATGCACCAAAGGACGTCCCAGAAAATTCAAAGCCAGTAGTGCAAAGGAGAGCGTTTGTCGTGACCTCCCAAAAAGCAAGGAACCCGAACGAGGTCATCACGGGTAAACTTATCATAAACTCTAGCTTAAATATATACCTTATTTGATACGGTTCTACCCATTCTTTTATTTCTCCTACTTGCGCTCAATGTTTAAATTTGACTCAGGAGAAATTGGACTTTGACTTATCTGTTAAAACTCCGTTGGGAGAAACCTTCATTACATCCACTATTTATAAGTCTTGTTTGGTTTAAATCGGTACCCTCACATTATTTCGTCGATCTTATTTCATTGAAAATACTTGCATTTGACGTAAATTGTAGGATTGATTGTTAACTACTCATCATGTAAAAATTGATTGTTTTACGCGTTTTAGCTTTCATATTCCTAACCAACCTATTATGCGAATTCAAGCAACCAAACCATTAAAATCAATCACTGTCATCTCAAGCCATAAAGCTATTCGTTTATTGAAAAACGGATGACAAGCTTTCTTAGCTCATGTCACGGATCTAAATAAAAATACGTCAGTTTTGAATAATATTTCTATTGTTAATGAATTTCCTGACGTATTCCCTAAAGAACTCCTGGCCTACCCCCAGAGCGTGAAATTGAATTTTGTATCGACCTTGAACCCGATACAAAACCTATTTCCAAAGCCCCATATCGAATGGCTCCTATTGAACTTCAGGAGTTAAAGACCCAAATGCAGGAATTGTTAAACATCGGTTTCATTCATCCTAGTACGTCTCCTTGGGGGTGCTCCTGTTCTATTCGTGAAAAAGAAAGACGAGAGTATGCCACTTTTTATTAATTATCGGGAGTTGAATCATGTCACCATCAAAAATAGGTACCCATTGCCACGTATTGATGACCTGTTTGACCAGTTGCAAGGCGCCAAATTCTTTTCAAAGATTGATCTTCGTTCCAGATATCATCAATTTAAGATTAAAAATGATGACATTCCAAAGACTACTTTTAGAACTCGGTACGGGCATTATGAATTCCTAGTCATGTATTTTGGATTGACTAATGCTCCTGCTGCCTTCATGGACCTGATGAACCGAGTATTCAAGGAATATTTGGATCACTTTGTGGTCATCTTTATTTATGACATCCTCATATACTCCAAAACCTATGAAGACCACGAGCAACACTTGAGGCAGATACTTCAAAAGCTTCGTGAAAACAAGCTTTATGCCAAGTTGAAGAAATGTAAGTTCTGGCTTAAGGAAGTTGCATTCCTTAGGCACGTGATATCAAATCATGGAATATCTGTTGACCCGATAAAGATTGAAGCAATTCAAAGCTGGGAGCAACCTAAGTCAGTGATCAAAGTACGTAGCTTTCTCGTCATAGCTGGTTATTATTGGATATTTGTAGAAGGGTTTTCTCGAATTGCTACTCAATTAACTCAGCTGACTCGAAAAGATACAAAATTCGGTTGGAGCGAGGAATGTGAAAAGAGTTTTCAAGAACTCAAGAGGAGACTCATTTCAGCACCTGTTCTGACAATACCATCTGGCTTGGAGAGATTTGTCATCTATAGTGATGCTTCAGGCAAAGGGTTAGGATGTGTTCTCATGCAAAATGGGAAAGTTATAGCCTATGTCTCACTACAACTCAAAGAATATGAGAGGAATTATCCTACTCATGATCTAGAGTTGGTAGCAGTTGTTTTTGCGCTTAAGATTTGGAGGTATTACCTGTATGGAGAGAAGGTGGAGATCTATACGGATCATAAAAGCCTTAAATATTTCTTCACTCAAAAGGAACTCAACATGCGACAATGATGTTGGCTTGAACTGTTGTAATATTATGATCATACCATCCAATACCATCATAGAAAAGCAAAGGTGATAGCTGAAGCATTGAGTAGAAGATCATATGCGGGTACGAGTGCGATATTGTCAATGCAGAGGCCCATTTTGTATGACTTTCAAAGGATGGAGATAGAGATAAAGACTCCAGGGACCCACATGATGATGGCGAATATACGAGTAGAACTGACTTTAATCGATAAAGTTAAAATTTGCTCAAGCTTATAGACCGGAGCCGATGCATATGAGGAAAAAAGTACAAGAAGGTGCTATGCCGGAAGCAAGAATCGATGAAGAAGGAATACTTCGAGTCAACTCCAGACTTTGTGTTCCTAACGATTCTGAGTTAAAGTATAAAATCATGGAGGCACACAACACACCGTTTGCAATCCATCTTGGGAGTACCAAAATGTCTCATTGTCTTCGACATACATTTTGGTGGGGCAATATGAAGAGAGAGATAGCGTTGTTTATCTCAAGGTGTTTAACTTGTCAACGAGTCAAGGCAGAGCATCAAGTACCAAAAGGTCCATTGCAACCACTTGAAATTCCAGAATGGAAGTGGGAACACATTACCATGGATTTCGTTACTGGTTTTCCCAAGGTTTCTCAAGGCATAGATTGTAAGATGTACATAATTAAGTTGTATTTGAATTTTGTACCATGTATTTGGCGACTCAAGATAGGTGATGTATACCTATTTTGGGGGCGCCACATATACTATTATAAATTAGCTGCATATTTTATCCCAAGCTGAACTTGGCATTAACCTTTTCCTGTATCCGAACGCATTCGCCTTGTCTACAATGTTTATCATGATATAACAAGAGTGAGCATGAAAGTTGCCCAGCAAGTTTAAATTTATATAAGGATATATCATGATTGAAAGAGTCTGAATAATAAGCTGGCTATAATTCATCAATATAGTTGTGAATTAGCACGAACAAACTTTTGACTGAACAAGTATTAAACATGAAAAAATATATCTGGACCAACTGGTAATGAAGGTGATCAGCCTTTCATACCTGACTTATACATGCAATATATATATAGAGTACAATTCTACATGGCAATCAGCAATGATTGACCATAAGCATATCCGAATGAAACAACTCTTAGTAGAGTTAAGAAAAACTTGCCTGAACCGTTGATTACCGCTATGCAATTTAATAAGCTTTGTCTGAAGACCTATTATTAATAATATGTATTTCTAAGTTAGAATAATATCATCACAGTATAATACTATTTTACATATATACATAGAATAACCTAAACACATAACACATAACCCTATCAGTCTATAATACACATAAGACTTAGCCTAAAGTCAAACTATTGTAGTCCGAGTTGAGTTCAGTACAATTCTAACATCCCGACGGTCTAGTCGGACTTTTCTCGAGTCTAAGTTTAATTAAACTCTACCTGAACACTTAAACAATTATCTTAGATAATTTATTATCAGTCAAAACATTAATCATAGGCTTGTAATAATTTTCAGATAATTATTATCATTTATCATAATTTTTCAATCACTAATAACGTATTTATATAATATAAATACCACATAATTCCTTTATCATTAATATTCATTTAATACCAAATATTAATGAAAATCATAACATAATATTATAATATATTTATAATATCACACAATATTTTAATACTTTAAAATCATATTTATATGATTTAAACAAATTAAATTCATTATCCGATAATTGATATTAATATTAAAATATTAATATTTTCATGACAAAATATCGAAAGTTATATTTAAAATATTTTTCTAACCCTTAAATCATTTTTATATGATTTTCAAAGCATTATTTCTAATTTTTCATAATTTATTTAATGTATTTATTAAATAAATAAATAAATTAATCACCATTAATATTAATTTATTAATGAATCTCATTACAAAATATCAAAAGTCATTAAAAATAACATAAAATATTTTCTTATACCATAATATAATTTTATAGGCAATTGTAGTTTTTATTTCACTTAAATATGTAATTTATATTTATTATATATTTTTATTGCTTTATTTATGCCTGAAAAGAAGTTTATTAGCGTAAAATATCATTTATAGCCAAATCTCGTCCCGTAGGACTTTATTAGATTTATTAATACTTATTATTTCGCTAGAACGCGATTCGGAACGTCGAACGTCAAAATCATTTCGACGAGTAGATGCTTGCAAGATTATTTCAATTTTATGTTCTGATATGCTCCTTTGCAGATTTTTAATTCTCAAATCGTGAATCATATAAGAGTGAAATTTTTGGCATGTTATAGACCTCATGTCATAGTATTTTTAGAAAATTTTAAACCGCAAAAACGAACAATGTAAACCATTCAAAGCGGGTTCAAAAATGGCTTTAGCAGCTAGCTGCTGCAGAAGCAGGCGCCGATGTTGTGGGCGCTGCCTGCAGCTGCTGCCCAACAAAACTGCTGCTTGATACTTAGCGAGTAGCCCACTTTGCGATTTTCTCACGCCTTGCTCGTTTATTAGAAAATTCCCAACTTTGGATATGTTATACATGGTATACCAAAGTATTTTTAAAAAATATAACCCAGTAATTTCGGACCTCTTAGGAAGCCTAAAACAGACCCCAAAAATGTCCGCTCGCAATAGTTTTCATCTTTTTCCCAGATTTATCCTGTTTCGCTAAAACCATCATAACTTTTTCGTTTCAAGACATTTGAAGGCAATTCTTGAGCCCACGCGAAGCTAACTTTCAGGACTACAACTCTTCCCTACAGATGGTTTTCCAGATTCCGAACATATCAGCCCAGAAATTCCGTTCAACTAGACTGCACCGCACTTGTTGGACAGTTTTGACACTACTACTTTGAAACGTCATAACTCTCTCCTCCGATGTCGGATTTAGTCCGTTTCAGAGTCTATGAAAATCTTATTCAGTTTACTACAACATATCAAAATTCCAGAATTTTTTGGAATATCTAACTAATCCCGAAATTTCCTTTTTGTGGCAGCAGTCCACTAATTTTCTTAAGCTTTAAAAACTGCTTTGCTTTTCTTTCTTTGGATCAAAATTTTAACACCTAAAATGGTTTGATCTACACATAACACACCATCTAACTAGTACATCTAGTGTTCTAATGTTCAAGATCACAACTCATGCTTTGGATTCAAGCCAAACAAAATAAAATAAATAAACTTAGTTAAGATTAAAGGTTTTATACCTTTGCTTTGAGATTATCTTTCTTCTATTCCACAAGTAGGTAATGAACTTGGAAGATCAAATAAACTAGCACACCTCTCTCACTCTCACAAAAACCGAACTCTCTCTCTTTCTTTTCTCTCTTGAATGCTATTAGCTTGGGAGAAAAAGATAGAAGAAGAAGAATGAGAGAAAATGAATGTCTAGCAAATGAAAGAGTGATATAACTATTATCCCCCATATTTTTATTATCCCATGAATAAAAGACTACACCTTATCTCTTCAATTAGCCTAATCATGTGATTAAGGGTGCTTAATAAATT
The DNA here is from genome assembly GCA_020205615.1 of Panax quinquefolius. Taxonomy (NCBI): domain Eukaryota; kingdom Viridiplantae; phylum Streptophyta; class Magnoliopsida; order Apiales; family Araliaceae; genus Panax; species Panax quinquefolius. The sequence continues at coordinate 93,276,734 of CM035158.1, read as the reverse complement.
TGCAACCAATGGGAGTTTGACACACATGTACTTGTGTGTAAGATTTCTACTAATGGACATTGATTAGCATAATCTTCTTGCCATAAAAAGGCCTAATTAACCAGTCCCCCCTTGCCCATTATATCTCCCAATTTACTTTTATTTTAATACACTAATTTGATTAATCAAAAGTCTAAAATACCCTTAATCAAGTGGAAAGTATTAGTTTGCATTTTATTTCTTTTGGGCTTTTTCTTTAATTGTTTTTGGCCATGTAATAAACATAGTCTAACAATTTTAATATATGGTACCCAAATTCTTTATTTAGGGTTTCCATTCACAATCTTATGAAATTTAATTACTTATACATGTGACTTTAGCTCATAACCTAATTAGGTTTACTAGAAATAGGTTTAAAATTATTAGTCACTTGAAATAACAAAATTATCCACTTAAGCTAGTATACATATTAAATACTAACCTTTCTTTACTACCATAACCCTTAAGTTATTTAATTGTCTCACCTAATGTATAATTAGGTTACGAAGCTTTCATTTTTAATGAAATCTATAAATGTATATATCTATAACTATAGTATATATGTTTATTGATCCATGCACCACTTCACATATGTTGTCACATATTAAATCACTGTATAACACAAAGTTTTAAATATCAATAATGTACATACATATATAGTGACTTAAAATTCACGGTTATTAACCCTTAAGGTTTTCAAAAATAGAAAATTAATATTTCTAAATTGTAATTAGGATTCTCGAATTAAATTAAACTTTCCCATTCATAAATCAATCTTATTAATTAGGATTATTTTATCCCAATTTAAATTGATAATTTAGCAATTAAGTCCATAACTGTACATTAGGATATCTAAAGAAATAATTAGGGTTTAAAACTTTGAAATTAGGGTTTGCTAATTAATTAAGCTTTACCCTAATTAATATTATAATTAATATCACTTAAGCATTATAATTATCCTTTAAATTCCCAGATTAGGGTTTTCAAGTTCCGAATTAGGGTTTCAAATTTCCGAAACTGAAATTAGGGTTTCAGAACCGGTTTTTAGGGTTTCTTATCCATTGCTAGGGTTTTCTAACTAAACGTTGACGTTCGAATATAATATTAGGGTTTAACACTGATAAAATTTATCTGGTCAACCCATAACCCATAACCAGATTCTGAACACATAGATGACCATATACACAGAACATATTCACATATACACTTAATCCTTAATAATTCACCAAAAGCCTACACAGGATTTTGAAATCCTCAAAATTCCTTCCCAAAAAACTCAAACGCATACACTTATTTTCTGTCTAAGTCTATTATTTGATCTTAAATCAATCATTTAAGATTTTAATAAATTTTCTAATTTCTCGAGTTGTCACACTAACATTATCGAGTTATGCCTCGATTGAGCCTAGACTTATGTCTGGAGCGTTTATTTACTTTTATATTTGTATATACTTATATATATAAACTGTTGTCAGACTCTGTCTGATGAGCCTGGATTTTATATCCGGTGCATTTAATTTCTTTTATATATATACTTATATTTATAATTGTTGTCGGACATATCCGATGAACCTAGATTTTATATCCGGTGCATTTACTGCTTATATATATATATATATTTACATTTCTGTCAGGCTTGGAGTTTACTTCGTGGCCTTTTACAGCTTTCTTTACATTTCGCCCTGCCTGGAGTTTACTTCGTGACAGTTGATAGCTTTTACAGCTTTATTTACATTCAAGCCCCACCTGGAGTTTACTTCGTGGCGGTTGATAGCATTTTCTTGAAGTTTCTTCCAGAAATTTGAAGTGAACCTCAGATCTCTGTCTGATACAATTGACACTGGAACTCCATGTCTTTAGACGATCTCCTTAATGTATAGTTTCGCCAGCTGATCAAGATTAAATATAATCTTTATTGGCAAAAAGTGTGCAGATTTTGTCAGTCTGTCCACTATCACCAATATCACATCGTATCTTTTCTGGGTCATTGGAAGACCTACCACAAAATCCATTTTGATATGTTCCCATTTCCATTCCGGTATCTCTAACGGTTGAAGTAATCCACTTGGTCTTTGATGTTCAACTTTCACTTTCTGACATGTCAAGCACTTTGCCACGCATTCTGCAACGTCTCTTTTCATGTTCGGCCACCAGAAATGACGCCGCAAATCTTGATACATCTTCGTACTTTCTGGATGAATCGAGTATCTTGAGCTGTGAGCTTCTGCCAAGATTTCCTCTTTAATATCTTATACTGCCGGAACCCAAATTCATCCCTCGAATCTTAGCATTCCTTCCGTATCAACCTTGTACTTCACTTCTTTACCCACGACCAAACTTTCCTTTATTTTCTTGCATTCTTCATCCTATAGTTGAGCGTTCTTCACTTTGTCCACCAAGGTTGGTTTAGCTTCCATCTGATACAATTTTTCATCAGATTCTTTTGAAAATTTGATTTCCAACTCTAGCCTTGCCATCGCTGTAATGAGCTCCTCCTTATCGGTTAACAACATCAACTTCTCTCGGCCTTTCCTACTCAAGGCATCTGCAACCACATTAGCCTTGCCCGGATGATAAAAGATTTCGCAATCATAATCTTTTATCAATTCCATCCATATCCTTTGACGCATGTTCAGGTCTTTCTGTGTGAAAATATATTTTAGATTTTTATGGTTTGTATATATCTCACATTTTTCTCCATAGAGATAATGTCTCCATATCTTCAGTGCAAACACAACCGCCACCAACTCTAAATCATGAGTCAGATACCCTTTCTCGTAGTCTTTCAATTGCCTTGATGCATACGCAATGACTTTGCCATTTTGCATAAGGACACAACCTAATCCTTTGTGTGACGCATCACTATACACCACAAAATTTCCTGTATTATCTGGTAATGACAACACAAGTGCCACACTTAACTTCTTTTTCAGTTCTTGAATACTTTCTTCACACTTCTCCGTCCAAACAAATTTTACAGACTTTCTCGTCAAATTTGTCAACGGAGTGGAAATCTTGGAAAAATCCTGAATAAACCGTCTATAATATCTTGCCAATCCCAAGAAACTTCTCACTTCTGATGGAGATCTTGGTTGTTCCCAATTTATCACAGCTTTGACTTTTGATAGATCCACCAAAATTCCATCCTTGTCAATTATATGCCCAAGAAATTGTACACATTCCAGCCAAAACTCAAATTTAGAGAATTTCGCGTATAACTTTTCTTTTCTTAGTGTCTCCAGCGCCAGACGTAAGTGTTCCACGTGTTCTTCTTGAGATTTGGAGTACACCAGAATATCAACGATGAACACCACCACAAACTTGTCCAAAAATGGTTGAACACCCTATTCATCAAATCCATGAACGCTGTAGGGGCGTCTGTTAAACCAAAAGACATCACCAAAAATTTGTAATGTCCATACCGAGTTCGGAATGCCGTCTTCGGTACATCCTCCTTCCTTACCTTCAATTGGTGATACCCACTTCTCAAATCTATTTTCGAGAAATATCTAGCACCCTTCAATTGATCAAACAAGTCATCTATTCTTGGCAATGGATATTTATTTTTAATAGTGACCTTGTTTAATTCCCTATAATCAATGCAAAGACGCATTGACCCATCCTTCTTCTTCACGAATAACACCGGTGCTCCCCACGGTGATACGGTTGGCTGAATGTACTTCTTATCTAATAGTTCTTGCAGTTGCACCATTAGTTCCTTCATCTCCACAGGAGCCATTCTGTACGGGGCCTTTGATATTGGAGCGATTCGTGGCGCTAAGTCAATCACGAATTTGATCTCTCGGTCAGGCGGAAGTCCTGGCAAATCTTCCGGAAACACATCTCCGAATTCCCTAACCACTGGTATTTCCTCCAGTTTCACACCCTTCTCCTTTTGAGTATCGACTATGTAGGCTAAGTACCCTACATGCCCTTTACTCAATAACTTCTTGGCCTGCATCATCGTTAGACATTTCATTTGTCTAGGCGATTTGCTACATGAAAACTACCTTTGACGGAGTCATAAGGTTTACACACTTCTTTTGGCAGTCAATTATCGCTCCATAATTGAATAGCCAATCCATTCCCAATATAACATCGAACTCTCCTAGTTTTATCGGGATTAAATCTACTTTCATAATATTCCCCTTTATATTCACCCTACAATTCTTGTATACGAACCTAATAGGAATTACCTCCCTATTCGCAATTTCTATGTTTAAAGGGAAATTCAACCCTTCACTAGGTATTTCTAATCTCTTCGCAAATTCATCATATATAAATGAGCAAGTAGCACCCGAATCAAATAATACATATGCATTTATATGATTGATTGGGATAATACCTGACACGACATCTTTTGATTGCACCGCATCCTGCACCGTCATGTTGAAGGTTCTTGCCGTGGTCTTATTTGTTGACGTTGGTCCAACAATAGTCAGTGTACCTCTACTAACATTTCTCTTGCTTCCATTTGCCTCACTAGATCTCTTCTTAGGGCATTCACGAGCAAAGTGATCCTTGGACCCGCACGTGAAGCAAACACTCTTCTTAGATTGAGTGCAATTTGGGGCGATGTGACCCTCCTGGCCACAGTTGAAGCATACTTGCTTCCCCATCAAGCAGAAACCCTTGTGAAACTTCCCGCATGTAGCACATGCTTCGAATTTCTTCTTTTGCTGGTTTCCTTGCTTATTTCCAGCTCCCACATTTACATTCCCCTTTCTCTTCAAATTGTTGTTGCCATTTCCACCATTACCACCACCACCATTCTTAGCTTCACCTTCACTCTTCTTCTTCCTCTGCTCTTGGTTGTGTTTTTGTTACGCCTACCGCCCACTCTCAAAGAAGAATTTCTTTCTCCATCCATTCACGCAAACGTCTTCATTTTGGAAAGGAGACCCTCTTCAGACAACCAGAGCTTGAGTCCCTGTTCAAACCTCTTCGCCTTGCGGCTCATCATCTTGACTTGATATGGCATAAACCTTACCAAATTTCGTTGAATCTTTGCAAAGATACTCATACAAACATCCTTCCCTGCTTCAATTCCAAAAAACTGCACTTCTAGCTGACTCTTCAAACTTTTTGGAAAATATGTCTCAAAGAATATTTCCTTGAACCTTTCCCAATACATTACCCCTTAACCTCCTCGGGTTTTATTGGCTTGCCACCAATAACTAGCCTCTGCTTTTAACATGAATACTGCAAAAGCAGTCTTCTGATTTTCCTCTACCCTAGCAACATCAAAAAATTTCTCTATTTCCATGATCTAGGTCTGTGCTTTAACCGGATTCATGGACCCACAGAATTCTAGTGGTCCAACTGCCTTGAAATCCTTAAACGTTGTACCTTGGTTCTGAGGTTGATTCTACAAAGCACCCGCAAGAAAGTCACTAGGCTTGAAATCGGGTTACCTTCCACATTGTTATTGTTGGTTTCCTCAGTGGTTCTCTGTCGGGGTGGTTGACGTCTTGGAGGCATTTTCTGTTAAAATACATCCATTAGATTCTATTCAACCTTTTAAGTATTATATACTTAAGTTGCACATCATAAAAAAAATTATCAGATAACACATATCACTTTGAATAAAACAATTACTTCTATTCATTTATAATCTTTTAAAAACATCAAAACAATAGCATCACTGCTATTTACATTACTTTCTTGAACTATAAAAGTTGCAGGACAACATCATCAACATCTATCCCATTGGTTATATCATACCTGGGATTTACAATTTATTAACTCCCTAATCATATATCAGGTACATTCCTTACAATGTTCTACTAAGATACTGCGTAGCCTTATGACGCTCCTCCTCCATAATTCGAGTCATTGTTCGGCAATCTAAAATGTATGATGGCAGCGTCTCAACCTGAATAGGATAACACATGACCCGATCTTGAGCTCGATTGATTACGGTATTGAATACATTATTCATCTCTTCCATCTTCATCCTCTTTGCTTGTGCGTCCTTCTCTGCCATCTTGGCTCGTTGATAAGCTTCCTCATGCGCGTCTTCAGCTCTTGACCTCTTGGCAGATTCCTCCTTCAGCTTATTCTCCAGTTCTGCAATCTTCTCCATCAGTTGCTCATTTTACCCTTCCGTGTGGATCAACTTCTCTTCAACGTTGTTCAATCGTTCTTCTCGATCCTAGATCACGTCGTCCTTCTGTGCCATCGAGGTCTGTTGTTCAGCTACTATCTCCTGTAACTCCTCGACGGTATCTTGAATTTCCACATTGCGGTCATACACCTCATCGTACATATGGGCAGCTATCGAGTTAACTGGAATCTCTTCCTCCTCGTCCTTCTCATCCCCCGTTTGTGGCAGCTTAACGGGGTCCTCCTCATCCGTCTCTATCTCATCCTCCTCATCAGGTACTCTCTCCTGCTCAACTACTGTGATCGATGGAACTGTTTCCCATGGCAGTAGTTGTTCCCAATTCACCTGAATATCTCAAGGCTCCTCCTCTCAAGCCTGACTGGATCTTCCTATATTAGCCATCCTATCAACCAAATTTTAAGTTTTAATTACTAATCATTACTACTCAACACCCACGAGCACATAAGTTATAATCACATAAGCACATAAGTATTTTATTACTTCTTCCTTAACAACTCGATAAGAGTTTATCATCACTATCTTTTCAAAGGTTACTTCCTAAGGCTTTTCCCCACCTAAGGTTCATAACCTAAAGCTTTGATACCAACCTGTGACACCCCCAAATCTAGGTACTTCATTCCCATAAGATTTGGTGCTCACTATCCATACATTCATACTATCTACCCAAATAAAATAATATTTAAACCATAAATCCTCCCTTTAAATAAGGTTACATTATTAAATCCAAAAACATCCCAGGTTGTCTAACCTTAAACATCATACAAGTGCGAAAATAAATTATTACATCGCATCATTATATAAAAGTCTATCATTATAACAATAAAATAAAATTACAAGTTTGCATCACTTGTACATTTTTCCCTTTCCTTTGCTAGTTGAAGGCTCATCTACCTTCTCAACTTTAGCTGCAATAATAATATTTATGCAAGAGTGAGCAAAACAATTGCTCACAGGATATAACAATGAATCAACAGGAGAATAATAATAATAACTGCCAACGAAAAGGCTCATCAAAACTGAATAGTACTCTAACAATGATAATCAGAAACGGGAATCCAAAATATGGAATATATATAACTGAGGGTCATAAGACTATGAACTATGTCCACAGTTGCAAGTAATCTTTCAACTTCAACTTTAACAGTCATAAGACTATAAGGACTCCTCGTACTTAGGGGGATCAGCCCTTCGTACAATGTATTGTGGACAAACATTTCAACGCTAAGCGTAAATTATCCCCTAATAATAATAAGGTTGTTCATCTCAGTATTTAGAGTACAAGTCTGCACCAAAGAAAGTTTGGTTTGGATAAGCTTTCAAGGATAATTTGAAGTTTAACGAACATCAACTAGAGGACTAGTTGAATCAATAGTGTTTGATAACACAACAGTTGATCAATAATAACATAATATGAAACAATGAATAAGTGTAAGTGAACTAATTATATCTTGAACTCATACTTAGAAACAACTACAAAGCATAAGTATTGAATGACAATAAACCTTGATTGAATAAAATTAAGCTGGGACTATGAATTATTGAATATACATTAAGTAATAGCAAGATGAAAATAAAGCTTGCTCATTATGAGAATAGCTTGTGTCAAGTAAATGAACTAAGATAATTCAACATTAGAAATTAGAATTCAAGAAAATTGCATTCATAGTACATGAAGGACAATAAAGAAACTTGTCTAACAATAAACAAGTTAGAATACATCAATAAATATTGGAATTCAAAACTTTTTCGAATTAAGCTTAAGTCATAGCTAGCTTGTTCAAATAATGATTAGAAATACAAGAATTCACTTAATGAAAGTTTAAAGTAAGAAACTTGCTCAACGCAAATGTATAGTTAGAAAACTTGCTCAATGTAAAAAGAGAAGTTTAGAAACTTTCCTCGAGTGTAAGCTATAATATTACACTCACGTTCACCTACACATAGGTTTAGAACCACAATACCTATTAGATATGCTAACACTCACTTTCCAATATAACATGCATTTCTAGCTAAACTTGTTATGTTAACACAAGTCTTATGCTACCATTCAAATATCAGAAAATTTCTAGGGTGTTAACCTTCACAACACCTATTTACTATTCATCATGCTTAATAAATCACATGTCATTTTCATAGTTTACTAATCTTTTAAAACTTTGAATTACTAATCACATAATACAACTCTGTTTTAACCTTGTTGTTACGTGTTAGACATGCTAACACATCATTAGTACAATGTATAGGGGTATATCAAAGTCTGCAGTTGAAGAGCAGAGACTTCAATGTTCCGAGTAAAGGGTATGGGCGCAATTGCGCCAACCACAAAGTTTGGGGACCTACAAGCAACAAGCAGATTTTTGCCTTGGCACTTATGGTAAAATTCTTTGGCACGTACTGTGACAGAGGTAGAGACGGTGATGAACCAGAGCAAACTTTTTAGCCCAACAAACACAAATTTCACCCACTAAACAGTAATATTAACACAAACAATTGATATAAAACTATTACAAACATGTTTTCCAACATATTTAACCAATTAGAACAATTTAACATCAACTAAAACTAGTTTAATTTCTCAAATTTCATATTTTCATACATAAACACCATTTTTGACATCTCTTCCCCAAAATTCACACTGTAATCTCTATGCTTGTCCAAATTGCTTCGTTTAAATTACGTTATGCTCGTTTCTTAATAAACTAACATATACAAGACTCAATTTACAGTTTCACATACCGTTTGACCACTAAAATTGGTACTTTTCATGAACCATATGAAAATTACATATACTGTCAAAATTTCTACTGTCAAACGAAATTAGCATACAAATTCTTGCTTAAACACAAACTCTAATTATGACGCCCCCAAAATAGGTATACATCTCCCATCTTGAGTCGTCAGATACATGGTACAAAATTCAAATACAACTTAATAATACAACTATCGTGTAAAATACGATAAAACATAAACTGAGAGTTTTAATAAGAATATTGTCATCTAGACAATATCCACACTCAAAGGAGTCCTCATTACATTTATTGTCACATTATTTAACAGAATAGTGAGGACTACTAATGCTATCATCTGGACCATCACTCCGTTCCCCGACTTGTCCCAGCTATATTCTCATTTCATGAAGAGAACAATGAAAGAAAGGGTGAGCTCAACTAGCCTAGTAAGAAATATTATGACTAAGATACTGTAGGATAAATTATCATTAGTCTTCAACAATGTTAAACTAATAAAATACAATAGACATCAAGTTTAACTGCAGCGGATAAGTAATCCATTAGAAGAGTCAAGTAGAGCATATATCTACTATCTTCTATGATTTAAAATGTTTTCATCAATTTTTATCACTGAGACTCAGCTTAATAAATAAACCACATCATCGAGTCATCCATGCACTATGGGCCAAGGATACTCATTAAATCATCAATGGTCACGACTATACCGAATAATCCCTGGTCATAATCATACTAAAAACTGTTCATGAATGCACTACAGACCACATAGGACTTTTACCACATTATTTATAACATTACAGGTCATGATTATATCGAATAATCTCTAGTCATAATCATACCAAGTCCATCTATGCACGTAAGCCAAAGATGACTTTCATCACAATATAAGCATGAGGATGATGACAATGACATAATAATTCAATAAAACAAGTTCAAGGATAAATTTTAATGATTTAAAATTTTAGTTTATCCAAAAATCAATAACGTCCAAATTGTCAACATGATACTTCTTTGTGGAGTAAAATTTAAGAATGCTCAGAAGAATATTTCCATGAAAAGATACTGGATGAAGCGCAAATATTCAAGATATTCTACTAATTTCAAGGAGTATAGAAGCCAAAACTTTAACCTACTGAGTATAATAGAATATATAAAACTGCAAATGGATTTTCGCTCGCCATGCGGTATTCCACATAGACAGATCATTTCCACAATTTAATAAGGAATGAATACGAAGGATCATTCACCACGCATGCAGTAATCCATATAGACAAAGTTATTCCAATGTAATAATAAAGAATGGAATAATGAGAAGAATTCACAAAGGCATGCGATAGACCGCATGCATGAGAGTTATTGCCAAGAATAATAAAGAATGGAACCAGTCGTATGTAATCCACAAAGGCGAGGATATTCCAACAAGAATAATAAAGAATGAAACCAGTCATGCGTAATCCGCATACAGCACGGAGGATGTTCCAAAAGAATAATAAAGAATGGAATAACAACATAATTCACGGGCATGCGATAGACCACCACAGACGAGTTATTCCAATGTAATAATAAAGAATGGAATAACAGAAGAATTTCACCATGTATGCGGTACTTCGCATACACAGGTTATTCCAATATAATAATAAAGAATGGAATAACAACTCTTACGAGTATTGAAAGAAAATAACTCTCTTCATGAATACGAAAGAATAATACCCATTACCTTAGAAGAAACTGGATATTGGAATAGTGAGTTAGCAGGCTTCTCTTCTTCTTTCTCTCTATAATTTCTCTCTATAATAATTTCTCTAAAGCTTTTGTGAATTGATGAGAAAAGAAGGAAGAATGAGCTTCTATTTATAGGAAAATATATTTTTGATAATTGCACGTTTTGGGGCTCGAAATATTACAGTACAATACCTTCAACTTTTCTTTCATTTTTAATTTAGTCCTGCAAGTATTATCAAACTTGCACCACCTCTCCTAATAGTAAATAATGTGAATTAATAGTTCAATTATGTGAATCAATAGTTATAATCATGTGAAAATATGAATTACAGTATAGTACCTCCATCTATACCTCTATTTTTAACCTAGTCATGCAAGTATTATCAATCTTGCACCAACTCCCTTAATAGTACAAGAATGTGAATCAATAGTACACACATGTGAACAAATAGTTATAATCATGTGAATTAATAGCAATTAATTACTCATTTATTCGATTAATTACCCGACTGGTCAGTAAAACTTCCAGACATCAATTTATATCGAAATAAATGTCGATTTCCACTAACACTAATAATTCCAACACAATAGAACTATCAATTTCATCTTTAATTAACATGAACTTATTTATCGTAAATATTATAACTCACAATATTTAACAACCAGGTCGTTCCTAGGAAAGAGTGGGCTTTCCGATAAGGATTTCTCCTTATTGGTTCACAATTAGATGACCAAACCTCTCATTGACAGAACTTCTAGACATTGTAAATATTATAATTTAATAATATGAATAACTTTGTCGTCTCAATTATTGATTTAATAATATAACAGATTATGCAGATGATATTGTGACAATAAATGAATTAATAATATGAGAGATATTATGCAACAATTACTGTAGGAATAATTGAGTATAACTGAGTGACTTCTCACGTAAGCATCAATAACCAATATCGTGTGCTACTATGCAACCACGCCAGACATCTTTGTACTTTTTTTACTTTCGGGTAGTTCAACAGTTTAACGGTAAAACTTCCGTCGTTATTTTTATAAAAAGATAATTCTGTCGTTTTCTAACTACGACAATACTTCCGTTGTGGGGTCCACCAATGATTATGTCGTCGTACGAATATTCCTTGTTAAAACAAATATTCCCCGACCAATCGAATATTATATGATCACTTGCTTACTTTGCAAAATTTGTAAATATTACCCACAACTATAACATTATATTATATCAACACCATAATATTTAAAAATATATTTCGAGAGAAATTATTCTTTATTCATAAAAGTTGGGGTCTTACAACCTCCCCTTCTTATGAAATTATGTCCTCAAAATTAGGGTACGTACCTAGTATATCGAAGAGGTGAGGATATCTTGACTTCATCTCAGATTCTAACTCCCAGGTCATTTCTTCTACATCGTGGTTTCTCCACAAAACTTTAAATTGAGGTATAACCTTGGAGCGTAGAATATGATCCTTCTTATCCAAGATTTTAACAGGTACCTCTTCATACGTTAAATCTTCCTCTTTCTCGTCTGGTTCTAATTCAATAATGTGGTTCAGGTCTTTCACATATTTACGTAACCTAGATATATGGAAAATGTTATGAACACGAGACATACTTGGCGGTAAGGCGAGTCTATATGCCAAAGTTCCTACTCGATCGAGGATTAAAAATGGGCCAATGAATCGAGGATTGAGCTTTTCTCTCTTTCCAAATCTTGTAACTCCTTTCCATGGAGCAACACATAACAACACATGATCTCCAACATTGTATTCCACGTCCTTTCGATGAAGATCAGCATAACTTATTTGTCGATCTTGTGAGGTTTTTATACGTTGGTGGATCATTTGAATCTTTTCCGTAGTCAAACGTACCAAATTCGGTCCCAACAACGTTGCTTCACCCATCTCATCCCAGCATACTGGAGAACGACACTTTCCTCCATACAACGTGTGACGCCCCAAAATAGGTATACATCACCCATCTTGAGTCACCAAATACATGGTACATAATTTAAATAAAAACTTAATTATACAAATGTCGTGTAATATACGACAAAACATAACTCAGAGTTTAAACAGGAATGTTACCTTCTAGACAATATCCACTCTAAAAAAGAGTCCTTTTTACATTTATTGTCACATTATTTTATAGAATAGTGAGGACTACTAATACACCATCTTGGACCATCACTCCGTTCCCCGACTAGTCCCGGCTACGTTCTCATTTCCTGAAGAGAACAATGAAAGCAAAAGGGTGAGCTCAACTAGCCCAGTAAGAAATATTATGACTAAGATAATGCAGAATAAATTATCATTAGTCTTCAACAATGTTAAACTGATAAAATACAATAGACATCAAGTTTAACTGCAGCGGAATAACTAATCCATTAGAAGAGTCAAGTAGAGCATGATATCTACTATCTTCTATGATTTAAAATGTTTTCATCAATTTTTATCGCTGAGACTCAGCTTAATAAATAAAACACATCATCGAGTCATCCCTACACTACGGGCCAAGGATATTCATTAAATCATTAATGGTCATGACTATACCAAATAATCCCTGGTCATAATTATACCAAAAACTGTCCATCAATGCACTACAGGCCACTGAGGACTTTTTCCACATAATTTATAATATTACAGGTCATGATTATACCGAATACTCCCTGGTCATAATCATACCAAGTCCATCTATGCACGTAAGCCAAAGATGACTTTCATCACAATATAAGCATGAGGATGATGACAATGACATAATAATTAAATAAAACAAGTTCAAGGATAAATTTTAAAGATTTAAAATTTTAGTTTATCCAGAAATCAATAATGTCCAAATCGTCAAAATGATACTTCTTTGTGGAGTAAAATTCAAGAATGCTCAGAAGAATATTTTCATGAAAAGATACTGGATGAAGCGCAAATATCCAGGATATTCTACTAATTTCATGGAGTATAGAAGCCAAAACTTTAACCAACTGATTATAATAGAAAATATGAAACTGCAAATGGATTTTTGCCCACCATGCGGTAATCCACGTAGACAGATAATTTCCACAATTTAATAAGGAATGAATACGAATGATCATTCACCATGCATACGGTAATCCACATAGACATGTTATTCCAACAGAATAATAAAGAATGGAATAACAGAAGAATTCACCAGACATGTGATAGACCACACAGACAGGTTATTCCCAATAGAATAATAAAGAATGGAACTAGGTCCTGCGTAATCCGCACAGACATGATATTTCAACAAAATAATAAAGATTGGAACCAGATCATGCGTAATTCGCACAGACAAGATGTTCCATCAGAATAATAAAGAATGGAACCAGGTCATGCGTAATTCCGCATGCATGTGATGTTCCAACAAAATAATAAAGAATGGAATAACAACAAAATTCACGTGCATGCGATAGATCGCACGAGATAAGTTATTCCAATAGAATAATAAAGAATGGAATAATGAAGAATTTCACCATGTATGCGGTACTTGGCAGATGTATGCAAAGTTATTCCAACATAATAATAAAGAATGGAATAACACTCTTACGAGTATAGAAAGAAAATAACTCTCTTCATGAATACGAAAGAATAATACCCCTTACCTTAGAAGAAACCGGATATTGGAATAGTGAGGTAGCAAACTTCTCTTCTTTTTTCTCTCTATAATTTCTCTCTATAATAATTGCTCTAAAGCTTTAGTGAATTGGTGAGAAATGAAGGAAGAATGAGCTTCTATTTATAGGAAAATATAGTTTCAATAATTGCACGTTTTGGGGCTCGAAATATTACAGTACAATACCTTCAACTTTGCTTTGATTTTTAATTTAGTCCTGCAAGTATTATCAAACTTGCACCACCTCCCCTAATAGTAAATAATGTGAATCAGTAGTTCAATCATGTGAATCAATAGTTAAAATCATGTGAAAATACGAATTACAGTATAATACTTCCATCTATACCTCAATTTTTAACTTAGTCATGCAAGTATTATCAATCTTGCACCAACTCCCCTAATAGTACAAGAATGTGAATCAATAGTACACACATGTTAACAAATAGTTATAATCATGTGAATGAATAACAATTAATTACTCATTTATCTGATTAATTACCCGACTGGTCAGTAAAACTTCCATACATCAATTAATATCGAAATAAATGTCGATTTCCACTAACACTAATAATTCCAACACAATGGAACTATTAATTTCATCTTTAATCAACACGAACTTATTCATCATTAATATTATAACTCACAATATTTAACATCCGGGTCGTTCCCAGAAAAGAGTGGGCTTTTCGATAAGGATTTCTCCTTATTGGCGCATAATTAGATGACCAAACCTCTCCTTGACAGAACTTCTAGACATTGTAAATATCACAATTTAATAATATGAATAACTTTGTCGTCTCAATTATTGATTTAATAATATAACATATTATACAGATGATATTGTGACAATAATCGAATCAATAATATGAGAGAGATGATGCAACAATTACTGTAGCAATAATTGAGTATAACTGAGTGACTTCTCACGTAAGCATCAATAACCAATATCGTGTGCTACTATGCAACCACGCGTATTATTGTACTTTTAATACCGGGTAGTTCAATAGTTTTAACGGTAACACTTCCACCGTTTTTTTTATAAAAAAAATAATTATGTCGTTTTCTAACTACGACAATACTTCTGTTGTGGGGTCCACCAATGATTGTGTCGTCGTACGAATATTCCCCGACCAATCGAATATTATATAACCACTTGCTTACTTTGCAAAATTTGTAAATATTACCCACAACTATAACATTATATTATATCCACACCATAATATTCAAAAATATATTTTGAGAGAAATTATTCTTTATTCATAAAAGTTGGGGTCATACAACCTCCCCTTCTTATGAAATTTCATCCTCGAAATTAGGGTACGTACCTGGTATATCGAAGAGGTGAGGATATCTTGACTTCATCTCAGATTCTAACTCCCAGGTCATTTCTTCCACATCATGGTTTCTCCACAAAACTTTGACTTGAGGTATAACTTTGGAGCGTAGAATATGATCCTTCTTATCCAAGATTTTAACAGGTACCTCTTCATACGTTAAAACTTCCTGTATCTCGTCTGGTTCTAATTCAATAATGTGGTTCGGGTTTTTCACATATTTACGTAACATAGATATGTGGAAAATGTTATGAACACGAGACATACTTGGCGGTAAGGCGAGTCTATAGGCCACAGTTCCTACTCGATCGAGGATTAAAAATGGGCCAATGAATTGAGGATTGAGCTTTCCTCTCTTTCCAAATCTTGTAACTCCTTTCCATGGAGCAACACGTAACAACATATGATCTCCAATATTGAATTCCACATCCTTTCGATGAAGATCAGCTTAACTCTTTTGTCGATCTTGTGAGGTTTTTATACGTCGTCGAATCGTTTGAATGTTTTCTATAGTTATACATACAAAATCCGGTCCCAACAACGTTGCTTCATCCACCTCATCCCAGTATACTGGAGAACGACACTTTCTTCCATACAACGCCTCAAATGGAGCCATGCCAATACTTGCTTGATAATTATTATTGTAAGAAAACTCCACCAATGGTAAGAACTTGTCCCAACTTCCCTTGAAGTCAAGGACACAAAGTCTTAATAAATCTTCAAGAGTTTGAATAGTCCTTTCCAACTTCCCATCCGTGTGAGGATGATATGCCGAACTAAATCATAAATTCGTGCCCATAGCTTTTTGCCAACTAACCCAAAATAATGAAGTGAATCTTGGGTCTTGATCAGAAACTATGGATACTGGCATCCATGCAATCTTACAATCTCTTTTATGTACATACTAGCAAGACGTTCAAGTGTAAAATTTCTCGTATCGGTAAGAATTGTGCAAACTTGGTCAATCTATCAACAATGACCCAAATCGCATCTATGCCTTGAGAAACCTTGGGAAGACCAGTAACGAAATCCATGGTAATGTGCTCCCACTTCTATTTTGGAATTTCAAGTGGTTGCAAATGACCATTTGGCACTTGATGTTTTGCCTTGACTCGTTGACAAGTTAGACACCTTGAGATAAACCTTGCTATCTCTCTCTTCATATTTTTCCACCAAAATGTATGTCGAAGATCACTATACATTTTGGTACTCCCAAGATGGATTGCAAACGGTGTGTTGTGCGCCTTCATCATGATTTTATACTTCAAGTCAGTATCGTTAGGAACACAAAGTCTGGAGTTGACTCGTAGTATTCCTTCTTCATTGATTCTTACTTCCAGAATAGCGCCTTTGTGTACTTTCTTCCTCATACGCATCAGCTCTAGGTCTGTAGCTTGAGCAGCTTTACCTTTATCAATTAAAGTCGGTTCTACTCGTATATTCACCATCATCACATGGGTCCTTGGAGTCTTTAAATCTATCTCCATCCTTCGTAAGTCATACAAAATGGGTCTTTTCGTTGACAATATTGCACTCGTACCCGCATATGATCTTCTACTCAATGCGTCAGCTACTACGTTTGTTTTTCTAGGATGGTATTGGATGGTATGATCACAATCTTTCAACAACTCAAGCCATCGTCGTTGCTGCATGTTGAGTTCCTTTTGAGTGAAGAAATATTTGAGGCTTTTATGATCCGTATAGATCTCCACCTTCTCTCCATACAGGTAATGCCTCCAAATCTTAAGCGCAAAAACGACTATTGCCAACTCTAGATCATGAGTAGGATAATTTCTCTCATATTCTATGACTTGTCGAGAGGCATAGGCTATGACTTTCCCATGTTGCATGAGAACACATCCTAACCCTTGGCCTGAAGCATCACTGTAGATGGCAAATCCCTCCAAGCCAGATGGTATTGTCAGAACAGGTGCTGAAATGAGTCTTCTCTTGAGTTCTTGAAAACTCTTCTCACATTCCTCGCTCCAACCGGATTTTGTATCTTTTCGAGTCAGCTGAGTTAATGGAGTAGCAATTCGAGAAAATCCTTCCACGAATCTCCGATAATAACCAGCTAAGCCGAGAAAGCTACGTACTTCAGTCACTGACTTAGGTTGCTCCCAGCTTTGAATTGCTTTAATCTTTGCCAGGTCAACAGATATTTCATGATTGGATATCACGTGCCCAAGGAATGCAACTTCCTTAAGCCAGAACTCGCATTTCTTTAACTTAGCATATAGCTTGTTTTCACGATGTTTTTGAAGTTTCAGCCTCAAGTGTTGCTCATGGTCTTCACGGGTTTTGGAGTATATGAGGATGTCATCAATAAAGACGACCACAAAGTGATCCAAATATTCTTTGAATACTCGGTTCATCATGTCCATAAAGGCAGCAGAAGCATTAGTTAATCCAAAAGACATGACTAGGAATTCATAATGCCCGTACCGAGTTCTGAAAGCAGTTTTTGGAATGTCATCAGTTTTAATCTTCAACTGATGATATCCGGAATGAAGATCAATCTTTGAAAAGAATTTGGCTCCTTGCAACTGGTCAAATAGGTCATCAATGCGTGACCACGGGTACCTATTTTTGATGGTGACATGATTCAACTCCCAATAATCAATACAAAGTCTCATACTTCCATCTTTCTTCTTTACAAATAGAACAGGAGTACCCCAAGGAGACATACTAGAACGAATGACACCGATGTCTAACAATTCCTGTAGTTGGGTTTTTAACTCCTAAAGTTCAATAGGAGCCATTCGATATGGGGCTTTGGAAATGGGTTTTGTACCGGATTCAAGGTCGATACAAAATTCAATTTCACGCCTGGGGTAGGCCGGGAAGTTCTTGGGGAATACGTCGGAAATTTATTAACAATAGAAATATCATTCAAATCTGACGTATTTTTATTTAAATCCGTGACATGGGCTAAGAAGCTTGACATCCATTTTTTAATTAACGAATAGTTTTATGGCTTGATATGACAGTGATTGATTTTAGTGGTTTGGTTGCTTGAATTCGCATAATAGGTTGGTTAGGAATATGAAAGTTAACAACTTTACGAAAATAATCGATTTTAGCATGATGAGTAGTTAACCAATCAATCCCTAAAATCACATCAAATGCAAGTATTTTCAAAGAAATAAGATCGACAGGTAACGTGCGGTTACCGATTTGAATCAAATAAGACTTATAAACTGTGGATGTAATGAAGGTTTCTCCCAACGGAGTTTTAACAGATAAGTCAAAGTCTAATTTCTCTGGAGTCAAATTTAAACGTTGAGCGCAAGTAGGAGAAATAAATGAATGGGTAGAACCGGTATCAAATAAAGTATAAACTTCACTAGAGTTTATGATTAGCTTACCCGTGATCACCTCGTTCGGATTCCTCGCTTTTTGGGAGGTTACGACAAATGCTCTCCTTGAACTACTGGTTTTGTCTTGTATGGGACACCCTTGGATGCCTCCATCCCAGCTGGACTTGACTTTGGTGCACGACAAAATTGAGCTAGGTGACCTTCTTTTCCACAATTGTAACATGCTTTGGACTGCATCGTGTAGTTTGAACTTATGTGTCCTTCCCCTCCACATTTGTAACATACGACCGGTGGTCGTTCTTCTTCCTTAACAACAGGTGCTGGTGCTGACGTCTTTCCATCATTATTGAATCTCCTCTTCTTGAAATGTCCACTCTTATTGTCATGGGCATGATTAC